>CM029020.1:137243696-137843696 GCA_016801055.1 Panax notoginseng | reverse complement strand
TTTTCAGCGGCTTACACCACCAGATCCTTCCCGATGCTACGCTGGGGCTGACACCAACGGTTTACAATACCAGATCTTCTGATAGCTTCACTGAAATAGCTTTCAACGACTTACACCACCGGAAAATCTCGATGCCTACCCTGAAGGTAGTTTTCAACGATTTACATCTCCATCGAGAATTGTTGTCGATGCCTACGATGGGGTTGACTCCAACAGTTTCATTTCCATCAAGGGTTGATGTCGATACCTACGCTGGGGCTGACTCCAATGGTTTCATTATTGATTATAAAAAGGGGGAAGATTTTTAATTGTGACGATTGGACCAAATTTAGATAGAGCCACCAGTTGGTATGAATTTAAATGGTTGTACCAACTCAACTAGATTTTAGAAAGTTTTTGCAATATGGCCCAATATGTAACTTTGTTTAATTGGTCTAGAACCTAAAATTCATAGAGTTCAGGGACTTGCTTAAGCGACGGGAAGGTGTTAGGCACCCCCCGACTTCTGTGAAACACGGTTACCGCGACTTTTTCATTCACTATGCATTAAGTGTGTGTGTGTGTGGTGCGCAAAGCTAAATAAAAGGTGCTTATGTGCCTTATTTTGAAAGTGATGTTCTGCCTCTTTGGATCTATGTACAAAGAGTTTGACTTATAACTGGTAGAAACTTGATATAACAAAGTTTATATGTATATAAGTGTTTAGAACAGAGATTTACAGTGTTTAAAAGCAAGATCTAGCCTCTCTCTCTAACTCATGGTTTCTCTCTCGGGAAATTTTCTACAACTAAAATCTCTCTCTAAATGAGCTGGGGAGATCTGATTTATAGACCTCGGCCAGCTGCATGTGTACCTCCGGTTGGGCCATGTGGGCCCCACCGACTCGAAGTTCGTTCCCTTCGAGCATCGAGCTATCTGTTGAAACCTTCACATCTTACAATTCGGGAATCCTATGGAGATGTGCCACACCATTCCAAAAATCTCTTTCCAAGAGCTACGCAATGACATAGGGTTTGATATTTTCTAAATCCAGGAAGATGGGTCCATGACCTTAATAGCATCTTCAAGTCTCCGTAGGTAGTCTGTTGATCTGTTTTGCGCAGTTTGCACTCGGGATTGCTGCGGTGGCTCTTGCGACCTTATTCACAGCTGGCTGATAATTGTTTATGTTAAGTTATCAACATTAGATCATTTCCCTCCTGGTTTGTCTCTAGGGTTGTCTTTGTGGTTGATGTGGCTTTTGGTTGTCCCACGGGGCTATCTCCGAGGTTTGATGTTGTAGTCCTCCGTGCTTATCTCGGGGTGTAAAATGACGATTTTGCTCTCCTGCATGTTAGTAACAGAAAAACAAAATTTCGAGTGTCTACAGTGCCCCACTTTGTCATGTTTATGCAATGCAATAAAATGAACATGACAAAGATTACTAAACACTTGAAATATGACAAGGTATGTCTAATGATGCAATGACAAAATATAGTATGATGTCATGAAAGCTAGATGCCTTCGTGGGAGTTAGTTACCACAACTTTCAGCACCGGACCTTTCCCAATGCCTTTGTTGGGTCTGACACAACGATTTACACCATCGAATTCTCGGATTGTAAGATATGAAGGTTTCAGCAGATAGCTCAGTGCTCGAAGGGAACGAACTTCAAGGCGACAGGGCCCACTAGGCCTTGCAGCAGGTAGACCTGCGGCAGGCCGGGGTCTATAAATCAGACCCCCCAGCTCATTTAGAAAGAGATTTTAGTTATAGAAAACTTCTAGAGAGAGAAACTGTAACGACCCCAAAATCTGGACAATTCCATCCCCGACTTTGCTCGTTATCAACACATTTACATTCTTCTTTTACATTATTAATCAATGTTATAATCAATAAAATTTGCGGAATAATTAAACTTTTCTATCTTCTTTCTTTAATTCCCTGAATCACAACCTTTATCTTTACACGTCTTAGAATCACACTTTTTTTATTCACCTTGTCATGTTCAATAAATAAAGATTTACATCTCATTTCAATATCCTCTATACATCAGATAATACAACTTTACAACTCGTATGAATTAAACATCATAAACTACTATCATGTACATCTTTTAGAACCTTAAACATGGTTCAAAATAAAACTTTCAACTAAAGTAAATGATCTCCTTACATTACTTCTGATCCTTATCATTCAAATAACACGTAACATTACTGTGACAACCCCAAAATAGGTCCATTCCATCCAACCTATTCTGAGTCGCCAAATACATGGTACAGAAAATAACTACAACTTTATTACAACAATTGTCGTGCAAAATATAACAACACATATTCTGTGAGTTTGGATACAAATATATACCAAATGTGACTCATGTCCCAACCGTGGACAGCACCTCACAATGACACCTTACATAAAGGTATAGTCAAAAACTGTTTTAGAAATTAGAATCTTTGGGAAGTACTCAAGGAAACCTTCGTACATGGGAGGCCATGCGTTAAGGTTATGATAGACATCATATGGCCACAAAATTATCCTTGGTTGGCCCAATAGACCCCAAAGAAAAACGAGAAGTTTACTATCATATTCTTCCCAATGGTGAGTCTTCTCTTGACATATCATTATCTCCACTGTCTCTAATTGAAAATTATACTTCAAACAAACACCAAGATTATATAGGTAGTGCTCGTAAAGATACTTAGC
The DNA here is from genome assembly GCA_016801055.1 of Panax notoginseng. Taxonomy (NCBI): domain Eukaryota; kingdom Viridiplantae; phylum Streptophyta; class Magnoliopsida; order Apiales; family Araliaceae; genus Panax; species Panax notoginseng. The sequence goes on along the minus strand of CM029020.1, from coordinate 137,841,011 downwards.
AAGTGGATGAGCACAACCCTGTCTTATGATGACACGAGGTTGTATGTCATTAGACATCTTGTATGATAGTGACAAAACACCCTTCCCACGTTGGGTTCGCCTCACCCTATTTTATTCACCAAATATAACTACTAAATGATGACCACCGTTCTATTCCCTTGCTACGCACGCTCGACCCAGCTACACTCTTATTACCTGAAAGGAATTGTGAAACAGAAGGGTGAGCATAACTAGCCTAGTAAAGAATATCATGACTAAATATAAATAAATTATCAATAGTCTTCATCAGTAATAAATCAGAGATTTAGAACATATGGTAGATGATAAAAATGTTCTACCATAGTTGCAGCGGAACGAGCAATCCATTAGAAGAGTCAAATAGACCATAAAGTCTATTATCTTCTCCATGTTAAAAATCCACCAACAATAATTTATCCATGTAACATCAATCAACAGTTCTGGTCCACAATCATATGAATAACTTATAATCATAATTGTGATTCTAAATTCCTCTTCGCACCCAGGACGAAGATAATTTTCATCACCTATCTTTACTTGAAACATCAAAGATCATGGTTACACCAAATCACATTTCCTGTTCATAATCATACTAATAACTTCATCTGTGCACTACGGCCAAAGATATTCATTTGTATCACCAGTTGGTCATGTTTATCTCAACACCTGTTCATCTTTGCACTACTAGCCAAAGATATTCAACATGTCATCTTTGCACTACGGGCCAAAGATATTCATCAACAATTCATCTTTGCACTATTGGGCAAAGATATTCAACCACAGGTCATCTTTGCACTATGGGCCAAAGATATTCATCACCAGTTCATCTTTACACTACAGGCCAAAGATATTCAACAACAGTTCGTATTTGCACTACAGGCCAAATATATTCATCAACAGTTCATATTTGCACTATAGGCCAAATATATTAATATCTCAAAGAAATATATAATCATTTTAGAATTTATATAAACAATAATTATAACCATGTTGATCAATTCACCTTTGCATTTAAGTTAAAGATATTCAATTATAAATTTAATGGTCATGATCATACCAATCAACAGTTCAACTTTGCACTACTGGCCAAAGGGAACCCATAGTCATGATCATACCAGAAATCTACCCATCTTTACACTCAAGGCAAAGAGAAATATCATTATTAGGGTTATAAAAATGTTATATATGATAATAAAAATAATATGATCAACATATAGTTTTAATCTCAAGAGTAATATTCATAAATCAACTATAATTTGGTCAGAAAAAGAAACCAATTTTGTCATAAATAGTAACTCGTGAATAGTAACCCATGAATAGTAACTCGTGAATAGTAACTCATGAATAGAAACTCGTAAATAGTAACTCATGAATAGTAAACCCGACACAAAAAGGTAGAAATTCCACAATAAAATCCATACAATTATTTTGGTATAATGATATTGAAATAACATTTCTTAAACTTATAAACAATTTATTTTAATTGTTTACACTTTATTAAATAATACATTTAATCATCATAAAATGTCAAACTCTTAAGATTTCATCACCAATACCCAAAACCCTCATAAAAAATCTCCATATAACTCATATATGATATTCAAGCCATAAAATCATATTTTTCAATTTTCTTACTTCACATAACATATTTAATTCATTTACTCATAATTAGACCATTTTCTTGAAAAATACCAAATCAGTTCTAAAAATATTTCTTTTCTGAGATTTAGCAGAATATAGTCCCATATTGAACATATATTTTTCTCAGAATTTTTAAAACTCATTTATTATTTTTCATATGGCCAAAACAGCCGAATATTTAGACATTTATCATAAATTGTAATTTTATTCAAAAATTCCGAAATTCACAGAGTACACTGATATTATATAGATATACTTCCAATAAAAATTTCATCAATTTTGGAGCTAACCACAAGGAGTTATAAGCGGTTACTTTTAAAATAGTCTTTTCCCGTAAAATTCATAACTCTTAATCTATACATCCAAAAATCACCATTTTTAGACACAATCAATAAAACTCAGCAAAATATCATTTCAAATTTTTTCAAAATTTTCTGAAGGTCAAAAGAATTACGAACTGAAAAACATAATAACCCTTAAAACCCCTTACTATCCCTTACCTCAAAAGTGCAGTATTTCTGACCGGAATGCAAAGTCGAAGGAAACTTGCACTGAATAGCAACTCTCAAAGTATCTAAATACTCACAAAACATGCTTCATAATATATATAGAGAGAGAGAGAAAGAGAGAAAGCTTATGTTTCTGGTGTGATTTTTAATTCTAACTTAGCCCTCTATTTATAGGAAAATATTAGCACGCCGAAGCAGACTTAACCTGCAACCTGATGGCTTTACCTGCTACTATTCTCACCCACCACATTTTAATAAAAATCTCAGCATATTTCTTCACCAACCAAGAGTGGGGCCCACCAATTCTAGAATTTTCTACCAAAATGATAAATTCCGAAACTTCAACAATTTCTGAACCAGTCATCTGTTAAAATTCATAACAAATCATATGTTCATTTTTAACGGTTCAAAATTTGTGAACATATACTCAACTTATATATGTATAACATATCCAAAAATCACAACGATCCAACGGTCGGATTAAAAAGTATAACCCCCGCAATATATCTCAAAAATCCTGATTAATTTTTAATATCTCCATTCCGACAAAAATACTGATAAAACACCTCAACATTAACTCCTTCATTTTTAACCACAAAATATATCCAACATTTATATTCACATAAAATAAATATTTTCTTATCATATGAATCAATAATTAAGTATTCATAATTAATATTACAGAATCACATTTATGACAACCAGACCGTTCCCAGGAAAGACGGGGCTTTCCAATAAGGATTTCTCCGTACTGGCACGCAAATAGATGACCAAACATCTCCTTAGACAGAACTTTCTAGACATTGCCAATAATGCTATCTAATAATATTATTCAAATAATATGAATTATTGACCTGTTAATGGAAAATACTGTGCAGCAACAATTATTGAAACAATAATAATATAAAATATCAACGCAGCAATTATTGAATTAATAAAATAAAATATTGAACAGTAACTACTGTAAAAATTATTGAGTAGTGCCTTCTTACGTAAGAATCAATAATTAAAAAAAATATTGTGCAATACAGTGTGCTACTGTGCAACTACGCGTATTACTGTATTTTAACCACCAGGCATTTCAACAGTGTTAACGGTAACAACTACGCCGTTATTTATAAAAACTCAAATTTGTCGTTTTCTTCATCCGACAGTTATTCTGTTATGGGGCCCACAAATGGCTGTGCCGTCGTACGAATATTCCCCGACAGAAAGAATATTTTACGACTAAACGAATATTCTCCGACAACAATGAATATTTTATAACCACTTGCGTATGTTGAAAAAAAAAATTCATATATCACCCTTAACTTTAACTTTTATCAATTAACCATTTACTGAATAGTAATTATAAGAAAAATTGAATACTTTTATTTCATAAAATTCGGGGTCTTACAATCTCCCCTCCTTATGAAATTTCGTCCCCGAAATTTACGTACCTGGTATTTCAAAGAGTTGAGAATACCTTACTTTCATTTCAGATTCCATCTTCTCTGTCCTCATGATTTCTCCATTGCTCATCTCCTGTATTTCAGATACAGCTTCAAAACAAAGATTAATTGACATATCACAATTTGTCAACTAATCAAGTAACAGAAATCAGCTTAGGTAGGACACACACTAGCGAAGGATATTACTCGTCTCTCCCTTCCTAGTTTTAGTCCCGGATCTCCGCCAGAGATCATATCCCTAAGCTCTGATACCAACTGTGATAACCCCAAAATAGGTCCATTCCATCCAACCTATTCTAAGTCGCCAAATACATGGTACAGAAAATAATTACAACTTTATTACAACAATTGTTGTGCAAAATATAACAACACATATTCTGTGAGTTTGGATACAAATATATACCAAATGTGACTCATGTCCCAACCGTGGACAACACCTCACAATGACACTTTACATAAAGGTATAGTCAAAAACTGTTTTAGAAATTAGAATATTTGAGAAGTGCTCAAGGAAACCTTCGTACATGGGAGGCCATGCGTCTAGGTTATGATAGATATCATATGACCACAAAATTATCCTTGTTTGAACCAATAGACCCCAAAGAAAAACGAGAAGTTTACTATCATATTCTTCCCAATGGTCAGTCTTCTCTTGACATATCATTATCTCCACTGTCTCTAATTTAAAATTATACTTCAAACAAATACCAAGATTATATAGGTAGTGCTCGTAAAGATACTCAGCAAGTGGATGAGCACAACCCTGTCTTATGATGACACGAGGTTGTATGTCATTAGACATCTTGTATGATAGTGACAAAACACCCTTCCAACGTTGGGTTCGCCTCACCCTATTTTATTCACCAAATATAACTACTAAATGATGACCACCGTTCTATTCTCTTGTTACGCATGCTCAACCCAGCTACACTCTTATTACCTGAAAGGAATTGTGAAACAGAAGGGTGAGCACAAGTAGCCTAGTAAAGAATATCATGACTAAAGATAAATAAATTGTCAATAGTCTTCATCAGTAATAAATCAGAGATTTAGAACATATGGTAGATGATAAAAATTTTCAACCATAGTTGCAGCGGAATGAGCAATCCATTAGAAGAGTCAAATAGACCGTAAAGTCTATTATCTTCTCCATGTTAAAAATCCACCAACAATAATTTATCCCTGTAACATCAATCAACAGTTCTGGTCCACAATCATATGAATAACTCATAATCATAATTGTGATTCTAAATTCCTCTTCGCACCCAGGACAAAAATAATTTTCATCACCTATCTTTACCTGAAACATCAAAGATCATGGTTAAACCAAGTCATATTTCCTGTTCATAATCATACTAATAACTTCATCTTTGCACTACGGCCAAAGATATTCATTTGTATCACCAGTTGGTCATGTTCATCTCAACACCTGTTCATCTTTGCACTACTGGCCAAAGATATTCAACAACATGTCATCTTTGCACTACGTGCCAAAGATATTCATCAACAATTCATCTTTGCACTACTGGCCAAAGATATTCAACCATAGGTCATCTTTGCACTATGGGCCAACGATATTCATCACCAGTTCATCTTTGCACTACAGGCCAAAGATATTCAATAACAGTTCATATTTGCACTACAGGCCAAATATATTAATCAACAGTTCATATTTGCACTATAGGCCAAATATATTAATATCTCAAAGAAATATATAATCATTTCAGAATTTATATAAACAATAATTATAACCATGTTGATCAATTCACCTTTGCACTTAAGCTAAAGATATTCAATTATAAATTCAATGGTCATGATCATACCAGTCAACAGTTCAACTTTGTACTACTGGCCAAAGGGAACCCATAATCATGATCATACCAGAAATCTACCCATCTTTACACTCAAGCCAAAGAGAAATATCATCATTATGGTTATAAAAATGTTATATATGATAACAAAAATAATATGATCAACATATAGTTTTAATCTTAAGAGTAATATTCATAAATCAACTATAATTTGGTCAAAAAAAGAAACCAATTTTGTCATAAATAGTAACTCGTGAATAGTAACCCATGAATAGTAACTCGTGAATAGTAACTCATGAATAGAAACTCGTGAATAGTAACTCATGAAAAGTAAACCCGACACAAAAAGGTAGAAATTCTACAATAAAATCTATACAAATATTTTGGTATAATGATATTGAAATAACATTTCTTAAACTTATAAACAATTTATTTTAATTGTTTACACTTTATTAAATAATACATTTAATCATCATAAAATGCCAAACTCTTAAGATTTCATCACCAATACCCAAAACCCTTATCAAAAATCTTCATATAACTCATATATGATATTCAAGCCATAAAATCATATTTTCCAATTTTCTTACTTCACATAACATATTTAATTCATTTACTCATAATTAGACCATTTTCATGAAAAATACTAAATCAGTTTCAAAAATATTTCTTTTCTAGGATTTAGCAGAATATAGTCCCATATTGAACATATATTTTTTTCAGAATTTTTAAAACTAATTTACTATTTTTCATATGGCCAAAACAGCCGAATATTTAGACATTTATCATAAATTGTAATTTTATCCAAAAATTCCGAAATTTACAGAGTACACTGATATTATATAGATATACTTTCAATAAAAATTTCATCAATTTTGGAGTTAACCACAAGGAGTTATAAGCGGTTACTTTTAAAATAGTCTTTTCCCGTAAAATTCATAACTCTTAATCTATAAATCCAAAAATCACGATTTTTGGACACAATCAATAAAACTCATCAAAATATCATTTCAAATTTTTCCAAAATTTTCTGAATGTCAGAAAAATTACGAACTGAAAAACATAATAATCCTTAAAATCCCTTATTACCTCTTACCTCAAAAGTGCAGTATTTCTGACTGGAATCCAAAGTCGAAAGAAACTTGCACTGAATAGCAACTCTCAAAGTATCTAAATACTCACAAAATATGCTTCATAATATAGAGAGAGAAAGAGAGAAAGCTTAAGTTTCTGGTTTGATTTTCAATTCTAACTTAGCCCTCTATTTATAGGAAAATGTTAGCACGCCGAAGCAGACTTAACCTGCAACCTGATGGCTTTACCTGCTACTATTCTCACCCACCACATTTGAATAAAAATCTCAGCACATTTCTTCACCAACCAAGAGTGGGGCCCACCAATTCTAGAATTTTCCACCAAAATGATAAATTTTGAAACTTCAACAATTTCTAAACCAGTCATCTCTTAAAATTCATAACAAATCATACGTTCATTTTTAACGGTTCAAAATTTGTGGACATATACTCAACTTGTATATGTATAACATATCCAAAAATCACAACGATCCAACGGTCGGATTAAAAATTATAACCCCCGCAATATATCTCAAAAACCCTGATTAATTTTTAATATCTCCATTCCGACAAAAATACTAATAAAACACCTCAACATTAACTCCTTCATTTTTAACCACAAAATATATCCAACATTTATATTCACATAAAATAAATATTTTCTTATCATATAAATCAATAATTAAGTATTCACAATTAATATTACAGAATCACATTTATGACAACCAGACCGTTCCCAGGAAAGACGGGGCTTTCCAATAAGGATTTCTCCTTACTGGCGCGCAATTAGATGACCAAACATCTCCTTAAATAGAAATTTCTAGACATTGCCAATAATGCTATCTAATAATATTATTCAAATAATATGAATTATTGACCTGTTAATGGAAAATACTGTGTAGCAACATTTATTGAAACAACAATAATATAAAATATCAACGCAATAATTATTGAATTAATAAAATAAAATATTAAACAGTAACTACTGTAACAATTATTGAGTAGTGCCTTCTTACGTAAGAATCAATAATTAAAAAAAATATTGTGCAATACCGTGTGCTACTGTGCAACTACGCGTATTACTGTATTTTAACCACCAGACATTTCAACAGTGTTAACGGTAACAACTACACCGTTATTTATAAAAACTAAAATTTATCGTTTTCTTCATCCGACAGTTATTCTGTTATGGGGCCCATAAATGGCTATGCCGTCGTACGAATATTCCCCGACAGAAAGAATATTCCATGACTAAACGAATATTCCTCGACAACAATGAATATTTTATAACCACTTGCGTATTTTGAAAAAAAATTTCATATATCACCCTTAACTTTAACTTTTATCAATTAACCATTTACTAAATAGTAATTATAAGAAAAATTGAATACTTTTATTTCATAAAATTCGGGGTCTTACAATTACCTTTAATCCTTAACTTGTAAAAGTGGATATTTTGCAAGATTGAGCTCGACAGCTCAACAAATCTAACAGTTTTCATACATCACGTAGCATATAATATCATGCCCAGATTATACATCATAATCATTTGATTAAACATATCATGCATGCTGCATCTCACATAACAAGTATAAAAACTGAGTTCCTTGCTCAATCATCATCCTTTGCTCAATCAGAATAGTCATAGATTGACTTTAACATTCTTATTTACAACATATGTAATACATCATGCTATTTGCAATAAAGTTTCAAATCAATCAAATATCAAGTTCACATAGCAAATAGGAACTGAAATACTTGTATGGCTCATACATTACCAATTATAGCTTTTTGTCCTTGTAAACTTCCTACACAATGTATAATTACACATAACACACATTAGCCACAAAGTTCACATCACTTGGTTCTCATTAGCTTTATATACTAACTCAATTCGCTTTACCCCTATTTTGTTTATTTTCATTTAAAACTTCTTACCTGACTTTCGTTTGATTTAAACATTCAATGTTTGAATAGTCTAAACCACCATATATCTCATGAACGTCATGTTATCATGACCCAAAGTTCTGTTTTATGTTTTCATAAAACATCCTCATTGGACTTGCATGGTTTATAGAAACCTTTGCCTATCTTAACCATCTTATACATAGCCATGCTAGAACCTATCTCTCTGACATGTATCCTGATATCCTTGTTAATCACATAACATAAGACTTAGCATTTTAACGATATTGTCATTTCTCACAAACATCAAGTTAGGACTTCCATATCTTATTAATTCACAGCTTATAATCATTATCTATGTGATTATCGTCTGGTATTACATCTTATAACATGATTAACACTTATTTGTGTTCATTAGATTAGGTTAAGCAACATCTCGCAGACTAAACGAACAAAATAAATTTTCCAGGTCTGGCACATGGCGCGGCTGCGCCATATTAAGTCTTGGAAATAGTGTGGCTGCGCCCTATAGCTCAGTTGTGCCTCAACTGCACTTCATTCCAGCTAAGCTGCTCTGGAACTCAACTTCTGCAGACTTACGACAGACTTTGCTACAACCCAAAAATTCCTAAATTCTTCATCTAAACTACAATTTTAACAAACCCAAATGTTTATAAACTTCATAAACTCAAAACCCAACATACATAAAACGATTCTAAAATCATAAACAACTTTATCAACCAATTTTGAAACTCAAATTCTAAGTTCATGTCAATTTCTTCATATTTAACATATTTTAGTGAATTCACATCTCACGAATTCGTTTCTCAACCAAATTGATCCATTTAACTTTCGTTATTTTTGTTTCTCAGTGTATCAACAACTACTATCATCAATTTTAGATTTTATACATAAATTCTTAGCAAATTTTAGTCTCAAAATATACCTAAAATACATATATTGAGCCACAAACCAAATTCTTCATCTTAAACATGTTTTTCATGAATTTGATTGTCTTAAAATCATATACAAATGATATAAAACAGATTATACAATCCCTACAACATATATAACCAATTCTTTAATAAATCAACATAGAAATCCATTTTTAAATGAAGAACCCAAGAGAGTAAAACTAGAGTTTATAATTCAGATTATTACCTTTGATTAGCTATAAAACTTGAACAATCTTCTTGTTTTTTCCTTCTTTGATTCTCACAAAGTCCTTCTCAATTTCTCAGAGAATTTCTTCTCTTTCTCTATTAATTATCTCTAAACTTTGTTTCTCAGACTTGATCAACAATGAACATAAGTATAGAAATAAACTAATATTGGTTTTAACGTGGGTTATCAGCAGTTAGAAAATACTAAGGGTCTAGGCCATATTTGTTTTAACTCAAATAAACTCCTTTAGTATATTTTAATTTTTATTTCATTTTCATATTATATAATACATCTTCCTTTTCTTTAATCTTTCCAATTTAATCACAATCTTTATTTAGCCAACACAATATTTACTCAGCCAATAAAGTTATAATTTTATTCAACAAATCATTAATCCTCTAATTTAATTATTTAATTAAATTAGAATATTTCTCATTCCATCAATATTATCATATTTTAAATAAATTATTCCATAACAATTCCCCTCAAATATTTATTTTATTCCATAAATATTTTAACTATGTACGAAATTCACAATCTTATTACATTAACATATTATATTTATATGTTGCACATTGCTTTCTCATTTTATTAGAAACAAATATATTTACATTAATTCACTATTTAAATTAGGTGAATTACTCTCATTATTTATGAAATTTAATTCATAATAATTCCATTGCCAACAAGGCATAATAATCAAATTATATTATTCCTTAATATAATTTTCAACTTAATTTAAATAAACTCATATGTATTCAGTTAATTTCTTTTTCTACCATATACCTTTATATAACTAATTCTCTTCACTTTCTTTAATCAACTATTAAATCTCATATATATTTAATTTCTTCCCACCAAACCACATAACCCAAAATATATACATCTCGTAATAAGAATTTTATTTATTAAATTCTTATCTAATAATTTCTGCAAATCTGGGTTGTCTTATCCTTCCCTCCTTATAAGGATTTCGTCCTCGGAATCAACGCAACCTTCCTTTCTCTGTTTTTATTAACCTCCTTCAAAATCTTAACTTCACCACATTACCTTAATATAGATTTTATATATTATTTCCTCCATCCACTTCCTCAATAAATTCTTATAGGTTTTATTCTTATAGCTTTTATTTGAACTCGTAATATTTCGAGTATTATATATTCTTTATCTCATTCATTACCTTTTTCCTAAGGATGATTATCATATACTCAATTCATAAACACATGGAATATTACATTCACCCCTTCTTCTAAGAATTTCGTCTTTGAAATTTTAACTTACTAATATTCGTTCATTCGATTTATCAAAATAAATTTTACATTAATCTTTATTCATTCATTGGGTTCTATGACCACATTTATTCTCTAAGAATTTTTTTAAATTCATTGTATTCTTCACACCTCTTTCTTCTAAGAATTTCACATTCTCCTTAGACAACTTCATCCCTTCTCTTTTCGGAATTTCATTTCTTTCTTGGAATTATTATGGTTTGCTCAATTTACTCGCCATCACATGTCGCGCTCTACAACTTACTTCTTTCTAAGGATTATCCTCCTTGCCACATTCACCCTTCAGAATAATAAAAATCTTCCACAATTACCCAATAGTTGGGAAGCAATATGAACAACTCAGGAATTTAAAAGATTTCAAATCATGTTAAGGGGTCACAAGACCTTGAACTCATCTCTAGGTTTAATAGCGCTTCAGCCTCGGTACTTCACACGGTAAACCGTTCTAACAGAATGTTTATCAATAATAAAAACTAAAAACACTATCTGCAAGTACTCTAGGTGATCAGCCTATCGTACCATTACGTCATGCACAACGTATTACATCGTAACATCGTAACAAATATATGTGTTACTTTAGGGACCATTGTCTCTGATAACATGTCCCTTGTTATAAGGTTTTTCACCTCAGCTTCTCAACATCCGAATCCGCACCAAAATAATTTGGTTTAGCATCGTTTAACAAAGAACGCTTGAATTTCATAAAAATCTTTCAATATTCGTCTAGCTGAATCAAATAACATATACTTCTAGCAACAACTTGGATATTAATCAAGATATATATATAACCAACACAATTGGTATACCTTCCTTAGTTTAAAGAAAACCAAAAATCCTTTTTATGATATCACGATACAGTACCGTCTTAATGTTACATTGAGGATTCTATCATTATATGACTTTGTCATGCTACATCATACCTTAGTGGGCTGACGATCCTATGATCACATCTAACACTAGGTTCAACTACATTGATGACTTCCTCAATTATTATTTCTACACCATATCAAATGATGCATATAATTATATAAAATATATTTTGATAATTTTAAAATATTTTTGTCTAGCTGAAGCAATTAGCATAGACATGTGAATAATATCAGTATTTTAAAAACCAATTGGTTCAATCATCTGATCCAATATTTTTTAAAAGACTTAGAAGTGCAAACATCAGCACGAAGTCAATAAAATTTGAAAATCTAGTATAGCTAGAAGATTTGGAATAATCCATGTTTCTCCATCAACTTCAATCTTTTCCCCATCATCTGATTATTTAATAATTATATATGTTTCTAGCAGCATCAATGCTTCCTACACTAAAAATTCTTAGATCTAAACTTAAAATTTTCTTATACAGATATAAGGGATGTGAGGACCCCAAACTCGGATACTTGAAACCCGAACTCGATTCTTCACGATACCATTTCTATGAGCGGAATAATACTAATAATAATAACAATAATATAAAAGATCAAATTAATTTACATAACTATCAGAGTCTAGCTCCCAAGTACGTAACCTTTAAACATTCATTACAACCCATGATAGATAATATATATATCATAATTGTCTTAATAACATTAAACTATTACATAACATAGTAATTCGTTCATTCAGCAACCTTCCCTTTTCCTTTGTTCTTAGCAGAGTTCTCTAGTCGTTCGCACTTAGCTGAAAACATTTAAATTAAGCAAGGATGAGCATTTGAGTGCCCAGCAAGCAATAGCAATTATATATATAAGCTGAAAGGATTTAAATGTTTTCTTTGTACTATTCTTCTACAACAAGTCAATAGTTGTGAAGTATTCTGGACCAATAATAATAACATAACAACTTTCTTTCAAATTTTTGAAACTACATAATGACTATAACTGGGGTTATGGTGACATGCCATGAACATTGTTTTCATTTTCGAAAAGGTTAAACAGAAATTCATCTGTAAACCGTCATAACTTACGGGCACGGGGGTGATCAGCCCGTTATGCCCTGCATTGATCAATACTACATTGCTAGAACGATATTATCGTTCATTCTTCGTCCGCCGGAGCGCATAAAAATTTTCCCATGTAGGGATGTTCATACATGTCTGGGTTCTAAATCAAAGGTTTTATCTTATTCAACAATAATCTATAATTTAATATATCTGTATACGGGTAATTGACAAAGGTATATCAACATGTGATTAAATACAATGATTATCCAAGTGGGGACACTTGTTTAACCACTTCTAGAAATTAACGAACAGAATATATATATCCGAATTATCATATATTAACATGTTGATATTCAATGAGCTTATATAATATAAAGTTCATAATCTGTACAATAATAATATAGTTTAGAAACATTCTTACTCACATCCATTGCATAAAGAAAATGCAAAGGTTAGATACTTGCCTGAAGCGCTGCTTACAACTTGTAATTAAGATCTATCGCTTATCTCACGACTTATCATTAATAAGATAGTTCGTTCGATTAGAACAATATACTATAACACGTAATACTGCTTATTGCAGTCAGCACATACCCTAATCACATTGACATATAAATTTAACAACCATTGAATCACAAATAATCACTTATCTAATCACATTATCTAAGTACAGATCAATTTCTGAAATATGTCAGTCTACCGACAACTTTATCGGGTAATTATCGAGTCTAAGACTCTATTTTATAACTTAACATCAGTACGTATCAGTCATATTATTTTTAAATGACTCAGTATAATTTTAAAACATTTATTATAATTTATCATGAATTTTAAAACATTGGAATCATATTTAAATGATTTAAATACCAATCAATTCTATTATAATAAATATTTAATTAGTATTAAACTATTAATGGAATCATTTCCAAAATATTAAAGTTATGTATAATAACCCAAAATACTTTTAAAGTATTAATATTACCCTTAAATGATTTTTAAAACATTTAAAATTATTTTTAAATGATTATCATTAATATTAAAGTATTAATGTTTCATTTATCAAAATATTAAAAGTCATTATTCATAACTTAAAATATTTTTAATTCATTTATATCCTTTTTAAATAATTTTTTTAAATTAATAAAACCATTTTTAAACTATTTATTTAATATAATTATTAAATAAATTTAATATCAATAATAATAACTTAATAATCATTAATATTAAATTATTAATGAAATTATTCTTTAAATATTAAAAGTTATATTTTATAACTTAAAATATTTTTAAACACTTTATTTTCATTTAATATGATTTTTAATATAATAAAATCATTTTTAATTAATTTACTTAATTCATTTAGTAAATAAATTAATTACCATTAATATTTATTTATTAATGAAATTTATCATAAAATATTAAAAGTCATTAAAAATAACTTAAAATATTTTCTTATATCATAATATAATTTTTAATGATTTTTCTAATATTAAAATCATTTTTAAATAATTTATTTAATATTATAATTAAATAAATTAAATACTTTTAATATTTCAAAAATATTAAATATTTATGAAATATAATAAAAATAATTAAAAACTAATTTTCGGAATTTTTGATAATTTTTAATAATTTATTTTATATTTTTAATAATTAAAAACTAACTTTTTTTCTATTTAATAATTAATTTCCGAAAAATAGTATATTATCTGTCGCTAAAGACACCTATAGCGACAGAACCGTCGCTATAGGTGTTCTTCATGTTCTTGGCCAAACCCAGAAATTCATAGTCAGTTGCTAAGGTGTCACGTTTGACCAACAATTTCACCATGCTCCTACGGTATTCTGGACAGCCTAAAGTTGTTGGAGTGTAATATAAGTGTAATACTACCAATATCAAGCGATAATATGGCCATAACACAACAGATCAGAGAGTTATTAGCAGCATAAAATCTTGTCAGACGTGTTCTTGAGGTTCTGGGTTGCCCAGAAACTCAAGGGTCCTATTTTGGCGCTTTGGATCTTTGATTCTAGGATTAGTTAATTCGATCTAATAGTTCCGACATGTAGTAGAGATGTTAAGGTACAAATATCAAGCATTATATCATATTAAAAACATCATAACTAAGAGATTTGATCCGGTCAACGAGTCGGTCAGGATCTGTTCTTGAACATTTTTGGGTTTTCCAGAAATGTTCTTGAGCAGTTTCGTCAACCCATATTTGACCAACACTCAAATCAAATCTGTTACGAATATAAGTAATATAAAGACTTTAGTATGTAATATTTATGTCAGTCTACAAGTATAACACAATAACATGATCAAAACACTTAACAGCAGCAAAATCAAGCGCCTGCAAAGTGGCTGTCAGGCATTCTGGGCAATTCTGGGCTGCCCAGAAACAAAAACTAAATGGTCAACGCCTTTTGACCGATCACTACATCCGGTCTATTGCTTTCTAAGGTTCAAGCGTGATCTGGACTTATAGTCCTTATGTCAAACTATAATATCAATACCCTTATACATCATAACGGCTTAACAGCAGCGAGATCAAGGCCAGTCAAAGTCACTGCCCGAACACGTTCTTCAATTTTCTGGGTTTCCCAGAAAACTGATTTCGTGTTCGGTCAATGGACTTTGACCGTGAATAAGTTTTGATATATACGTTCAATGATCATGAAATCACTTTCAACCTACTACCAACATTACAGAGAACAACTTCTGACCTTTAAAACACAAAACAAATAAACAAGCACAGATCTACGAGGACTGACATTTGATGTCAGACAACAAAAATAAAAATTTCCAGATTTCTAAGATCTTCAAATTCGAGCCTCTAGATGTTATGGATCTAACATCTAGCAACCCAGATCATCATTAGACACTATAAACAACATATTCTAACACTTAAACATAACATCTAACACAGAATCGTTGGACAGAAATTTTAGGTTTCGTTTATACCTTCTTGAGCAAATCTTGATTTCTGGCTTCTGATGTTTGTTAGGGATTTTCGTGGGGCTGTTCTTAGGGACTGATATAGCTTATAATTTCAGAGGTTTGAAGTTTGAGAGAGAAGGTTTAAGTGTTGGACAAAATGTAAGTGAACAAATGAATTTTCTCTCTCCTAGATCTACTTATACTAGTCTAGATGCATGTAATGGCTGATGCAAGAGGCTTGTGGCTGTCATTTTGAGCATGTGGAGTTGGTAAGGTTGTTCAACAACTCAAAATATGGAAAGATTTGCAAGTTATCTCATGAAAATATCCAATGAGGGGTATTTTAGTAAACTAATAAAATAATTTAAGGGTATTATTGTCCATGACACTTGAATCTAGATTCTAATCACTAGATTTTAAACATTAAGGTTTCCTAAATAATTTCTAGGGTTTGAGCAATTTTAGCAAAAGTCTAGGATTTCTAATTTAGGGTTTGCTCAACATAAAATAAAAATTTAATAACTTTTAGTTTCTAAAATTTTGAAATTAGAATTTTCTAATTATGATTAATTTTATAATTACCTTATACAGGAACATTAGGGTTTAAATCATATAATTATCATTAACTTTGCTAAAATAGCAATCAGGGTTTACAAATGGTAATTAAGTTTTATAATTTCTAATTAGGGTTACTAATTATAGAAATTAGGGTTTCTAGAAATTAATATTTCAAAATGTTAATTAGGGTTTACCTAATTAATCACTTAATACACAACATATAACATAGTTATAAAACAGTCTTAAGCTCACAATTGATTTTCAATTTAGAGTTTCCCTAAGTAAAATTAGGGTTTAACCAATTAATACTAGGGTTTTGAAATTAAACACCATAATTGACCATTTATTATCAATACAAATATACTGTACATATTTATAGCACTGAAAAATTAAAATATACTTAATATTATATTATTATTCTCATACCTTGGCAATAATCCAAAATTAGGGTTTGGATTCCATATCTGATTTATTCTTCCTATTTAACCTTAATAATTAAGGTAAAATAATTAACTTAATAATTTGTACTAAAATTCATATAATAAAATAATTATTATAATTATTCTAAAAATCAGTTCATATATTATTTAAATAATATATGATTATATATTTTTTATGAAAAATAATTATTAAAATATTTCTACCATAAATTAATTATTATAAGTATATACTTTTTAATAATCAATAATTTTAAAATAAATTCATTTGTAAATAATTATGTAATAAATATATTTTTACTTACCACATAAATACATATACACATAATCTTGTACAAATCATCATCCTTAATATAAAAAAAAAATTTATTCACAAAATTTCTTATTTATTTATATAGAAAATATCGGGTTGCCACAAGGGAAACACTGATGATGACAGCGCATGCTGATGTGGTCGCACTATGGGCACCAAATTGCATTTTCCCTTTTGCGATGGTCGATGAATGCCCCAGTGTTGAGTTGTTGTTAACTCTGATATTGCCCCAGTTTTGCTTGTAGTATGGGGTAATCACTTTGTTGTATGTTTGACATATGGGCTAATAAGATGCTGGGATTGCAAGAGTCGTTTACCATATGACCCACATTCACTTGGTCGATGGTTGGGGGTTTGACTATTATTGACATAAAGCGTCTCTGTTTTCCTTCCCCTCCAGCTTTGGTTTCAGAATTTTCCTCTTTGTATCTTGCCACATTTTTGCAGTTTTGTTGATTGATGGAGTCAAGCTTCCCTGTAATTGGTGCTACTAAAATTGCATTATCATGGTTAGCACTGTCGATCATTTCGCCTTCTTTCATTCTTAGACTCAAACCTTTTTTTGTCATCTCGTCTGCTTCCAGCTTTTCACGAGTAGACCTACTGTGAGTTGGGTCTTTGACTTGAGTTGCAACTGTTAGGTTTGTAAGATTCATGAACACAATCAAAGTGCATCAAAGTGAAGCGGAAGCATAAATAAAATAGAGTTTAAAAATTTTACAAACCAATTACTTGAATCATCCTTTATGCACAATTATTAATTAAACGAAAAGATGAAGAACAAGAATTATACCCTTGAACACTCGAGCCTCCTCAGGTACAAGTTCACCTCCAAATCCTTTTCGCGTTCAACTTGAATCTACTGTGTTTGATTCTTTCCTTTGATCAACATTAGCCACTCAAGTGTTTGGCCTCTAGAGGTGATCCACCAAGGAAGAAGAAGTATTCAAGAAGATGAGTGTTTGGCAAAACCCTAATTTTTTATCTCTCATAAAAAAAGGTGTACTATCCCAACTCTTGGAATTATTATTCACGTGTTTTGTGAAAGCGTCAATCACCACCCATAATAAGACTCCTCTTATTTATAGATGTAGGCAACTCTCCTTAACAATTAAGAAATTGTGTTTTATTTTAATTAATTAAACTCCTTCAATTAATTAGGCTCCCAATCTTATTAGGAATAATTAATTAAACTCTTTTAATTATTAGGCTCCTAATCCTATTAGGAATATATGAGAGTATTTTTATTAATTAATTTCCAAACTCCTTTAGAAATCAAATAATAATAATGGTAATAATAATAATAAGACTCCTCTTATTAATTTATATTTAATATTTCTAAATTATTAAATAATAAATATTAAGCTATTTAATTTATTCTATCAATATATATTAAATTAAATACACTTAACTTATTATGCCATTTGCTTTTTAAATAAATATTCTTGCACACACTCGAAATTTTGCATTCCTATTACTAAATCGTCTTTCAGAGACAACCCTAGAAGTCAAATCAGCTCAATCCCAAAGACAACCGCGGGATACTCAGTTTTTAATCTCGGAGACAACCCGAGATACTCAGTTGCAGTCCCGGAGACAACCCCGGGAGATTCAGTTCCAAATCTTGGAGACAATCCAGAGGAATGCAATTCCAGTTCCGGAGATAACCCCGGAGAAGTCAGTTTCAACCTCGGAGGCAACTCCGAGGCACTCAGTTCCAACCCCGGAGATAACCACAGGAGGTCAAGCACACCTCAAAAACACCCCTAAGGACATTCAGTACTCGCAGCAGCCTAATCTCAGAGATAACCCTGAGCAACGACTGCTACATCTGCCAGAGCCGAATATAACCCCGGTGAGGGGAAAAATCATCATTTTGCCACCTCGATGCCACATTCATGCCGTCTCAACATCATTTCATACCACATTCTACACAGAAGTGTCCCACAAGAACTATATCTCCAAATCCTAAGTAACTACTACGCAAGACAACACACCGGATAGAATTTGAAGACTTAAAGACCTGGTCATGGACCCATCTTCCCGGCTTCATACAACCTCTTATCCCATGTCATTATGTAGCTCTCAACAATAACATTCTAGAAAGGTATAGCATGCCTCAATCGGATGCCCAAATTGGAAGTTATGATGGTTCAAGAGGACAACGCGTTGCACGAGTGCACGTTCTTCGAGACGACAGGACCCGCAGAGCCCAGGGCACCCCGAGCAGCCGCAGTTAGACCTGTGGCTCCTCCCTCTATAAATAGAGGGCTTGGGGTGACCATTTTTAAGAGAAAAAAGGCGAGAAAACCCTGTCCATTTCACTTTGTACACACTTCTATAGTGCTCCAAATTGAGTGCTTCTTTTTTTTAAACACTTGTAAGCTCGTGTTTTATAACATACTGAAATTTAACTAGTGGAAATCAAGTTTTCAGGCATCAAAAGCATTCTGAAGTCTTCTTGGCAGCCCACTGTAAGATATTTCAAAATTTTAAGTTTTCTCTTACCTTTATACATACATATCTATTCACATTGAGAGTCGTGTTATGTGTTTATGCCCGGATCGTTGATCAGTGACTTTTATTACTTATATATATATATATATATATATATATATATATATATATATATATATATATATCAGGGAGGATCTAAAGCGGACCAAAAGAACGGACTAAGGAGCGGACCAAGGTAAAAACACGCGGGTTTCAGGGTCTGGGTCGCAAAAACATGCGGGTTGACCCTGAAACCCGCGTGTTTTTGCCTTGGTCCGCTCCTTGGTCCGTTCTTTTGGTCCGCTTTAGATCCTCCCTGATATATATATATATATATATATATATATATATATATATATATATATATATATATATATATATATATATATATATATATAAGTATTTATATATATAAAAGCAGTAAACACTCCGAATATTATATTCGGGCTCAAACGAAGCGTTTACTGCTTTTATATATATAAATATATTATTATATATATATATATATATATATATATATATATATATATATATATATATATATATATATATATATATATATATATATATTGTAAGACCCCAAATTTTTTTATAAAGATGAGTTTTCTATAAATATTATTTTTAAATATTATGGAATGAATTTGATATAATGTTATAGTTATGGGTAATATTTATAAATTTTGCAAAGTACGCAAGTTGTTGTATAATATTTGATTGGTCGTGGACTATTCGTTTTAACAGAGAATATTCGTACGACGGCACAATCATTGGTGGACCCCACACCGAAATTATTATCGGATTGAGAAAACGACAAAAAATACTTTATAAAAATAGCGGCAGAAGTTTTACCGTTAACTGTTGAAACACCCGGTGTTAAAAGTACATTAATACGTGTGGTGGCATAGTAGCACACGGTATTGATTATTGATGCTTACGTAAGAAGTCACTAAGTTTTGTTCAATTACTGTTACAATAATTGCTGCATAGTATCTCACGTTATTTGATTCAATTATTGTCAATATTTTATAATCAATAATTGAGACGACAAAGTTATTAATATTATTATTTGCAATATTAACGATGTCTAGAAGTTCTGTCAAGGAGAGATTTGGTCACCTAATTGCGCGCTAATAAGGATAAATCCTTATTGAAAAGCCCCATCTTTTCTGGGAACGACCTGGTCGATTAATATTGTGAATTATAATAATGATGATAAATGTTGTTAATTATGTTGAGGTGTCTTTTTATGAAGTCACGGAGGTTTATATATATATATATATATATATATATATATATATATAAATTTTGTTTTATTAGTATTATTAATGTAATAAAACAGAAAAACTTTTTATATAAAACAAAATACTTTTATAAAGTTATCTGTTTTATTAGACTATAAATAGAATATATTATATTATATTATGCATAGTAAAATCTTTTTATATAAAACAGAATACTTTTATAAAGTTATTTATTTTATTAGATTTCAAATAGAATATATTATATTTTATTATGCATAGTGTTTGCATAGTGCCTGCATTGTGTTTGCATAGTAAATTTTTTTTATATAAAACAGAATACTTTTATAAAGTTTTATTTTATTTGATTATAAATAGAATATATTATATTTTATTGTATAGTGCAGCATAGTATCATTTTTATTTTCCTATAAATAAGATGCTTAGTTAGAATTGAAAACCACACCAGAAGTTCAAAGAATTTTTCTATAATCTTGAGCGTATTTTTTTAGAGTTTTAAGAAGCTTTGTGTGTAGTGTAAGTTTTCTTCAAGAATATCCTCGCCCTACCAGTCGGAGTACTCTTCTTTTACGATAAGGGGTATTATTTTTTTCGTATTCATGAAGAGAACTTCTGTTATTCCATTCCTTATTATTTTGTTAGAATAACCTGTTCATGCGAAGTACCGCATACATGGTGAAATTCTTTTAATATTCCGTTCTTTATTATTCTGTCAGAATATCCTGTCTGTGCGTTTATGCCGGACCTGGTTCCATTATTTATTATTCTGTCGGAATATCCTGTCTGCGCGTTTACGCCGGACCTGGTTCCATTATTTATTATTTTGTCGAAATATCCTATATGTACATTTACGCCGGACCTGGTTCTATTATTTATTATTCTGTCGAAATATCCTGTCGGTGCATTTACGCATGACCTGGTTCTATTATTTATTTTTCTGTTGGAATAACCTGTTTGTGCAGTCTATCGCATGCTTGGTGAATTCTTTTGTTTTTCCATTCTTTATTATACTCAGTTGGTTAAAGTTTTGGCTTTTATACTCCATAAAATTAGTGGAATATCTTTGATATTTGCGCTTCATACAGTATCTTTTTATGGAAATATTCTTCTGAGCATTCTTAAATTTTACTCTACAAAGCAGTATCATGTTGACAATTTGGACGTTGTTGGTTGCTAGATAAATTAATTCTTGAACTTGTTTTATTGAATTCTTATATCATTTTTATCATCCTCATGTTTATATTTTGTTGAAAGTCATCTGTGGCATGTAGTGCATAGATGGACTTGGTATGATTATAACCAGGGATTATTCGGTGTAATCATGACCGTAATGTTACAAATGATGTAGTAAAAGTCCTCATTAGCCCGTAGTGCATTGATGGACAGTTGTTGGCATGATCATGACCATTGATGAATACACAAATATCCTTGGCCATAGTGCAGGGATGATGTGGATTATTTATTAAGTTGAGTCTCAGCGATAAAAGTAATGAAAAACTTTTTAAATCATAAAAGATAGTAGATGTTATTCTCTACTTGACTCTTTTAATGGATAGCTTGTTCCGCTGTAGTTAAACTTGATGCTTGTTATATTTTATCAGTTTAACACTGTTGAAGGCTAACGATAATTTATTCTGCATTATCTTAGTCATAATATTTCTTACTGGGCTAGTTGAGCTCACCCTTTTGCTTTCATTGTTCTCTTCAGGAAATGAGAACGTAGCGGGGACTAGTCGGGGAACGGAATAACGGTTAAGATGATAGCCTTAGTAGTCCTCACTATTCTATGAAATAGTGTGAAAATAAATGTATTGAGGACTTATTTTGAGTTTGAATACTGTTTAGAAGAAAGTGTTGTATTAAAACTCACAACTTATATTTTGTCTTATTTTACATGACAGTTGTATAATTAAGTTTTATTTGTATTTTGTACCATGTGTTTGACGACTCAAAATAGGTGATGTATACCTATTTTAGGGGCGTCACAGTTGGTATCAAAGCTTATGGATATGATCCCTGGCTAAGATGTGAGACTAGAACTAGGAGGGGAGAGACGGGGAATTCCTTTACTAGTATGACCTACCTAAGTTTATTTGGTATTTAATTGGTCGGTTAGAGTATAGGGATATTATGTTACATGTCAATTAACCTTTGTTTTGTGGCAGTATCTGAAAATGACATCCGAGAATGTTGAGAATAGCAATGGAGCACAAGAGACCATTGAGGTTTCACATATCAATAATCAGGATAATGTGCATCAGGAAGGCGACAATCCTCATGCAAACATCAACACTGACCAAATGATAAATGATAGAATGTTCAGAGGCTTTATGCAATTCATGCAACATCAGGCGAGAGAGGCTCCTATCCAAAATATAGGTGGAAACACTGGAAACTCTCGGACGGTCACCGCTAAGCTGTTCAAGGAGATGAGACCACCAGAGTTTATTGGAGAGCCAAAACCACTTAAGGCAAAAATGTGGATCAAGCAGATCACCAAGATATTTGGTGTCTTAGGATGAGCCGAGGAGCAAAAGGTTCCTTTTGCCACCATTATGTTGCGAGGAGAGGCCGATTACTAGTGGAAATCGGTAAAGCGTACTCAACTTGCCGCATTGAAGATGTCTTGGGAAAAGTTTTAAGAACTGTTCAATGACAAGTACTTTCCCGAAAGTATTCGTCACATGAAGGAAGTAGAGTTCATCAAGTTGGAGCAGAATAATATGACCGTGTCGCAGTACGAAGCTAAGTTTGCCGAGTTATCCCGGTTTGCGTCCCATTTGGTTGATAATGAGGAAAGAATGATGCGGATGTTTTTAAGAGGTTTGAAACCAGAGATACGTCAATATATTATTTCTCATAAACTGTGTTTGTATTCAGATATTGTAAATAGGGCTCAGTTATTGGAGCGCGATAACGAGTCAACGCAATCAAGAGAAAGCAGCCGGCATAATGAAAATACCAGTGGTAACAGCCATCGAAGCGGTGACAACATACGTGGAGGGAATCAACATCCCAGAAATGGTAACCACTTTGGTGGTAATCATGGCCAAGGCAATAAAAGTGGACATTTCAAGAAGAGGAGATTCAACAATGATGGAAAGACGTCAGCACCAACACCCGTTGTTAAGGAAGGAGAACGACCACCTATCATATGCTTCAAATGCGGAGGGGAGGGACATATCAGTCCAAACTGCGCGATGCCATCCAAAGTGTGTTATAATTGTGGAAGAGAAGGTCACCTAGCCCGATTTTGTCGTGTACCGAAGACAAGTCCAGTTGGAACGTGACACAAAATACCGTCCCAGACAAGTTAAAACCAGTAGTTCAAGGGAGAGCGTTTGTTGTGACCTCCCAGAAAGCAAGGAACTCGGACGAGGTCATCACGGGTAAGCTTATCATAAACTCTAGCGAAGTCTATACCTTATTTGATACCGGTTCTACCCATTCTTTTATTTCTCCTACTTGCGCTCAACTATTAAATTTGACTCCGGAGAAATTTGACTTTGACTTATCTGTGGAAACTCCGTTGGGAGAAACCTTAATTACATCCACTATTTATAAGTCTTGTTTGGTTCAAATCGGTACCCTCACATTACCTGTCGATCTTATTTCATTGAAAATACTTGCATTTGATGTGATTCTAGGGATTGATTGGCTAACTACTCATCATGCTAAAATTGATTGTTTTCGTAAGGTTGTTAGCTTTCATATTCCTAATCAACCTATTATGCGAATTCAAGCGACCAAACCATTAAAATCAATCACGGTCATCTCAAGCTATAAAGCTATTCTTTTATTGAAAAATGGATGTCAAGCTTTCTTAGCTCATGTCACAGATCTAAACAAAAATACTTCAGTTTTGAATGATATTTCTATTGTTAATAAATTTCCTGACGTATTCCCTAAAGAACTTCCTGGCCTGCCCCCAGAGCGTGAAATTAAATTTTGTATCGACCTTGAACTAGGTACAAAACCCATTTCTAAAGCCCCATATCGGATGACTCTTATTGAACTTCAGGAGTTAAAGACCCAATTGCAGGAATTGTTAGACATCAGTTTCATTCGACCTAGTACTTCTCCTTGGGGTGCTCCTATTCTATTCATGAAGAAGAAAGATGGAAGTATGCGACTTTGTATTGATTATCGGGAGTTGAATCATGTCCCCGTCAAAAATAAGTACCTGTTGCCTGGCATTGATGACCTGTTTGACCAGTTGTAAGGAGCATAATTCTTTTCAAAGATCGATCTTCGTTATGGATATCATCAGCTGAAGGTTAGAACTGAGGATATTCCAAAGACTTCCTTCATAACTCGGTATGGGCATTATGAATTCTTAGTCATGTCTTTTGGATTGACTAATGCTCTTGCTGCCTTCATGGATATGATGAACCGAGTATTCAAGGAATATTTGGGTCACTTTGTGGTCGTCTAACATCCTCATATATTCCAAAAGCCGTGAAGATCATGAGCAACACTTGAGGCTAATACTCCAAAAGCTTCGTGAAATAAGCTTTATGTCAAGTTGAAGAAATGCGAGTTCTGGCTAGAAGAAGTAGCATTCCTTGGGCACGTAATATCAAGTCATGGAATATCTATTGACCCGGCTAAGATTGAAGCTATTCAAAGCTGGGAGTAACCCAAATCAATAACCGAAGTACGTAGCTTTCTCAGCTTAGCTAGTTATTATCGGAGATTCGTGGAAGGATTTTCTCGAATCGCTACTCCACTAACTCAGCTGACTCGAAAAGATACAAAATTCGGTTGGAGCGAGGAATGTGAGAATAGTTTTCAAGAACTCAAGAGAAGACTCATTTCAGCACCTGTTCTGACCATACCATCTGGCTCGGAGGGATTTGTCATCTATAGTGATGCTTCGGGTAAAGGGTTAGGATGTGTTCTCATGCAACATGGGAAAGTCATAGCCCATGCCTCTTGACAACTCAAAGAATATGAGAGGAATTATTCTACTCATGATCTAGAGTTGGCAGCAGTCGTTTTTGCACTAAAGATTTGGAGGCATTACTTGTATGGGGAGAAAGTGGAGATCTTTACGGATCATAAAAGCCTCAAATATTTCTTCACCCAAAAGGAACTTAACATGCGGCAACGACGTTGGCTTGAACTGTTGAAAGATTATGATCATAACCTCCAATACCATCTTGGAAAAGTAAACGTGGTAGCTGACGCATTGAGTAGAAGATCATATACGGGTACGAGTGCGATATTGTCAACGCAAAGGCCCATTTTGTGTGACTTGCAAAGGATGGAGATAGAGTTAAAGACTCCGGGGGCCCATATGATGATGGCGAATATACGAGTAGAGCCGATTTTATTGATAAAGTTAAAGCTACTGTGACACCCCCAAATCCGGGTACTTCGATTCCACGAGATTTGGTGTTCACTGTACAAGCATCATCTATCTATCTACCCATAAATAATATCAAATCATACAATAGATAGAAATCATAATAAAATCTCTTCCCTTAAGGGTTACATCAACTGAATCATAAATAAATCCCAGGTTACTCTAACCTTAAAACATCTGTGCGGAATTCTAAACAAATAAGTCTTAAACAACAACATAAATCTTAAACATAAATACATCATCAATTAAAATAACAAGTCTTCATCACTTACTAACTTTGCCCTTGCCCTTACTAGTGGAGGGTTCATCGCTTCTTTCATTCTTAACTGTAATGTTATTATTAAGCAAGAGTGAGCACAAATGCCCACAAGTATAAAAAAATGAAGCAACAGTATAATAACATGCGAATAATCAACGACATCTGAATAAAGCTCAACTTTTGAATCAAGAATAAATAACATGAATCAAAGAATACTGAGGGTCATAAGACGTTGAACTATGTCCTAGGTTATCAAGGATTATACTTGAAACCTTTAACAGTCATAAGACTATGGACCTTCTTCTCGTACTTAGGGGGATCAGCCCTTAGTACCATACTGTGCACAATATCTTAGCGCTAAAGCGTAAATAATCCCCTATACAGGGTTGTTCATCTCAGTTTGACATTCGAGTCCGCACCAACGGAAGTTTGGTTTGGATAATTTCATCAAGGGTTCTGAAATTTAGAACGCTCATCAACTATAGACTAGTTGAATCAATAAGGTTCACTAGTCTAATAAGGTTCAACAATAATGATATTCAATTTGAATAATAATCTCAAACGTATACAATAGAACAATTATTGTATAACTGAATCATGCTTTGACAATATAAATAATCTGTAATATCACACTTGAACTTGAATAATAGAAATGATAACTTATTCAAGGTAATTAATAATCTTGAAAGATATTAAAAAGTAGGGTTAAGAAACTTGCTCAACATAAAAGTAACGTTTAAGTTAAATAAACTTGCTCAATAGAATGGAGTTAGGGATAGGATACTTGCCTCGTGTGTAGATTACACTTTAACTAAGCACGTTCTTTGAATTAAATCCTACATACCATTCACATTCAATACCAGTTAATTATAAATTAACTAATCAATATAAACTCATTCTCGTTGTCTACTTTAATTATTGACTAAACTTAGTCAAATTATCACGTTGTCACATAATTTATACTTCATGAATTATCAAACCAATTATGTATTTAATAATTCAATTCACATATAATATTTTATTACAAGTTAAACAACTATTTTATCATCTCATAGTACCTCTAACATGATTACATGTTCATTACATCAATCCACTAATACTTGTTAGACTTTAACATTTTAAAAATATATTTCTGACATTTTCTGGAGAGTGGCGCTCCGGCGCCACTAATATGCTAAGGAGTCGCGCTGCGGCACGGCGGCGCTGTGGCCGGGCCCTTGGCGCTGCGGCGCTGTGGCGCCGTGGCTTGGGTCTTGGCGCTGCGGCGCAGTGGCGCTGCGGCGCAGTGGCGCTGCGGCGCGGGACTTCAGTTCTGGAGTTGGCGCCGCGGCGCGAGACTCCAGAAACTGATTCTCAGTTCGCGAAGAACACAGAGTTCAGCGAAAACAACACATTTTTAACACTGATTTCACCAAATCACATATACCCACATGTTATAATTCATGTATAATCATAACCCAACATATATAAAGTGATTTTAACCCATTAAAACATATAATCACAGATTTAAATCATGTAAAATTGGACTGTTCTTGAAGTTTTTGAACAAAACACATAATTTAGCCGTACGAATTCGTTATAACACCGAATCCGTTCCTTTAAGGCTTGATCTCTTCGTATTAACATGCTCAATAATATAAGGGTGTAAATTTTAGGGATAATATATAATCAATACATCAATTATCACATATATGGCCATATGGCCATATCACGTACTCTGTTTATTTTGAAAAAAAAAATACGTACGACATGCTTTCATGAATTTGATGTTATGGTTTACAACATATACATAATTAAACAAGATTTGATATATCATAACACACATACAACTCATAATCAATACTCCTAACTCAATTACAGAGGTTAAACCAAAAACTATGAAACCCATTTTTTTTATGAAAACTAAAAGACGTGAAGAAGAAATTGGAAGGAGAGATTACCCAGAGTATAAGGTATATATTTGTAGACTTAGAAGCTTTCTTCAATTACTGAATTCTAACAAATCCTCTGAACTTTCTCTTGAATTCTCTCTGACTCTTAACTTAGCAAAAATGAAAAAAAATACGTTCGACTCAACCATTAAGCGCAGAGTTGAGGTCAGTTATTCCATTCGTGGCTTAACTGCCCCCAACTCCTCCTAAGGCCACATTTGGGTAGCAATTTCAGATCAATGCTCTTTATTTTAATAAAACCTTTTATCATATAGTTTAATTAATGTCACACTCCTTTATAAAATAAACTCATATCTTATTTAATTTATTATAAATAAAATATAAAATTTCTCATAAATTCACATAGTCATATAATTAATTATTTCATTAATAAATAATGTCAATTTATTAAATCTCTAATTAATAATTAAATTAATTAAAGTAACATCATGCTTAATTAAATAATTCATTTAATTCATTAAGCTCACATAATTACAAACTTTGATCATAAAAATTCTCTATATTAATTTAATAAATGTAACACATATAATTAAATTATTCTACCACAATTGCATCAATTGATTATTTAATCTAATAATTAAATCGTCGAAAAATATTTATTTAATTCAATAAATATTTAAAATAATTTACAAAATTCTCGTTCATCACAGCTGCTCAAGCTACAGACCTGGAGCTGATGTGTATGAGGAAGAAAGTGCAAGAAGGTACTATGCCAGAAGCAAAAATTGATGAGGAAGGAATACTTCGAGTCAACTCCAGACTTTGTGTTTCTAACGACCCTGATTTAAAGTATAACATTATGATGGAGGCGCACAACACACCGTTTGTAATCCATCATGGGAGTACCAAAATGTATCATGATCTTCGACATATATTTTGGTGGGGCAATATGAAGAGAGAGATAGCACTGTTTATCTCAAGGTGTCTAACGTGTCAACGAGTTAAGGCGAAGCATCAAGTACCAAAAGGTCCATTGCAACCACTTAAAATTCCAGAATGGAAGTGGGAGCACATTACCATGGATTTCGTTACCGGTCTTCCCAAGGTTTCTCAAGGCATAGATGCGATTTGGGTCATTATTAATAGATTGACCAAGTCGTCTCATTTCTTACCTATACGAGAAACTTATACACTTGAACGTCTTGCTCGTATGTACATAAACGAGATTATAAGATTGCATGGTATGCCAGTATCCATAGTTTCTGATCGAGACCCAAGATTCACTTCACGATTTTGGGTTAGTTTGCAGAAAGCTATGAGCACAGATTTACGGTTTAGGTCGGCATATCATCCTCAAATAGACGGGAAGTCGGAGAGGACTATTCAAACTCTTGAAGATCTATTAAGACTCTGTGTCCTTGATTTTAAGGGAAGTTAGGACAAGTTCTTACCATTGGTGGAGTTTTCCTATAACAATAACTATCAAGCAAATATTGGCATGGCTCCATTCGAAGCGTTGTATAGAAGAAAGTGTCATTCTCCAGTATGCTGGGATGAGGTGGGTGAAGCAACGTTGTTGGGACCAGAGTTGGTACGTATGACTACGAAAAAGATTCAAACGATCCGGCAACGTATAAAAACCTCACAAGATCGACAAAAGAGTTATGCTGATCTTCATCGAAAGGATGTGGAATTCGATATTGGAGATCATGTGTTGTTACGTGTTGCTCCATGAAAAGGAGTTACGCGATTTGAAAAGAGAGGAAAGCTCAATCCTCAATTCATTGGCCCATTTTTAATCCTCGGTCGAGTAGGAACTGTGGCTTATAGACTCGCTTTACCGCCAAGTATGTCTCGTGTTCATAATATTTTTCACATATCTATCTTACGTAAATATGTGAAAGACCCGCACCACATTATTGAGTTAGAACCGAATGAACTAGCGGAAGATTTAACGTATGCAGAGGTTCCTGTTAAAATCTTGGATAAGAAGGATCATGTTCTATGCTACAAGGTTATACATTAAGTTAAAGTTTTATGGAGGAACCACGGTGTTGAGGAAATGACCTGGGAGTTAGAATCTGAAATGAAATCAAGGTATCCTTACCTCTTCGACATATCAGGTACGTACCCTAATTTCGAGGGCGAAATTTCATAAGAAGGGGAGATTGTAAGAAGGGGAGATTGTAAGACCCTAAGTTAGAATCTGAGGGTCATAAGACCTTGAACTATGTCCTAGGTTATCAAGGATTATACTTGAAACCTTTAACAGTCATAAGACTATGGACCTTCTTCTCGTATTTAGGGGGATCAGCCCTTAGTACCATACTGTGCACAATATCTTAGCGCTAAAGCGTAAATAATCCCCTATACAGGGTTGTTCATCTCAGTTTGACATTCGAGTCCGCACCAAAGGAAGTTTGGTTTGGATAATTTCATCAAGGGTTCTGAAATTTAGAACGCTCATCAACTATGGACTAGTTGAATCAATAAGGTTCACTAGTCTAATAAGGTTCAACAATAACGATATTCAATTTGAATAATAATCTCAAACGTATACAATAGAACAATTATTGTATAACTGAATCATGCTTTGACAATATAAATAATCTGTAATATCACACTTGAACTTGAATAATAGAAATGATAACTTATTCAAGGTAATTAATAATCTTGAAAGATATTAAAAAGTAGGGTTAAGAAACTTGCTCAACATAAAAGTAACGTTTAAGTTAAATAAACTTGCTCAATAGAATGGAGTTAGGGATATGATACTTGCCTCGTGCGTAGATTACACTTTAACTAAGCACGTTCTTTGAATTAAATCCTACATACCATTCACATTTAATACTAGTTAATTATAAATTAACTAATCAATATAAACTCATTCTCGTTGTCTACTTTAATTATTGACTAAACTTAGTCATATTATCATGTTGTCACATAATTTATACTTCATGAATTATCAAACCAATTATGTATTTAATAATTCAATTCACATATAATATTTTATTACATGTTAAACAACTATTTTATCATCTCATAATACCTCTAACATGATTACATGTTCATTACATCAATCCACTAACACTTGTTAGACTTTAACATTTTAAAAATACATTTCTGACATTTTCTGGAGAGTGGCGCTCCGGCGCCACTAATGTGCTAAGGAGTCGCGCTGCGGCGCGGCGGCGCTGTGGCCGGGCCCTTGGCGCTGTGGCGCTGTGGCGCCGTGGCTTGGGTCTTGGCACTGCGGCGCAGTGGCGCTGCGGCGCGGGACTTCAGTTCTGGAGTTGGCGCCGCGGCGCGAGACTCCAGAAACTGATTCTCAGTTCGCGAAGAACACAGAGTTTAGCGAAAACAACACATTTTTAACACTGATTTCACCAAATCACATATACCCACATGTTATAATTCATGTATAATCATAACCCAACATATATAAAGTGATTTTAACCCATTAAAATATATAATCACATATTTAAATCATGTAAAATTGGACTGTTCTTGAAGTTTTTGAACAAAACACATAATTTAGCCGTACGGATTCGTTATAACACCGAATCCGTTCGTTTAAGGCTTGATCTCTTCGTATTAACATGCTCAATAATATAAGGGTGTAAATTTTAGGGATAATATATAATCAATACATCAAATATCACATATATGGCCATATGGCCAAATCACGTACTCTGTTTATTTTAAAAAAAAAATACGTACGACATGCTTTCATGAATTTGATGTTATGGTTTACAACATATACATAATTAAACAAGATTTGATATATCATAACACACATACAACTCATAATCAATACTCCTAACTCAATTACAGAGGTTAAACCAAAAACTATGAAACCCATTTTTTTTTATGAAAACTAAAAGACGTGAAGAAGAAATTGGAAGGAGAGATTACCCAGAGTATAAGGTATATATTTGTAGACTTAGAAGCTTTCTTCAATTACTGAATTCTAACAAATCCTCTGAACTTTCTCTTGAATTCTCTCTGACTCTTAACTTAGCAAAAATGAAAAAAAATACGTTCGACTCAACCATTAAGCGCAGAGTTGAGGTCAGTTATTCCATTCGTGGCTTAACTGCCCCCAACTCCTCCTAAGGCCACATTTGGGTAGCAATTTCAGATCAATGCTCTTTATTTTAATAAAACCTTTTATCATATAGTTTAATTAATGTCACACTCCTTTATAAAATAAACTCATATCTTATTTAATTTATTATAAATAAAATATAAAATTTCTCATAAATTCACATAGTCATATAATTAATTATTTCATTAATAAATAATATCAATTTATTAAATCTCTAATTAATAATTAAATTAATTAAAGTAACATCATGCTTAATTAAATAATTCATTTAATTCATTAAGCTCACATAATTACAAACTTTGATCATAAAAATTCTCTACATTAATTTAATAAATGTAACACATATAATTAAATTATTCTACCACAATTGCATCAATTGATTATTTAATCTAATAATTAAATCGTCGAAAAATATTTATTTACTTCAATAAATATTTAAAATAATTTACAAAATTCTCGTTCATCACATCTTTTCCCCCTTAAAAGGATTCTGCCCCCAGAATCACGACTCAATAATTTCGACCCGTTACATTCTCCCCCCTTACAAAGATTCTATCCCCAGAATCGCTTACAAATAATTAAGTAAATAAATGAGGGTAATTCTTCATCATATTCTCTTCGAGTTTTCACGCAGCTTCTTCAGCGTTGTGGTTCCTCCAAATTACCTTAACAGAAGGTATAACTTTATTTCTCAGAACTTGTTCTTTTCGGTCGATAATTTGGACCGGAATTTCTTCGTAAGATAAGTCTTTCTCAAAATGCAGGGGTTCGTATTCAATTACATGCTTGTAATCAGATTTGTAATGTCGTAACACAGAAACATGGAAGACGTGGTGGATATTCTCGAGTGCTGGAGGTAAGGCTACCTCGTACGCAACTTCTCCAATTCTTCGCAGTACCTCAAAGGGTCCAATAAATCTTGGGCTCAATTTTCCTTTCTTTCCGAACCTGATCTTTCCCTTCCAGGGAGAGACCTTCAAGAAAACATAACTACCTGGTTCAAACTCGATATTTTTACGATGTGGATCAGCGTATTTCTTCTGTCGATCTTGAGCTGCTACCAGTCGTGCTCGGATCACTTTGACTATTTCTGCCGTCTGCTGTACCAATTCTGGCCCTAGCAATTGTCTTTCACCAACTTCATCCCAATAAAGCGGAGTTCTGCACTTTCTGCCATATAACGCTTCGTAAGGCGGCATACCAATACTAGCGTGGTAACTGTTGTTATAGCCGAACTCTACCAACGGTAGGTGATCATCCTAATTTCCTTTGAAGTCCATTACACAGGCTCGTAACATATCTTCCAGTGTTTGAATCGTTCGTTCGCTCTGTCCGTCTGTTTGAGGGTGATAAGCTGTACTCATTCGCAGTTGTGTACCCATGCATTCCTGAAGACGTTTCCAAAAATTTGATGTGAAGCGCGGATCCCTATCGAAAACAATAGACACCGGCACTCCGTGCCTCGAAACAATCTCTTTCACATATAATCTTGCCAACTGATCTAAGTTAAATTTGATTTTGATAGGAAGGAAGTGCGCGGATTTCGTCAGTCAGTCAACGATAACCCATACTGCGACGTAGCCTTTCTGAGTCGTCGGAAGGCCAACCACGAAGTCCATCGTAATATGTTCCCATTTCTATTCTGGGATCTCCAACGGTTGTAGCAATCCACTCGGTCTCTGATGTTCTGCTTTAACTTTCTGACATGTCAGGCACTTGGCAACACATTCTGCAACATCACGTTTCAAATTTGGCCACCAAAAATGTTGTCGAAGATCTTGGTACATTTTTGTACTACCAGGGTGAATCGAATATCTTGAACTATGAGCCTCACTCAAAATTTCTTCCTTAATTTCTTGAACTGGCGGAACCCAAATTCTGCTTTCAAATCTCAATATTCCTTCCTTATCCATCTTAAATCTTGGTTCGGTTCCTTCAGATATCGTCGTTGTTACCTTTTTGCATTCATCATCCTGAAGCTGAGCCTCCTTCACTTTATCTAGTATAGTTGTACCAGATTGCATCTGAAATAGCTTCTCATCAATCTCCATAGGATACTTCACTTCTAACTCCAATTTCTCCATATCTGCAATTAGCTCCTGCTGAGCAGCCAACATCATCAATTTCTCACGACCCTTTCTACTTAAGGCGTCGGCAACCACATTAGCCTTACCCGGATGGTATAAAATCTCACAGTCATAATCCTTGATTAATTCCAACCATCTTCTTTGACGCATATTCAAATCTTTATATGTAAAAATATATTTCAGACTCTTGTGGTCCGTATATATTTCACACTTCTCCCCGTATAGATAGTGCCTCCAAATTTTTAAAGCAAAAACAACTGCAGCTAACTCCAAATCATGGGTTGGGTAACCCTTCTCGTAATCCTTCAACTGCCGTGATGCATACGCAATGACTTTGCCGTTTTGCATCAGCACACAGCCAAGTCCTTTATGCGACGCATCGCTAAAAATAACAAAATTTCCTGTATCATCCGGAAGAGATAACACAGGCACTGTACTCAACCTCTTCTTTAATTCTTGAAAACTCTCCTCACACTTCTCTGTCCAAACAAATTTCACAGCTTTTCGAGTTAAATTCGTTAACGGAGTTGCGATCTTAGAAAAATCTTGTATGAATCTTCTATAATATCCTGCTAATCCAAGAAAACTTCTTACTTCTGACGGCGTTCTCGGCTGATCCCAGTTAATCACAGCTTCTACTTTTGATGGATCTACCGAAATTTCATCTTTATCGATTACGTGACCAAGAAATTGTACTCTCTCGATCCAGAATTCGCATTTCAAAAATTTAGCATAAAACTTCTCCCTTCTCAATACTTCCAACGTTAACCTCAAGTGTTCTTCATGTTTCTCTTTGGTTTTGGAATATACCAAAATGTCGTCTATAAATACCACCACGAATTTGTCCAAAAACGGCTTGAATACACCATTCATTAGTCCCATAAATGCTGCAGGAGCATTCGTAAGACCAAACGACATTACTAAAAACTCGTAATGACCATATCGCGTTCGGAACGCTGTCTTCGGTACATCCTCTGGCCTCACCTTCAGTTGGTGATAACCACTCCTCAAGTCAATCTTGGAAAAGTATTTTGCTCCTTTCAATTGATCAAACAGATCATCGATCCTCGGTAATGGATATCTGTTCTTAATCGTGACCTTATTTAATTCTCTGTAGTCAATACAGAGCCTCATCGATCCGTCCTTCTTTTTCACGAACAACACCGGTGCTCCCCACGGCGATACGCTCGGTTGAATGTACTTTTTGTCCAACAATTCTTGTAGTTGTACCATTAATTCCTTCATCTCTACTGGCGCCATTCGGTATGGTGCCTTCGATATTGGAGCAGTTCCGGGCGCCAAATCAATCACAAAGTCTACTTCTCTATCTGGTGGGAGTCCTGGCAAATCGTCTGGAAATACATCGACGAAGTCCCTCACAATCGGTATCTCCTCTACCTTCGAGTTCTCTTTTCGACTGTCGACTATGTAAGCTAAATATCCTACACAGCCTTGTCTTAATAACTTCCTGGCCTGCAACATCGTCAGATAACTCGCTTGTCTAGGCGACTTGCTACCATAAAACACAACCTTTGACGGAGTCATAAGGTTAATACGCTTCTTTTGACAGTCAATTACAGCCCCATAATTGGATAGCCAATCCATACCCAATATAACGTCGAATTCCCCCAATCGAATATGGATAAGATCTACGTTTATGATATTACCCTTAATATCCACTCTACAATTCTTATACACATGCTTAACAGGAATTATCTCTCTATTCGCAATTTCTATAATCATGGGATATTCTAATTCATCCTTAAGCAAATCTAAACTATTAGCAAAGTCATCGGATATAAAGGAACAAGTAGCACCCGAATTAAATAAAACGTAAGCATTAATTTCATTGATCGGAATGATACCTGACACCACCTCACGAGACTGGATTGCATCCTGCACCGTCATATTGAAAGTTCTGGCTGTTGGTCGGTTTGTTGTAGGTGGTCCGGTGATGGCTAAGGTATTTCCACTGCTATTTCCCCGGTTTCCTCCTTGTCCTGATCCTCCCGATCCCTTCTTGGAACAGTCTCTTGCTAAATGATCTTTACATCCACAGTTAAAACAAGCACCCTTCTTTGGGTTTGGACAATTTGGTGCTATGTGGCCTTCCTGACCACAATTGTAGCACACTCTCTTTCCCTTCAAACAAACTCCTAGATGTGCCTTTCCGCAAGTCGGACATGCTTCTATCTTCTTTTTCTGCCCTCCGTGTTGACTTCCAGCTGTCGAGTTATCCGTCCACTTCCTCTTCTGATTATTATTATTCCCAATATTACTTCCACCAGTCTTGTTATTACCTTCATTCTCACTCTTTTTCTTTTTCTGTTCTTGGTTGTACTTAGTCACTGTATCACTTCCTCCTTCCGCGAGAATGGCCTTTTCCAAAACTCCCACAAACGTGTTATGTTGAAACATTGATACCTTGCTGTATACCCAAGGCTTCAGTCCTTGTTCAAATCGTCTGGCTTTCCTCTCGTCAGTGTGTACTTGATACGGGGCAAACCTTGCCAACTCATCGAATTTAGCCGCGTATTCAGGCACGCTCATGTTTCCCTGTTTCAGTTTCAGAAATTGCACCTCCATCTGATTCTGCGAACTAGCTGAGAAATACATTTCGAAAAATATCTCTTTGAATCTCTCCCACGTAATTACACCTTCACCTCCTCGCATCTTGTTTGCCTGCCACCAGTAGCTAGCCTCAGACTTCAGCATAAATGTCGCAAAAATGGTCTTCTGATCTTCTCGAACCCTAGCAACGTCGAAAACCTTCTCCATTTCCATCACCCACGTTTGAGCCTCGATTGGGTTTCTGGAACCTTTGAACTCTGGCGGTCCCACCGCCTTAAAATCTTTAAACGTTGTGCTAGGTGGAGCTTGCGGTTGGTTATTCATGACTCCAGTTAGTAAATTAACTAACTGTTGAACTGGATTAACGTTGGCATTATTGTTATTATTGGTTGACCCTTCCTGAGCCGGTTGACATTGTTGTCTTCTCCTTGGCGGCATTTTTCTGTTAAATAAACGTTTATTAGAACTTTATTTATTTCTCTACATAGTTAAGACATTACTCAACAATTTAATATATCACTTAACACATCATCTCAAACAACTTGATATCTTTTCATTCAAATAAAAAGTTTTAACATTAAACTATAGCATACTGCTATTTACATCATCTATCCTGGAATAAAGAATCCACAGGATTTAAAACATTCAAATATTAACATATTCCTTAGTTCATAATCACATCGAAATTTACATAAAACTATATAAGTCTTTCACATAAATAAACAGATTATATTCCTGTCTTCCAAGGTGCTCAATAGCCTTGCCACGCTCCTCATTCATGATACGAGACATCGTCCTGCGATCCAACATATACGATGGAAGTCCTTCAAACTGGATGGGGTACCTTAACACTCGCTCTTGAACCTCATCCATCGCATGATTAAGTGTGGCGTACGTGTCTTCAAGCTTTGCCTTCTTTGCACGACTATCATTTTCTACACGATCTGCTCGATGTGATTCTCTTACCCATCCTTCCTCTGCTATTTTCAGTCTTCTGGAGATTTCTTTCAGTTCCTTCTTCAGCTTCTCTATCTCCTCAGTCTTATCTTCGGTTTGACCCTTCTCATGAACCAGATCCCACTCCACGTTTACTAAACGTGTATGAAGGGTCACAATCTCTCTATCCTTCTCCTCTAAAGTAGACTGCTGAACAGTCGCTCGCTCAGTCAATTCCTGAACCTCATCTTGTAACTCCACGTTACGATCATATAGTGTGTCATACATCTCAGCATCAACAGTATACCGTGGTAACTCCTCTTCTTCCTCTTCCTCATCAAACTCCTCCTCAGGATCAGTCTCGGGCTCATGCTCCTGACCAACAACGGTGATCAATGGAGATGACTCCCTCTGCACCAGCTGCTCCCTAACGACATGAATGTCTCGGGGCTCCTCCTCAGTCGGTCCTACAAGTACACGAGATCCCTCCTCAGTAGGTACTATAGGTAAATGGGGTTCTTCCTCCCCAGCTTGACTAGCTTCTCCAACATTCGTCATCTTGACAACAAAATTTTAAGTTTTAGTTACTAAGTCGTACTAACGAGCACATAAATTAACACATAGACACATAATGTATTTTATTATCTTCAATGAATTACCAAAAATTCATTTTTTTTAAAACTCGATAAGAGTTTTTTTTTCCTTTACTATCTTCTTTCTATAAGGTTACTACCTAAGGTTGTTCCCCCACCTAAGGTTCATAACCTACAGCTTTGATACCAACCTGTGACACCCCCAAATCCGGGTACTTCGATTCCACGGGATTTGGTGTTCACTGTACAAGCATCATCTATCTATCTACCCATAAATAATATCAAACCATACAATAGATAGAAATCATAATAAAATCTCTTCCCTTAAGGGTTACATCAACTGAATCATAAATAAATCCCAGGTTACTCTAACCTTAAAATATCTGTGCGAAATTCTAAACAAATAAGTCTTAAACAACAACATAAATCTTAAACATAAATACATCATCAATTAAAATAACAAGTCTTCATCACTTGCTAACTTTTCCCTTGCCCTTACTAGTGGAGGGTTCATCGCTTCTTTCATTCTTAACTGTAATGTTATTATTAAGCAAGAGTGAGCACAAATGCCCACAAGTATAAAAAAATGAAGCAACAGTATAATAACATGCGAATAATCAACGACATCTGAATAAAGCTCAACTTTTGAATCAAGAATAAATAACATGAATCAAAGAATACTGAGGGTCATAAGACCTTGAACTATGTCCTAGGTTATCAAGGATTATACTTGAAACCTTTAACAGTCATAAGACTATGGACCTTCTTCTCGTACTTAGGGGGATCAGCCCTTAGTACCATACTGTGCACAATATCTTAGCGCTAAAGCGTAAATAATCCCCTATACAGGGTTGTTCATCTCAGTTTGACATTCGAGTCCGCACCAAAGGAAGTTTGGTTTGGATAATTTCATCAAGGGTTCTGAAATTTAGAACGCTCATCAACTATAGACTAGTTGAATCAATAAGGTTCACTAGTCTAATAAGGTTCAACAATAATGATATTCAATTTGAATAATAATCTCAAACGTATACAATAGAACAATTATTGTATAACTGAATCATGCTTTGACAATATAAATAATCTGTAATATCACACTTGAACTTGAATAATAGAAATGATAACTTATTCAAGGTAATTAATAATCTTGAAAGATATTAAAAAGTAGGGTTAAGAAACTTGCTCAACATAAAAGTAACGTTTAAGTTAAATAAACTTGCTCAATAGAATGGAGTTAGGGATAGGATACTTGCCTCGTGCGTAGATTACACTTTAACTAAGCACGTTCTTTGAATTAAATCCTACATACCATTCACATTCAATACCAGTTAATTATAAATTAACTAATCAATATAAACTCATTCTCGTTGTCTACTTTAATTATTGACTAAACTTAGTCAAATTATCACGTTGTCACATAATTTATACTTCATGAATTATCAAACCAATTATGTATTTAATAATTCAATTCACATATAATATTTTATTACATGTTAAACAACTATTTTATCATCTCATAGTACCTCTAACATGATTACATGTTCATTACCTCAATCCACTAATACTTGTTAGACTTTAACATTTTAAAAATATATTTCTGACATTTTCTGGAGAGTGGCGCTCCGGCGCCACTAATATGCCAAGGAGTCGCGCTGCGGCGCGGCGGCGCTGTGGCCGGGCCCTTGGCGCTGCGGCGCTGTGGCGCCGTGGCTTGGGTCTTGGCGCTGCGGCGCGGGACTTCAGTTCTGGAGTTGGCGTCGCGGCGCGAGACTCCAGAAACTGATTCTCAGTTCGCGAAGAACACAGAGTTCAACGAAAACAACACATTTTTAACACTGATTTCACCAAATCACATATACCCACATGTTATAATTCATGTATAATCATAACCCAACATATATAAAGTGATTTTAACCCATTAAAACATATAATCACAGATTTAAATCATGTAAAATTGGACTGTTCTTGAAGTTTTTGAACAAAACACATAATTTAGCCGTACGAATTCGTTATAACACCGAATCCGTTCGTTTAAGGCTTGATCTCTTCGTATTAACATGCTCAATAATATAAGGGTGTAAATTTTAGGGATAATATATAATCAATACATCAATTATCACATATATGGCCATATGGCCATATCACGTACTCTGTTTATTTTGAAAAAAAAAATACGTACGACATGCTTTCATGAATTTGATGTTATGGTTTACAACATATACATAATTAAACAAGATTTGATATATCATAACACACATACAACTCATAATCAATACTCCTAACTCAATTACAGAGGTTAAACCAAAAACTATGAAACCCATTTTTTTTATGAAAACTAAAAGACGTGAAGAAGAAATTGGAAGGAGAGATTACCCAGAGTATAAGGTATATATTTGTAGACTTAGAAGCTTTCTTCAATTACTGAATTCTAACAAATCCTCTGAACTTTCTCTTGAATTCTCTCTGACTCTTAACTTAGCAAAAATGAAAAAAAATACGTTCGACTCAACCATTAAGCGCAGAGTTGAGGTCAGTTATTCCATTCGTGGCTTAACTGCCCCCAACTCCTCCTAAGGCCACATTTGGGTAGCAATTTCAGATCAATGCCCTTTATTTTAATAAAACCTTTTATCATATAGTTTAATTAATGTCACACTCCTTTATAAAATAAACTCATATCTTATTTAATTTATTATAAATAAAATATAAAATTTCTCATAAATTCACATAGTCATATAATTAATTATTTCATTAATAAATAATGTCAATTTATTAAATCTCTAATTAATAATTAAATTAATTAAAGTAACATCATGCTTAATTAAATAATTCATTTAATTCATTAAGCTCACATAATTACAAACTTTGATCATAAAAATTCTCTATATTAATTTAATAAATGTAACACATATAATTAAATTATTCTACCACAATTGCATCAATTGATTATTTAATCTAATAATTAAATCGTCGAAAAATATTTATCTAATTCAATAAATATTTAAAATAATTTACAAAATTCTCGTTCATCACAGCTGCTCAAGCTACAGACCTGGAGCTGATGTGTATGAGGAAGAAAGTGCAAGAAGGTACTATGCCAGAAGCAAAAATTGATGAGGAGGGAATACTTCGAGTCAACTCCAGACTTTGTGTTCCTAACGACCCTGATTTAAAGTATAACATTATGATGGAGGCGCACAACACACCGTTTGTAATCCATCATGGGAGTACCAAAATGTATCATGATCTTCGACATATATTTTGGTGGGGCAATATGAAGAGAGAGATAGCACTGTTTATCTCAAGGTGTCTAACGTGTCAACGAGTTAAGGCGAAGCATCAAGTACCAAAAGGTCCATTGCAACCACTTAAAATTCAAGAATGGAAGTGGGAGCACATTACCATGGATTTCATTACCGGTCTTCCCAAGGTTTCTCAAGGCATAGATGCGATTTGGGTCATTATTAATAGATTGACCAAGTCGTCTCATTTCTTACCTATACGAGAAACTTATACACTTGAACGTCTTGCTCGTATGTACATAAACGAGATTATAAGATTGCATGGTATGCCAGTATCCATAGTTTCTGATCGAGACCCAAGATTCACTTCACGATTTTGGGTTAGTTTGCAGAAAGCTATGAGCACGGATTTACGGTTTAGTTCGGCATATCATCCTCAAACAGACGGGAAGTCGGAGAGGACTATTCAAACTCTTGAAGATCTATTAAGACTCTGTGTCCTTGATTTTAAGGGAAGTTAGGACAAGTTCTTACCATTGGTGGAGTTTTCCTATAACAATAACTATCAAGCAAATATTGGCATGGCTCCATTCGAAGCGTTGTATAGAAGAAAGTGTCATTCTCCAGTATGCTGGGATGAGGTGGGTGAAGCAACGTTGTTGGGACCAGAGTTGGTACGTATGACTACGAAAAAGATTCAAACGATCCGGCAACGTATAAAAACCTCACAAGATCGACAAAAGAGTTATGCTGATCTTCATCGAAAGGATGTGGAATTCGATATTGGAGATCATGTGTTGTTACGTGTTGCTCCATGAAAAGGAGTTACGCGATTTAAAAAGAGAGGAAAGCTCAATCCTCAATTCATTGGCCCATTTTTAATCCTCGGTCGAGTAGGAACTGTGGCTTATAGACTCGCTTTACCGCC
Source organism: Panax notoginseng (assembly GCA_016801055.1). NCBI lineage: Eukaryota > Viridiplantae > Streptophyta > Magnoliopsida > Apiales > Araliaceae > Panax > Panax notoginseng. The sequence continues at coordinate 137,798,229 of CM029020.1, read as the reverse complement.
AAGTATGTCTCGTGTTCATAATATTTTTCACATATCTATCTTACGTAAATATGTGAAAGACCCGCACCACATTATTGAGTTAGAACCGGATGAACTAGCGGAAGATTTAACGTATGCAGAGGTTCCTGTTAAAATCTTGGATAAGAAGGATCATGTTCTATGCTACAAGGTTATACCTTAAGTTAAAGTTTTATGGAGGAACCATGGTGTTGAGGAAATGACCTGGGAGTTAGAATCTGAAATGAAATCAAGGTATCCTTACCTCTTCGACATATCAGGTACGTACCCTAATTTCGAGGGCGAAATTTCATAAGAAGGGGAGATTGTAAGACCCCAATTTTTTTTTTATAACGATGAGTTTTCTATAAATATCATTTTTTAATATTATGGAATGAATTTGATATAATGTTATAGTTGTGGGTAATATTTATAAATTTTATAAAGTACGCAAGTTGTTGTATAATATTCGATTGTTCGGAGAATATTCGTTTTAACAGGGAATATTTGTACGACGACACAATCATTGGTGGACTCCACAACGGAATTATTGTCGGATTGTGAAAACGATAAAAATATTTTATAAAAATAGCGACGAAAGTTTTAGCGTTAACTGTTGAAACACCCAGTGTTAAAAGTACAGTAATACGCGTGGTAGCATAGTAGCACACGGTATTGATTATTGATGCTTACGTAAGAAGTCACTCAGTTTTGTTCAATTATTGTTACAATAATTGTTGCATAGTAGCTCACGTTATTTGATTCAATTATTGTCAATATTTTATAATCAATAATTGAGACGACAAAGTTATTAATATTATTATTTGTAATATTAACGATGTCTAGAAGTTCTGTCAAGGAGAGGTTTGGTCACCTAATTGCGCGCCAATAAGGAAAAATCCCTATTGAAAAGCCCCATCTTTCCTGGGAACGACCTGGTCGATTAATATTGTGAATTATAATAATGATGATAAATGTTGTTAATTATGTTGAGGTGTCTTTTTATGAAGTCACGGAGGTTTATATATATATATATATATATATATATATATATATATATATATATATATATATATATATAAATTTTATTTTATTAGTATTATTAATGTAATAAAACAGAAAAACTTTTTATATAAAACAGAATACTTTTATAAAGTTTTGTTTTATTTGATTATAAATAGAATATATTATATTTTATTGCATAGTGCAGCATAGTATCTTTTCCTATAAATAGGATGCATAGATAGAATTGAAAACCACACCAGAAGTTCAGAGAATTCTTCTATAATCTTGAGCGTATTTCTTTAGAGTTTTAAGAAGCTTTGAGCGTAGTGTAAATTTTCTTCAAGAATATCCTCGCCCTACCAGTCGGAGTACTTTTTTTTACGGTAAGGGGTATTATTTTTTTCGTAATCATGAAGAGAAATTCTGTTATTCTATTCCTTATTATTCTGTCGGAATAACCTGTTCATGCGAAGTACCGCATACATGGTGAAATTCTTCTAATATTCTGTTGTTTATTATTCTGTCGGAATATCCTGTTTGTGCATTTACGCCGGACCTGGTTCCATTATTTATTATTCTGTCGGAATATCCTGTCTGTGCGTTTACGCCGGACCTGGTTCCATTATTTATTATTCTGTCGAAATATCCTGTCTGTGTGTTTACGCCGGACCTGGTTCCATTATTTATTATTTTGTCGGAATATCCTGTCGGTGCGTTTACGCATGACCTGGTTCCATTATTTATTTTTCTGTTGGAATAACCTGTCTGTGCGGTCTATCGCGTGCTTGGTGAATTCTTTTATTTTTCCATTCTTTATTATACTCAATTGGTTAAAGTTTTGGCTTTTATACTCCATGAAATTAGTGGAATATCTTTGATATTTGCGCTTCATCCAGTATCTTTTTATGAAAATATTCTTCTGAGCATTCTTAAATTTTACTCTGCAAAGCAGTATCATGTTGACAATTTGAACGTTGTTAGTTCCTGGATAAATTAATTCTTGAACTTGTTTTATTGAATTCTTATATCATTGTCATCATCCTCATGTTTATATTTTGTTGAAAGTCAACTGTGGCATGTAGTGCATAGATGGACTTGATATGATTATAACCAGGGATTATTCGGTGTAATCATGACCGTAATATTACAAATGATGTGGTAAAAGTCCTCATTGGCCCGTAGTGCATTGATGGACAGTTGTTGGCATGATCATGACCATTGATGAATACACAAATATCCTTGGCCCGTAGTGCATGGATAATTTGTGGTCGTGATACTAATGAATATCCTTGGTCATAGTGCAGGGATGATGTGGATTATTTATTAAGCTGAGTCTCAGCGATAAAAGTAATGAAAAACTTTTTAAATCATAAAAGATAGTAGATGATATTCTCTACTTGACTCTTTTAATTGATAGCTAGTTCCACTGTAGTTAAACTTGATGTTTGTTATATTTTATCAGTTTAACACTGTTGAAGGCTAACGATAATTTATCCTACATTATCTTAGTCATAATATTTCTTACTGGGCTAGTTGAGCTCACCCTTTTGCTTTCATTGTTCTCTTCAGGAAATGAGAACGTAGCGGGGACTAGTCGGGGAACGGAGTGACGGTTCAGATGATAGCCTTAGTAGTCCTCACTATTCTATAAAATAGTGTGAAAATAAATGTATTGAGGACTTATTTTGAGTTTGAATACTGTTTAGAAGAAAGTGTTGTATTAAAACTCACAGCTTATGTTTTGTCGTATTTTACACGACAGTTGTATACTTTAGTTTTATTTGTATTTTGTACCATGTGTTTGACGACAAAGAATAGGTGATGTATACCTATTTTGGGGGCGTCACACACACACACACATACACACATACATACATATATATATATATATATATATATATATATATATATATTATATATTTCAAGTCCTGCCTGGAGTTCACTTCGTGGCAGTTGATTGTTCATATATATGTAACTGTTTATCAGCCTGCGGGTTAGATTTGCCTAAATCTAGCTATTTTTCACTTTAACCGGTTCATGGTGACTAAACTGGAATCGTTGAAGCTGGACTGCTTAGATTTACTCAAATCTAATTCGTCTTCTAGCTTTTGCTATGGGCTATATTTGTCTCAATCTAGCTATTTCTCACTTCAACCGGTTCATGGTGACTAAACTGGAACCGATGAAGCTGAAATAGTTTAGATTTATTCAAATCTAGTTCTTGTTTTAGATTTCGTATATATTGCTTTGTCATGTGAGCCTAGGAATCATGTGATCACAGATTCGGTTCCTAAATCAAGATTCGGTTCCGGTGATGGATATTTTCAGCTGCAACCAGCTTATAATTTATTCACGGTGTCTGAATTTCCTTAGATGGCTCTCATGCCCACAAGGATTTCGGTGCTGCTATGTATCTTATTTTCTCGAATATGCTTTGCATCTCGAAAATAATAAAAGCAATTCAGCCGAACACATAATAAAATGAAAGTATCAAAGGCCTCAATTACTATTGAGCACAAGGGTTTAAAAAACCTATTTTACAAAATATCATTGCTATATCTTATTAAAATTGAACTTTTATACAAAAGTTAAACCCTTTATATATAGGTGCAAACGAGTCATAGCACTACTTCCAGACAACTGCACAATGACCTACACACACACATTCAGATAAAAGTTTAAATTGAAAAGTGGCAGTAACCGTGTTATCATGAAAGTCAGGGGGTGCCTAACACCTTCCCTCCGCTTAATCAAGTCCCCTTGACCCTAACGAATTTCGATTTTACAGACTAGTTAGACAGTGTCACATCACAAGGTCAATGTACAAACCATTTCTCGATTGAGTTGGTGCAACCATTTAAAAATACCAACTGGTGACTCTTATAGTCAAATCTTCGCCATATACATGTCGAACCTATTCAAACTTGTTTTTTCAAACAAATCTCACCTAACATGAGAACACCAAAAGACAAGAACAGAAAGAGACAAATAAAAATCCCGACGTAGATAGGTTGTGACTCCGCTGGGGACACCAGTAAGAGGGCTTAAGCCACAATCAAAGCTTTTTAAAACTTTTATCTGCTTGTGTATAGATATTGCATTTACATTTGAATGAATGTATACTAATGCTTTACTTACTGCACTTAGTGCTTCACACTATATCTACCTGTGATATAATGCTTCGCACATGTCATCATTTCCATACGGTGAGACGCGATGTATGTGAATATATGTTGTGTGGCCCCTCCACCAGGAGGCTATCCTGTCGGTGTTTGATTACTGGACTCGTAGGGAGACTAATTCTAACGAGGCTCAGGAAAGGCACCACCCAGATTCGCTCCAGTTAAAAGATTGGATTAACTTTCCATCGAGTAAATTGCGATGATCTGGGAACCTTCATGCCAAAAAGCTGTAAGAGTAGCCTAAGATAGGTCAGCCTCTGATAAACCAAACGCAAAGGGAAGTCTCTTCATACCTTCCCATTTTAATTACTTGTAATTTCATTTCCATGTCAATCTCAATGTAATGGAAAATATAAAGGAATATGTGAACATATATTCCCTTTTCATATCAAAACCTACCATGCTATCCTGTCATTTAAAATAGCTGACATCCGTTTTGCAGGATAACACTCTTAAAAACGGACACATTACATAGCATGTAACATTTTCACATTTCCTTAAGACTAAACTACATAAGTCTTTTTGTAGGGAAAAAATTGATCATGTTACCCGTTCAAAGTCCAAAAAGGCATTAAGCTTACAGCCAAACATGGCTACATCTGGCCAGCCTAACCCTACTACTGTCTCTCGCGAGGAATTCAAAGGGTTAAGCAATCAAAATACAGAGTTGGCTGTTCTGCTCAAAGAATTACACAAGTTAACTCAAGGTCCACAAATACCCATCCACACAGAATCCTCTGCACATGGAGGAACCCAGGGTCCGGACAAAGAAGTTCCAGCACCTGAGTCTCAAACTGATAAAACCAACAAAACCCCTGAAATCACCCATCTTAAAGAAGATCAAAACACCGGTGATATTCGGAAGAAGGTTCTACAAATGAAAGAGACCATTCGGTGTATCAAAGGGATTGGAACACACGGGAGTTGTAATACCCGAGAATTTCCACGTATTAATAAATGAAAATATTAATGGAAATAAATATTTATTTGAGTATAAACGATTTTTGTGTTACGAGATGAGTTACCTCAATTATAATTGAATAATTGAGAATATGCGGAGTTTTGTGATGAACTCATTGAAGCCTTGTGCGGCATGGTGATGGGAGATATTAATAGTAATATTAATTAATGAAGGAATTATAAAGTAAACAATTAAGTAATATCAATTGTTAATTGTTGTTGTAGTATACTATTAGTTGATAATTGATGTGTGGTATATTAATTATTTAATAATGAGGATTAATTAATGATCATATTAATTAAGTGGTGATGGTTGTGGTAGAATATTAAATTTTTAGTAATTAACTAATAATGTGCAATTACTATTAATTGCAATATATTATAAAGAAGAATAATGATTATGAAAACCCATAAATATATTAATTAATGGTTGGACTAATTAATATTGGTGTTAATAAAGTAAAGAAGTGCATAATTTATTTATTTAACATAAATAAGTAAGTTATAATATTATATTGACAGTTATGTGCACATGAGTAATAATACAACTATACCATATAGTGTAGTGTGACATTTATGTGGCTATATATATATATATATATATATATATATATATATATATATATATATATATATATATATATATATATATTAAGTCTTATAAAACTATATTGTATGGGCATTATGATTAAAAGTATTGGAACTATATATTGCAAATACATTATCTATGTGACAATATGTATGTGGGAAGGTATTAAAATACCATGAGCATATTGTAAACTAGTATTTTAATAAAGTGAACCAGTGTGATAAAATGTACATGGATTATATGTAAGATACATTTCCATAGCACATCTACTACCTCGAAATGTTAAAACATGTTGTGACAGTAAGTTATAGTGGATAGTTGATATGTACATAAGAAAAATAGCAAGAGTTAGAATTTGTATAAGTATACATGATGGCTGAGTTAGTCCCAAAATGATTGTCCCAATTACCTCTCATTTCTCATTCACGTGTAATAGAAAAAGGCTAAGCCTACTCCTTCTTCCAACTCTCTAGCTCATGATCATGGGGTAGTGGTGATCATGATGAGTTCCAATCTAACAACTCCTCCATAACCTTCATGCAATCCTTTAACACATGAGTTTGATTCTATGGGAAAATGCAATGTCTGGAATTGTGCTCCTCTATAAATAGCAGCTGTGTTTCTTTATTCTTGTTGCTGAGATTTGTCTGAGAAATTGCTAAGAAAGAGTTGAGAGCATACAAGTAATCTAGAGCTTAGAAGTTCATTTGGAGCAAGTGTTTTTAGCACATTACAGAGGTATAACTCCTTTTTCCTTGTTGCCATTTTCATTCTCTGTAAAAATGGAGTTTTAGTCTTGAAATTTCAAATTCTTGCAATTGTATGAAATCTCTGTTAATTGATGTAGAATAGCATGCTATTGTGTTATCTGAGTTGGTACACATGTTTTGGAACATGGTAGCTGGTCTAGTTGCAGGTAGCATCTCTTGTGTTAAGGCTCGGCTTCTGCAGAGCCATTTTTCTTCAATCTATTTGAACATGTTATGTTGTTTTAGCTTGATTTGAGCTAAGTTTTCAAGAAAACTTCAAGTTTTGGAAAAGCAAGAAATAGTAAACTTGAATAATGCATATTCTGATCTTGCAAGCATGCTAGTATGGTTTTGAAATGCATGTCGGATATACTAACTTAAGTATATGAATTTCATATTGAAGCATGAACATGTTAGACTTATTAGTAAGTTTTACTAAGTGAAAATATGAACTTTGAACGTGAATGTTTAAATACTACCTTGAGTGTTGAAATCTGATAATTATGAACATGTCGGATAATACTCGTAGACTCACTCATGTATCATAAATATATATATTATCATACTTAGGTATCGAAATTCAAGGAAATCATAAACGAAGCATATTTCGAAACAAAACGATGTTGATAACACGTATGTGATATGAATACTCACAAGCATGTATAATATGATTTATATGACTACTTTATATGTTTAAGAATCAAGCATGTTGGACCTTGTGATTTCATAACCTTAAATGGCCTTAAATTGTGAGATGTCCAAACTTAGGACCATATTATGCAAAACGGGACCTAGATTAAACTAGGCAAATGCGAAAGGACCCTTAACATGTTAATATGTGTTATGTATGTAAGGATGTGCAAGCTAGGCCAAGCAAATAGTTGCTCAGTCCTGGTTTGAACTGAGAGTCGCGCGGCCGCGCGTCTCCTTAGTACAAATCAAGCGCGGTCGCACCATCCTGCAAACTTGGAAAGTAACTTCTGTGATTTCTGAAGTATGTAGCATGCTAGTATAACTTTATTATGATTATGTCTATCCATGATACACTGACAAAGGTAGATTTGCATGTTACACTTATCTTAGCTTGAATTGACAAGGTGTTTTTAAAATGATGATGTCTAACGATATATTCGAGCTAAGTAATAATTTACGTATAAGGTTTCTTGATTTAGTCGTGTGTGTACACTTGATCTATATATATCAAGACTGTTTACTAAAAATATTTAAATAATGAATATCTTATATACGTATTACATCATGTTAGGATTTAAAAGAGTATTGTTAAGCGATACTTTGGTAAACTGCGTTTGAGGCAAGTATCCGAACCCTACTATTACTTTTGTACAATATCATTGCATTATATTTTTTGACAAATACCGTAAGCTTATCCCTTTTGAATACAAGTTAGATTACTTTCTCGTTCAAATGAGCTAGTATGTTAAACCCTTGTGAAAACTATTATTCATATTGAAGTTGGTATTGTCTTTGAATATTGTGAAAGAGTCGATGCCATTTGATTCGACTAGACTATATGCATGTTTATAATAAAACTGTCCAAAGCCATTTGATTGGTGCGGAAATCTTAAAAATTGAGTTGAACAACCCTTATGGTAAGGGGAGTGTATGTCGTTGGAAACCCTAACACATGAATGAATATTATTGTGGTGTTATGCATAACGTAAAATATTGTAGACTGATTATCTATGGTAATTGATATTTTTGGGTTATCAGTTTAATATTGGTAACTCTAGTGGAAGTTCAATAGTCCTTAGTGACTACTCAGTATAAATTGTTTATTCAGTTAGATACCTTGATAGCCATTGAATTCATATATATAATGTTGATTTATATTGAATTATCATTCTTATTCAAAGAATTGTTGTTGTTATTTCTTATCCCTGATGTTATTCCACCACTTTGAACTATCTTAGAAAAGACACTTGGCTATTTCAAACCTTGTGATATGTATATATCCTACACCCTTGTTGTATATTACGTGCTAGGCAATTTGTGCTCATCCTTGCTTATTTAAAATCTTTCAGTTAAGGAGGAACAGGGAGGTGTCGCTGGAGCAGACAAGGGCAAGGGCAAGGCTACCGACTAGCTTGTCCTTTTTATGTTTAAAGTTTAGTATGACGTATTGAGACAATTTCAGACTATGTTTAAGCTTATGTATGATCATGTAATAAGTCGTTATTAGATATTATTATGTAATCTATTATGTACTGTAGGTTGCGAGACTTGGAGGAATAATTATAATAAATCATTATATATTATTCTAGAGTAGATTTTCCGTTGTGTATGCGTTATTTTAGTCGTTATGGTTTTACCATGAGAACGTGATGAACCAAATTCGAGTGACCAAGTGGAGGTCAAAATTTGGGGGCATCATAGGTTTGTATCAAAGCTATAGTTATAAACCTTAGGAACAAGAGTCCTTAGATTATAACTTAGGAAAACTTAGAAGTCAGGAAGGGGGATAAAACTCATGTAGAGTTTTCCTTTAGAGACTTAGTGTGTTATGAAATGTAACTTCATTCTATACAATGAACTTATGTTTATTTAACATTTTGATGTAGTTGTTGTTTGTCTTATCTTATGTTGGTGTTTATAGGATGACTGATATGGGAGGACCTAGACGAGTAGTAGAGGAGGAGCCGCGTGATATCCACGTAGTCTATGAGGCATCCTTGATAACAGAGCCTATTTCGGTAGTTGCCCCTATTGATGATGATGATGATGAGGAGGAGGAGATGGAGCCTCTGCCTGAGGAGTCTGATCCGGAGGAGGAACCCATGAAGGAGGAACCCGAGCCCATGGAGGGCTCCGATGGGACTACTTTCGAAGATCGGATGTTAGGAGAGTACGAAGAACAGATTTTGGAATTAAGGTGTAGAGTCGAGGAGTTAGAGACTGAGTCTCTTGAGAGGAAATTAGTGATGCAGGAGATGGAGGTAGAAATTGCTCACCGAAAGGAGGCAGGGATCTAGATGGAAGCCTTGTTTCACCGATCGGTGGCGAGGAACGTTGAATTGGCAGGAAAGCTACAAGAAATAGAGCAGAGGGTTTTGAGTGAGAGGATGGAGAAGGAGGCTCTCCGAACTCAGTTAGAGATGGAGGTGGTGGAGAGGATTCACTTCGAGGAGAAGTGGGAGGATTCCAATGATAGGGTGAATGATCTAGAGGATTAGGTGTGATGCAAGAGAAGGAAGATGAACAAGATGGGCTATGCTCTACGCACGACCATGGAGAGGTTGATAAATGGGGTAAATCACTACTCAGCTGAGCAAGGACAGACCCGACATACCATATGTTGGGATATGGTAGCACTTATTACGCAGAAGGAGTATCAGAGTGCCATGGATCGTGGGATGTAAGATTGAGTCTAGAACGGAAAAGTCAGTATTATAGTAGTTTTATTTATGTGTTGTTAATATGTTGTTGTAATCTCCATCTTTTGTGTAAGATGTGAGACAGTGGTATCCCCAAACTTTTGAAAAATGTTAGAGGGGTAGTAAGTTAGTGTTGTCCCTGTCTTTTGTGATATTAAGGGATATGTGTTTTCATTTATAGCAGTATGCTAGAAAAAAACATATATTGTAACCATTTGGCATATGAATATAAATGATCCTATTTCAGAAACGTGTTACATACTTGTAGTTCTTTTCTGTTGAGAAATGTCTAAATATGATAATTAGATAATAAATGGGAGATTTTGTGATGCAGAAAATGTCGCCCAGACATAGAATAACATTCCCAGAAGAGTCAGTTAATGATGAGAGAGGTCCAGTAGATCCGATACAGCGACTGGTAGATTTATTGGGAGAAGCTCTGAGGGGAAGAAACGAACCTATACCACCTGTTCCCAAAGCTATCCCAGTAACAACCTTCAAAGACTTTAAGAGTGTAGGACCCCCAGAGTTCACAGGAACTACTGACCCGATAGTTGCACAAACCTGGATCAAGGAGATCGAGAAGGCCTTCACTGTAGCTCGTGTGGGTGAAAACCAGAAGACCGTATTTGCCACATACATGCTGAGAGGTGAAGCGAACTATTGGTGGGAAACTAATCAGCAGAGAGCAGGGGAAGGAACGATAATTTGGGAGAGGTTTACGACGCTATTTTTTGAGAACTATTTCCCGAAGAGTAGGATGGAAGTGAAGCTCCTAGAGTTGAAACAAGGTGATATGACGGTGGCGCAATACGCAGCTAAGTTCAATGAACTAGCGCGATTTGCAGAACACCAAGTTATGGATGAGGAGAGGAAGGCGAGATGTTTTGAGCAAGGGTTGAAGCCGTGTTTATATAATAAGGTATTAGTCTTCTAGATTGATTCCTTTACAACATTGTTGGAGAAGGCAATCATTGCAGAAGGTGGCAGTGAGGCCTTAAGTCTATATCATAAGGAGGAGAAGAATACGAACGCTAGTAGTGAGCATCGTGGAGGGAGCATCAGCGGAGGAAGTAACTCTAGAAAGAGGAAATGGGAAAACAATAACCAAGGTGGAAGTCACCAGGGAAAGTTCAAGAAGAGGAGGGAAGCTTGTAACAAATGTGGAAGAAGTCATCAGGGAGAGTGCTGGAAAAGGAAGAGCATTTGTTATAATTACGGCAAAGAGGGGCACATCTCGCCAAATTGCCCAAAGCCAAAGAAGATCAGAGGATGTTTCGCTTGTGGATCGTCAGAGCACCAGATAAAGGATTGCCCGAAGAAAGGAAGCGGTGGGGCTAGCAGAAGCCATGGAGGAGGAAGCAAGTTAATGATTGGTGGACCTACACAACCCAACTGATCGACCGCTCGAACCTTTAACATGGCCGTCCAAGACGCCGTAGCTGCAAAGGACGTGGTGCCAGGTATAATCCCAATCAATAATGTAAATGCTTATGTATTATTTGATTCAGGTGCGACCTGTTCTTTTGTATCCGAAGAATTTGCTAGTAAACTTAGTATACCCCGAGAACGTTTAGAAGATTCCTTGAGCGTAGAAGTTGCGAATAAGGAAATAATCCCTGTAGAATATGTTAATCGAAATTGTCGCGCAAACATTAGAGAACATGAACTGAGCGTAGACTTGATTCCTATTAGATTAGGAGAATTCGACGTAATACTGGGAATGGATTGGTTATATAAACATGCAGCGATGATTGATTGTCAGAACAAGTGTGTGAACCTTCAGACTCCGAGTAAGTCTAAGGTAGTGTTTCATGGTAGCTCATCGCTTAAGAAATCGTGTTGCGTTATGATGATGCAGGCCAAGAAGTTGTTAAGGAAAGGATGTGTAGGTTATTTAGCTTACATTATAGATACTCGAAAGAAGGGAGTAGAGATTAAGGATATACCCGTAGTGAATGAATTTCAAGACGTGTTTCCGGACAATCTGTCTGGTCTTTCGCCAGACAGAGAAATCGAATTCATAATACACTTAGCACCGGGAACGGCACCAATTTCGAAAGCTCCATACCGTATGGTGCTAGTAGAAATGAAGGAATTGATGATACAACTCCAAGAGCTATTAGATAAGGGTTACATTCGACAGAGTGTGTCTCCTTGGGGAGCACCAGTGTTATTCGTTAAGAAGAAGGACGGATCGATAAGGCTCTATATCGATTATCAGGAATTGAACAGAGTAACGATCAAGAACAGATATCCATTACCGAGGATAGATGACTTGTTTGATCAACTAAAAGGAGCTAAATGTTTGTCGAAGATCGACTTACGGATAGGATATCATTAACTGAAAGTGCGGGATGAGGACATACCAAAGACTGCGTTTCAAACCCGTTATGGACGTTACGAGTTTTTGGTAATGTCATTTGGTTTGACTAATGCTCCGACAACATTCATGGACTTGATGAACCGAGTTTTCAAGCCATACTTGGATAAATTCATAGTAGTTTTCATCGACGATATCTTGATCTACTCGAAGACAGAGGAAGAACATGCCGAACATCTGAAGATTATTTTGGAGGCACTACAAAAAGAGGAGATGTATGCGAAGTTTTCAAAATACAAATTTTGGATGAAGAAGGTTTAATTCTTAGACCACGTGGTGGATGAGAATGGAATCTCAGTAGACCCCGAAAAGGTCGAAGCAGTAAGTAGTTTGGAACAACCTAGAACACCGATGGAGGTGAGAAGTTTCTTAGGGTTAGTTGGGTACTATTGAAGATTCATCCAAGATTTTTCTAAGATAGCAACCCCGTTAACTAATCTGACGAGGAAGACGGTGAAATTTGTATGGACCGATAAATACGAAGAGAGTTTTCAAGAGTTGAAGAAAAGATTAAGCAAGGCACCTGTATTATCCTTATCAGATGATACGGGAGAATTTGTGGTGTATAGTGATGCATCGCATAGAGGACTGGGCTGTGTGCTAATGCAGCATGGTAAAGTCATTGCGTATGCATCACTACAATTAAAGGATTACGAAAAACGATACCCTACTCATGACTTAGAGTTAGCGGCAGTAGTTTTTACGATAAAGATATTGAGACATTATTTGTACGGAGAGAAATGTGAGATATACACGGACCACAAAAGTCTAAAATATATCTTCACACAGAAGGAGTTGAATATGCGTCAGAGGAAGTGGTTAGAATTAATCAAAGATTATGACTGTGAGATTCTTTATCACCCGGGAAAGGCAAACGTAGTTGCCGACACTCTGAGCAGGAAAGGAAGGGAGAAATTATTTCAACTGACAACTCAGGAGGTGTTAATAAGAGATATAGAGAAATTGGAAATAGAAGTGAAGGGACCCGAGAGGTTTGAAGAGAAATTATTTGTAATGGAAGCTCGTCCGACATTGTTGGATAGGGTAAAGGAGGCACATGAGAGAGGTGGAGAATATGAGAAAATCAGGAGTTGGATCGTGGAAAATGAGGTAGAAAAATTTTGAATAGATAAAGACGGTATTTTAAGATTCGAAGGGAGAGTGTGGGTACCAGCGGTAACCGAGTTAAGAGAGGAGATGTTGCACGAGGCACACAATACGACATATTCCGTTCATCTGGGAGGCACAAAGATGTACCGGGACTTGAAGCAACATTTTTAGTGGCCAAATTTGAAACGAGAAATTGCAGAGTACATTAGTAGATGTCTTACGTGTCAACGTGTAAAAGCAGAGCATCATTGGCCGAGTGGGTTGCTACAACCGTTGGAAATACCGGAGTAAAAATGGGAGCATATTACGATGGATTTCATAGTAAGACTTTCGGTCACGCAAAAAGAGTTAGATGCCATTTGGGTTATCGTGGATCGACTTACAAAGACTGCACATTTTCTACCGATCAAGATCCGCTATAGTTTAAATCAATTAGCGAGTCTGTACGTAAAGGAAATCGTTTCACGACATGGTGTGCCAGTGTCGATTATTTCTGACCGAGACCCACGTTTCACATCAAAATTCTGGAAAAGTTTGCAAGAGAGGATGGGAACATAGTTAAGGTTAAGTACTGCTTATCATCTTCAGACAGACGGACAAAGTGAGCGAACGATACAAACGCTAGAGGACATGCTTAGGACTTGCGTGATGGACTTCAAGGAAAATTGGGATGACCACTTACCCTTAGTCGAATTTGCTTATAATAATAGTTACCATACGAGTATCAGCATGCCATTGTACGAAGCTCTTTACGGAAGAAAGTGCAGAACGCCATTATGTTGGGATGAAGTCAGAGAACGACGAATACTCGGACCAGAGTTAGTACAACAAACCATGGATGTGGTGGCAGTAATAAGGGCTAGACTAGTGGCAGCTCAAGATCGCCAAAAGAAGTATGTAGATTTGCATCGGCAAGATCGAGACTTTGAAATCGGCAGTTTTGTATTCCTAAAGGTATCTCCATGGAAGGAAAAGATCCATTTTGGCAAGAAAGGGAAACTGAGTCCAAGATTTATAGGACCGTTCGAGATACTCAAGCGAGTGGGCGAAGTAGCGTACAAAGTTGCACTAACACCTAAGTTGGAGCACATCCATAATGTGTTTCACATATCTGTGTTGCGTCCGTACAAGCCTAACTACAAGCACGTAATTTCTTATGAACCCATTCAAGTGGAGAAGAACTTAGAGTACGAAGAAATTTATGTCCAAATTCTAGATAGGAAAGAACAAACCTTGAGAAATAAAGTTATTTCTTCTGTAAAAGTACTTTGGCATAACCACGATGTTGAGGAAGCAACGTGGGAGTTAGAGGGTAGGATGATAAGGGATTATCCCCATCTATTCGTATAACCTTGTAGCAATTCCGGGACGGAATTTTTATAAGGGGGGAGGATGTAATACCTGAGAATTTCCACGTATTAATAAATGGAAATATTAATGGAAATGAATATTTATTTGAGTATAAACAATTTTTGTGTTACGAGATGAGTTACCTTAATTATAATTGAATAATTGAGAATATGTGGAGTTTTACGATGAAATCATTGAAGCCTTGTGTGGCATGGTGATGGGAGATATTAATAGAAATATTAATTAATGAAGGAATTATAAAGTAAACAATTAAGAAATATCAATTGTTAATTGTTGTTGTAGTATACTATTAGTTGATAATTGATGTGTGGTATATTATTTATTTAATAATGAGGATTAATTAATGATCATATTAATTAAGTGGTGATGGTTGTGGTAGAATATTAAATTTTTAGTAATTAACTAATAATGTGCTATTACTATTAATTGCAATATATTATAAAGATGAATAACGATTATGAAAACCCATAAATATATTAATTAATGGTTGGAGTAATTAATATTGGTGTTAATAAAGTAAGGAAGTGCATAATTTATTTATTTAACATAAATAAGTAAGTTAGTAATATAATAATATTATATTAACAGTTATGTGCACATGAGTAATAATACAACTATACCATATAGTGTAGTGTGACATTTATGTGGCTATATATATATATATATATATATATATATATATATATATATATATATATATATATATATATATATATATATAACTATATTTTATGGGCATTATAATTAAAAGTATTGGAACTATATGTTGTAAATACATTATCTATGTGACAATATGTATGTGGGAAGGTATTAAAATACCATGACCATATTGTAAACTATTATTTTAATAAAGTGAACCAGTGTGATAAAATGTACATGGATTATATGTAAAATACATTTCCATATCACATCTACTACCTCGAAATGTTAAAACATGTTGTGACATTAAGTTATAGTGGATAGTTGATATGTACATAAGAAAAATTGCAAGAGTGGAAATTTGTATAAGTATACATGATGGCTGAGTTAGTCCCAAAATGATTGTCTCAATTACCTCTCATTTCTCATTCACGTGTAATAGAAAAAGGCTAAGCCTACTCCTTCTTCCAACTCTCTAGCTCATGATCATGGGGGAGTGGTGATCATGATGAGTTCCAACAACCAATCTAACAACTCCTCCATAACCTTTATGCAATCCTTTAATACATGTGTTTGATTCAATGGAAAAATGCAATGTCTGGAATTGTGCTCTTCTATAAATAGCAGTTGTGTTTCTTCATTCTTGTTGTTGAGATTTGTCTGAGAAATTGCTAAGAAAGAGTTGAGAGCATACAAGTAATCTAGAGCTTAGAAGTTCATTTGGAGCAAGTGTTTTTAGCACATTACAGAGGTATAACTCCTTTTTCCTTGTTTCCATTTTCATTCTCTGTAAAAATGGAGTTCTAGTCTTGAAATTTCAAATTCTTGCAATTGTATGAAATCTTTGTTAATTGATGTAGAATAGCATGCTATTGTGTTATCTGAGTTAGTACACATGTTTTGGAACATGGTAGCTGGTCTGGTTGCGGGTGTAGCATCTCTTGTGTTAAGGCTCTGCTTCTGCAGAACCATTTTTTTTTCAATCTGTTCGAAGTGGAACGGCCGTGCCACTTCCATAGGCTAATACCGCGCGGCCGCGTGTGGTACTTTTATTAAATGCTGATTTGAGGTTTTTGATTTGTTTTGAGCATGCTATGGTAGTTAGGTTAAGCCTATAAATGACCCTATCATGTGGTTAGATATTGTTTTGAATATGTTATGTTGTTTTAGCTTGATTTGAGCTAAGTTTTCAAGAAAACTTCAAGTTTTGGAAAAGCTAGAAATGGTAAACTTGAATAATGCATATTCTGATCTTGCAAGCATGCTAGTATGGTTTTGAAATGCATGTCGGACATACTAACTTAAGTATATGAATTTCATATTGAAGCATGCACATGTTAGACTTATTAGTAAGTTTTACTAAATGAAAATATGAACTTTGAACGTGAATGTTTATATACTATCTTGAGTGTTGAAATCTGATAATTATGAACATGTCGGATAATACTCGTAGACTCACTCATGTATCATAAATATATATATTATCATACTTAGGTATCGAAATTCAAGGAAATCATAAACAAAGCATATTTCGAAACAAAATGATGTTGATAACACGTATATGATATGAATACTCACAAGCATGTCTAATATGATTTATATGACTACTTTATATGTTTAAGAATCAAGCATGTTGGACCTTGTGATTTCATAACCTTAAATGGCCTTAAATTGTGAGATGTCCAAACTTAGGACCATATTATGCAAAACGGGACCTAGATTAAACTAAGAAAATGTGAAAGGACCCTTAACATATTAATATGTGTTATGTATGTAAGGATGTGCTAGCTAGGCCAAGCAAATAGTTGCTCAGTCCTGGTTTGAACTGGGAGCCGTGCGGTTGCGCGTCTAGTTAGTACAAATCAGGCGCTGTCGCGCCCATCTTGCAAACTTGGAAAGTAACTTCTGTGATTTCTGAAGTATGTAGCATGCTAGTATAACTTTATTATGATTATGCCTGTCCATGATACACTGACAAAGGTAGATTTGCATGTTAACACTTATCTTAGCTTGAATTGACAAGGTGTTTTTAAAATGATGATGTCTAACGATAGACTCGAGCTAAGTAATAACATACGTATAAGGTTTCTTGATTTAGTCGTGTGTGTACACTTGATCTATATATATCAAGACTGTTTACTGAAAATGTTTAACTAATGAATATCTTATATATGTATTACATCATGTTAGGATTTAAAAGAGTATTGTTAAGCGATACTTTGGTAAATTGCGCTTGAGGAAAGTATCTGAACCCTACTATTACTGTTGTGCAATATCATTGCATTATATTATTCGATAAATACCGTAAGCTTATCCCTTTTGAATAAAAGTTAGATTATTTTCTCGTTCAAACGAGCTAGTACGTTAAACCCTTGTGAAAACTATTATTCATATTGAAGTTGGTATTGTCTTTGAATATTGTGAAAGTTTCGAGGCCATTTGATTCGGCTAGACTATATGCATGTTTATAATAAAACTGTCCAAACCCATTTGATTGGTGCGAAAATCTTGAAAACTGAATTGAACAACCCTTATGGTAAGGGGAGTGTATGTCGTTGGAAACCCTAACACATGAATGAATATTATTGTGGTGTTATGCATAACGTAAAGTATTGTAGACTGATCATCTATGGTACTTGATATTTTTGGGTTATCAATTTAATATTGGTAACTCTAGTGGAAATTCAATATTCCTTAGTGACTACACAGTATAAATTGTTTATTCAGTTGGATAACTTGATAGCCATTGAATTCATATATATCTGTTGATTTATATTGAATTATCATTCTTATTCAAAGAATTGTTGTTATTTCTTATCCTTGATGTTATTCCAACACTTTGAACTATCTTAGAAAAGACACTTTGCTATTTCAAACCTTGTGATATGTATATATCCTACACCCTTGTTGTATATTACTTGCTGGGCAATTTGTGCTCATCCTTGCTTATTTAAAACCTTTCAGTTAAGGAGGAACAGGGAGGTGTCGCTGGAGCAGACAAGGGCAAGGGCAAGGCTACCGACTAGCTTGTCCTTTTTATGTTTAAAGTTTATTATGACATATTAAGACTATTTCAGACTATGTTTAAGCTTATGTATTATCATGTAATAAGTCGTTATTAGATATTATTATGTAATCTATTAAGCACTGTAGGTTGCGAGACTTGGGGAAATAATTATAATAAATCATTGTATATTATTCTAAAATAGATTTTCTGTTGTGTATGCGTTATTTTAGTTGTTATGGTTTTACCATGAGAACGTGATGAACCGAATTCGAGTGACCAAGTGGAGGTCAGAATTTGGGGGCGTCATTGGAGTGTTTCATAGTCAGACCTTTGTATCTTCCTCGGGGTTCATTATCCAGAAAAATTCAAAACTCCCGATTTTGAGAAATATGATGGATTGGGAGATCCTTATACCCACTTAAATGTGTTCATTGGAGAACTCGGATCATACGCCGAGAATGAAAAGCTTTAAATGCAGCTATTTTAGAAAAGTCTGACTGGAGAAGCCAGAGTATGGTACACCAGATTAGATAACTTCAAAATTCATAGCTGGGAGGAGTTAGCCCATACTTTCCTTAGTCAATACAGCTTTCAAACTCAAATGGCTCCAGACTGGTATCAAATTACCAAGGTCAAGAAATAAGTCAATGAGTCATTCAGGGAGTATGCCTAAAGATAGAGGCGTCTGGCTGCTGAAGTTATCCCATCTATGACCGAGTCTGAAATAGTGATGACCTTCATAGACATTCAAGAAGCTCCATTTTATGAGAGGGTCCTAGCTGGAATAGGAAAGTCGTTCTCAGAAGTGATCAAGCACGGAGAAATGGTTAAAATAGGATTGAAGTTAGGAAAGATTCAAGACCTTGTCACTTTAAAAGTCGTAGTTGAGCACATCCAATCTGGGAGTTATGGGAACAACCCCCGGAGGGTCCATAAGAAGAAAGAAGAGGATGTTTCCTTGATATTACAAGGACAAAAAGGCAATCAAAACTTGCCTATTCAAAGGAGAAACTACTCCCACTTTCAAGCACAGTTTTCAAACCCTCTATTACCAAAAAGTGGAGAAGTTAGACTTACAAGAGCGTTCACACCCTTAGGGGACTCACTCGAAAACATTCTCAAACTTCTGACAGCTCAGAAGAAAATCACCCATCTCCTTCCACCAGCCAACCCGAGTGGAAAGGGTTTCAATGTAAGCAAGAAGTGTGCTTACCATGTTGGAGCTCCAGGCCATGACACTCAGGATTGTTGGGCCCTTAGGCATAAGATCCAGGATTTAATTGACAATGCTGAGATTGTGGTGACCAAGCCCGACCAACGTCACCTTCAAGACAACCCTTTCCCTCAACACAAGGAAGAGGAACACGTGATCAACTAGGGTGGTGCGAAAAGCTCCAAATACTTCAAACATGTGGGTGGTTCATCCCAAATCAGCAAGGATAATTATGACAAATGGGATTATTCACAATTCCAGTTCATGATAGAACGGGAGTTAAAGTCTCTTGGCGAACAAGTCAATCAATTGGCAGAACTGGTGGTTCATCAACACCAAGTCACACCTCAGTTGTTCAGTCAGGAGCATGCTAGCCTCCTAAATCTGGCTCGGATTGTGCATCTGAGTTATGTTATGACTTTGTTAATGGTTGATTCTTGTAGTGTTACATAAACACTACAAGATCATGGTTAGAGATTGCCCAAAAACATTTTGGATTGCGAATTATTAACGGTCAAAGTTGACCTCTTGATATTGTCGGCTGTCAGTGTTCCTGAGCTCAAGAACATTTAAGACGACAAAAAGTGTCACAAAATGGATTTAGCGACGGTTTTAATTATTTCTATTTTTTGATTTTTCGAAAATTATTTAAAAATAGAAATAAATTATAAAAATTACCAAAAATGATTTTAAAAATTATTTTAAATTATGTAAAATAATTTTTGATTAATTGGGATATTTTTCCTTAATATTTATAATTATTTGAATATTAATGATATTTAATTTATTTAATTAGTATATTAAATAAATTAGAGAAAAATAATTTAATATTATGAAAAATCATTTTAAATAAGAATAATGTTTTTAAAAATATTTTAAGTTATAAAATATAACTTTTAATATTTTTAGAGAATTTTTATTAATAATTTAATATTAATGATATTATATTTATTTAATTATTGTGTTAAATAAATAAGTTAAAAATGATTTTATTGATTTAAAAATCATTTTAAATGAGAATAAAGTGTTAGAAAATATTTTGAATTATAAAATATAATTTTCAATATTTTTTTAGAATTTTCATTAATAAATTAATATTAATGATCATAGATTTATTTAATTATTATATTAAATAAATGAATTAAAATAATTTTATTGATTTAAAAATCATTTAAAAATGAGAAAAATGATTTAAAAATAATTTAAGCTATAATTAATAACTTTTAATATTTTGATGATAATTTTATTAATATTTAAATATTAATGGTAGTGGTTTAAAAATAATTTTAGTTAATTTAAAAATTATTTAAGTAGAATATTGATGATTTAAAAATATTTTAAGTTATTAATAATAACTTTAATATTTTGACAAGTATTTCATTAATATTTTTATATTATTAAATATTGATGATAATAAGATTATTTGATAATTAAATCATTTAAAAATAATTTCAGTGTTTGAAAATTATTATAAATTATAATAATTGTTTATAAATTATTAAAAGCTTTCGAAAATTATTATAAATGATATTTGACTTATCTAATATAATATTGAAGCTTAGAGACCAAGTTTAATTGACAATAAATGTGTTAATTATCGGATAAGGTGACCAGAATACCGAGATGAGACCGAAGTCCAACCAGACTGAACTAGTTAGACTTGTTAAGTGTTTATATAGGGTATAAACACTGATGTGGCAATGTGGTAATGCGTCTAGGAGAAAGATTGACTATGAACTGCATTGTTATGTGTTATAAATTATTGTGCTAATTGTGAGACCGATATTATTGATTATAGGTCTTACGAACGCAGATAAGTATTTTGTGTAGCTGTAATCAGTGGAAGAGGTAAGTTTTCTAACTCAACCTTGAGTTATATTCATTCAATTATTATACTGGTTAATTATTATTAATTATACCACGTCCAAGAATTTATTGTTGATTATTCGCAGTTAGTACATGTTTAATAATTCAAATTGAATTACTGATTCGGACAATACACATTCGTAGAATAACTGTTGTTGGATATTCATATCCGTAGAAGCTAATATTGACAGTACAGATAATTCCTATTTATTGTCAAATTATGTTGAGAAATATTTTAGCTAATTATTCTGGCTAGACGAATATTTGTTAGAACTTGATAGATTCGAGAAGAGAATTCAATTGTTATTGACAGATCGATGCCAATTATTTCGGATAGATCGATAAGTAAATAGGAATTGAAATCATAGTATTTCATTGTTAAATCAAATCTTGATTTTGAGACTGATAAGAACAACCTTTTATATAAAGGAAAACATTTTATTGGTCGTATTGTTAGTTCCTAGAGGGCACAATAGATCTAGAAGGGGGGGTTGAATAGATCCTTTTTATTTCAAATACTTTTTGGTTTATGTTGTATTGTTCATAATTAAGTATATGACAAACATAAGAATCTTTTAAAGCACAGCTGAATAAGTAAAAGATTCCCCTTCATTGATATATTCACAATCAAACATACATTGTTCGTTGGATTAGTTTAGTTGTAAGCAGTTAGAACATACATAGCAGTTATAGCAGTTATGGATATAATGTAAATGACATAATATAAAAGACGCAAGGGGTTTTAAGTGGTTCAGAGACTCAAGCTCCTAATCCACTCTTTTGCTTTCAACTAGCAGGATTTCCACTAAGGAAGGGCAGCACCTTGAATCTCTACGATTCCTTCAAGGCCAGCAGCCTTGGGATTTCAGTTCACTAAGAACTCTTCAAGGCCAGCAGGCTTGGAACTTCGTTTAGTCCCTCTGGACAAGGACCCTTTGGCCCTGCTTTGTTTAGTCCCTCCGGACAAGGACCCTTTGGCCCTGCTTTATTTAGTCCCTCCGGACAAGGACCCCTCAGGCCCTGACTTCGTTGAGTTATTTGTTTGTTGTTGTTGGAGTCGGTGCTGAGCTGATAAGATGTCTTCATGCTCTGAACATCTTCTATCCTTAGCAGCTTGGCTTGATCATCCTTGAAGAGCAGCTGAGTGTTGCATGATGCTCAGCTTCTTAGGTTGCTCAACTACTCAGGATGACCCCTTGATGAACTGCCTTGAAGATCTTTCTCCTTGGTACTTGATGGCTGCACATGAGAGGCTTCTAAGATGACTGTAAGCTCTTCTGTTAGGTACTTAGAAGCTTTCTCATGCTTGACACCAAGATGGCTTTTGCGATCTCCCTTCTTGCTACTTGATGCCTTCTCATGATGGACTTGCTAAGATGCCTGTAAGCTCTTCTCTATTATACTTAGAGTCTTCCCATGATGGACATCCAGATGGCATGATGCTCTCCTTTCTCTCAGCAGTTCAGAACACTCTTCATGTAGTAGAACTCTCACTTCTACATAGTAGAACTCACACTTCTACTTCTCTCTTGATCTGACTTCTGAGTGTTCTTGGTGGATCATAGAGTGAGCTTGAGGACTCACTATCACTTGGTTAGATCAGTCCACCTTCACTCCAAAATCGATAACTCTAGCAACCTTTGATCTTTGAAGCTCTTCTACATTTATACACCTTCCCAATCCTTCCATTAAAAAGTAGCCATTGGAAGCTATTCAAATGTCTTCACAGATCTCGAGTTGCTTGATGTAGACTGCTTGATGTGACTTGCCATACTTTTTCTGACGCTGCAGTCTACTTTTTCACCTACCCTGTCAGAAGTATCACTTTACTGTCATGGGCAGGTTGAAGACTTTATTTCTTCTGACTTCTTGATCAGAGGTTGTCCTTTTGCATCGATGCTCTCAATAAGCACTTGTCCGAATATTATCCTTCAGATTGAACCGTTGCCAATGCTTCATTCTTCAAGTATTCAAACTCTACGATTCTGATGCACGTCTTCAAGAACTTGATCGTAGTGTCTTGTTTAGTGTTGCTCGTTGACTGGTAGAGTTAACACTATGATCTGGAAGAGTGTTGATTGGATCTTCAATGTAGAACACATCTTCCTTGTATTATGTAGCGCTTCAATACTTCTGTTTGCTTCGACTGTTCTCAGATACTGTTGGCCTAATTCCTTGTCCCGGTCCTCTTCTGAATATCAAGACACTTCAGATTTGTGGTGCGTCCAGCTTACTTTCTCCTTGTGATCTCCCGTTCACTTATCATCAATGATCTGACACTGCACTTAATCACTTTAGCCTTGCTCTTCAGTGGCTGACCAGTGTCTTGGTTCAACTTCCATCAGTTCCTTCTTTTTTTGGCAAACACTACGATCTTGGTTGCTTCTAAGATCATTGTCTTCTGTACACTTGATAGCTACTGCATATCCTGACTTTCCTTAGTTAACTTCTAAAGTCTTCTTTGGATCTCCTTGTGGAAGACTTCATCACGAATGGCCTTACACCTCAATCTTAATGTTGATTGGGTTTATGCTGAGATCTTCTATTAGCCTACATGCCATTCGCTGAGTGCTCTCTGGTTCCTTTATCGTGGAATGCATCTTTGCAGTGCCAACCAGAGGCTTCGTATCTTTGGATATTCTGGGAGTGCTCATTCGTTGAGAACCGTATCTGCTCTACGATTCAGACTTAGCATTGTGGGCACTTCTTTTAGAGTCAAAGTTTAGCACTCTACGATTCATCTTCGGCTGTGCAAACACTACGATCCCGAGATCAGATCTTGACACTCTACGATTTCTGCCTCGTGCTTGTTGTCTTCATCTGATCTTGCCCGACTACGATCTCTGCATTCATTCAATGGACTTTACGATCTCAGAGTGTAGCCTACGATCCTTGTCTTTGCTTTGGCATCGCTAGACTCTACGACTCTGAGTGTAGTCTACGTTTCATACTTGGCTTTGGCAGATGGTCGTTCGGCTCGTAGACAGGCTGTCTCTACGATTCTGAACATGACTTTCTCAACACACTACGATCCCAAGGAAGCTCTACTTGATACACTACGATCCTTCTTCGTTTCCCTTGAAAATCTACAAACTCCGAGATCTCACTATCTTGCATACTCCTATTCTGCCTCGATAGCTCCCGAGTTACCTTTGACTCTCCTGGCAGACTACGACTTCTGGTGCAGTGCTCGACGATCAGACAAGCCTATCTATTACATCATAAGATCAACCTAACATGCTTGATCTTTCTATCTTTATAGTCCTTGTACATCATTTCTTTTTAAGGACTTTACAAAGCTGTTTTGATTATGTAGGATCAACCTAACATATTTGATCAATTCATTCTAAGTCCTTGTACATATATTTATATTATCTATCAAAGGACTTTACAACTTTTCTTAATGCAAGCATACTTGCATATTCATTCATATATATCATAATCAAATCATATATTAACTAGGAATATCATTCACATGTTTATTCCTGACACGTATATTCGGCCTTTACGCGCGATTTAGTATTATGCATAATATAGGGTACAAGGAGTTGGCCGCTCTAAGTACCTGCAGAGGGGTATAATTTAATCTTTATGGTTATCTGATGCACCTGGATATATCAAAGTCAAATCTTTGATAGCTACTCGAGAAGAGAAGTTCAAGATCCAATGGATCACTCAGCATAAATTTGGAAAACATTCCACTTTGTTAATGCGTAAAATTGATTCTTGATTATTCAATTGAATATCGTAGAAACTTTGAAAGCATTATATTATTTCATTATCAAATTATAGTGTTGCATAGATTGCGAGAAAACTTGTTATTGATTAAAGAATTGTTCAGCTATTTCAAAGTTCCCCGAACTGTGGTATTACCTTATCAAATTAGATAGTCTGTTCTTATTGATTGATATACATTTATTGTACGTCTTAACTTGCGGAGCAAACTTGTTGCTCACCCTTGCTAAATAAAACTTTTCAGCTAGGGACGAAGTGGCAGAAGGTGCTGTGAAGAATAAAGAAAAAGGCATCGTGATAAATTAGTTATGATTAGCATAATTATTATGTTATTTTGTAAACCCTTTTTGTATATCTAAAGGGTATGTTTGTAAGGTTGAGGTTAGAGAACCTGGGACTAATGTATTAACAACATATGTTAATGTGATATGTATTACTATTTCTATATGAATGGGTAGTTAGATGGTATTATATTATGGATCGTGAACACTAAACTCGGGGGTCAGGTAACCCGGATTTGGGGGTGTCACAGGGATGCCACCTCTGAAACCTAGAGTTTCTACCGAGATAATGTCGGTAAGTCAAGAGATGACATCCTTAGGATTTCAACCTGGACAGGGGTTAGGAAAGGATCATCAGGGGATCAAATGCCCAATACAAGTTCTCAGTCAGATAGGGACAGCTGGACTAGGCTATGCTTCTGGGTCCAGTCACAGGAACCCTCACAAGCATAAACAAGTTCCTTTATCCACAAGGCATCTGCCTAAACCTGCAGGTGATAATCTTGTATGGACTTTATTATAGGTTCCTGCCCCTGTGGTAGCCATGTTGTTTCCTAAGCCGATACCGGTTAAACGAAAAAAAGTCCTAATTCCAGACCCGGAGGTGGAGGAAAGGAATCAAAGGCGCAAACAAGAGATAAATAAACATCTGTCAAACATGTGCGTCCTGATCCATACGGACGGTATGAATAGGGATATTCCAGATGATGATTGTCCAAACATCATGGTCATCATTCAAGAGAAGAAGGACGACAACAGCCCCTTCATCATAGTTGTTCACCAAGACTTGACCTTACATAATTTTGACCTTACACAATTGGAGCAGCACTCCTTACATTTGCCGACAAGGGTAAAAAGGGCAGAAACTCCATTTGCCCTATAGATAACAATAACTGATTACTTTTGCTGTACAGTATTAGCAGTTGTTTTTGTCATTTCATGCTAACACTTTGTATGATTGAACAGTTTCCTATATTAAGTGAAAGCATTTTATTTCAGGACTCTAAAGTTAGATGTGCCTAAACTTGCTGATGAGGTGCCTATTCTTCACAAGGATTGTAACTTTGACGTAAAGTTGGACTCAAACTTGATGGAGATTGAACAAGAGGACTATGAGATACCTCAAGAGATCAAAGAATGGGTCGAAGACAAACCCAAGCAAAATCTTGATAAAACCACCTCTTTTATCCTTGGAACCTCAGAATACCCCAAATAAATCCAGATTGGTACGGACCTTACTCCAAACCAAAGGAATGACATGGTTACTCTATTGAGCCAATTCCAGGATGTGTTTGCATGGTTTCATGAAGACATGATCGGTTTTTCCACTGACATTGTCATTTATCGCCTACCCATTAAAGAGGGATTCAACCTAATCAAACAAAAGCTTAGGCGATTAAAACCTGAGTGAATTTGAAAGTCAAGGAAGATATTGTTAAACAATTTCAAGCTGGCATTATCATGGTATCAACATACCCTGAGTGGCTATCCAACATAGTCCCCGTGCCTAAACCTGGAGGAAAGGTGCGAGTTTGCATGGACTACAAGGATCTGAACAAAGCCTGTCTCAAAGATAGCTTTCCCGTGCTATTCATCCACATACTCATTGATAATACAACTCAATATGACATGTACTCATTTGCTGATTATTTTGCGGGGTACCATCAAATCATGGTTGCTGAAGAGGATCGTGAGAAAACTGCATTCATCACTCCTTGGGGAACCTTTTACTATAGACGGTTGTCATTCGGCCTCATAAATGTCGAAGCTACCTATCAGCGAGCCATGATGGCTCTTTTTCATGATATAATGAATAAAGAGATAGAAGTCTATGTGGACGACATCATTGTCAAATCCCGAAGGGAGGAAGACCACCTAAATCATCTCGAAAAGCTCTTCCACAGGTTGCGTAAGTACAACTTGAAGCTGAACCTAGCCAAGTGTGCCTTTGGCGTTAAATCAGGTAAATTGCTAGGATTTCTAGTAAGCTACAAGGGCATTGAGCTGGATCCCATAAAAATTAGGGCCATCACAAAAATGCGCATACCCTGCACAGAGAAGGAAATACAGGGATTTTTGGGAAGAATCAACTTCATCAGTCGATTCATCTCCCAACTCACAGCAACCTGTGAACCCATCTTCAAGTTGTTAAGGAAGAACTCCTCCATGAAATGGAATGATGAGCGTCAGAAAGTCTTCCTTACAATCAAAGAGTAGCTAATCAAAGTTCTTGTTTTGATACCTCCCAGGGATGGTGTTCCCCTGTTTATATACCTGTCAATCAATGACAATGCCATGGGCTGCATGCTGGGACAGAAAGATGATAGAGTCCAAGAAAGAGCTATCTATTACCTCAGCAAAAGATTCAGCAGCAGTGAACACAAGTACACTCTGATTGAGAAAACTTGTTGTGCTTTAGCATGTTCCTCCATGAGGTTACAACATTACCTCCATGGTCACACAACCCATCTCATATCCCATGTGGATCCTCTCAAGTATGTGTTTAGCAAACCCATGTTGAATTGTCGACTGTCTAAATGGTAGTTCATCCTACAGCAATTTGACATAGTCTACGTGACTCAAAAGTCTATCAAAGGTCAAGGAATTGCGGATCAACCAGCCTCCGCACCTTCAGGGGATTTCAAATCCTTGAAAATATACTTCCCCGATGAAGGGGTAATGACAGTTCAGCAACACCATCAGGACGATACACACCAATTATGGAAGATGTATTTTGATGGAGCTGTAAACATAGAGGGTTCTGGGGCTGGAGCAGTCCTAGTATCTATTACGGGGGAGTAGTATCCTGTTAGTTTGCCAGCACCAACAACATAGCTGAGTATGAAGGCTATATCATAGGGTTGAAACTAGCCCAATCCATAGGCATCAGACGATTAACTGTCTTTGGAGATTCTGAATTGGTAATCAGACAAACCACTGGGATCTATCACACCAAAGAGCTACATTTGCTGCCTTACCATCGGCAGGTTATCCAGATGGCTTCAGAGTTTGAAGAAATAACCTTCCTCCACATTCCTCAGAATAGGAATGACTTTACGGATGCACTAGCAACTTTGGCCTCCTTGATCAACATACTTGACCAGGAAGACATGCCAAAAATCGCATTTGCCCGACAAAAGACACCAGCCTACGGGAACTACATTAGAGAAGTATCAGATGAACTACATCCCATCCAACGCCCTTGGTATCAGCATATCAAGGAGTATCTGCGAGATGGATCTGAACCCGCTAAGGCGAGTCATGCTAAAAAAAAGCGGATCCATCGAATGGCTATGAAATTCTACCTAAGCGGAGACATACTCTACAAAAGAGATGCGGGACTAGGCCTTCTCATATGCTTAGACAAAGACCAAGCTCAGAGGTTCATGGATGAAATCCATGGTGGAGTATGCGGCCCACACATGAGCGGCCCTCTACTTATCAAGAAAATCCTAAGAACAAGGCATTACTGGCTCTCTCTCAAGGCTGACTGTGATGATCACGTCAGGAGATGTTACCAATGTCAAATTCATGAGAATGCTATCCACGCCCCTCCAAGGGAGGTCCACAATATGAGTTCGCCCTGGCCCTTCACAATGTGAGGAATGGATGTGATCGGCCCCATCGAGCCCAAAGCCAGTGATGGGCATCGATTTATCTTCACCATGATCGACTACTTCATCAAGTGGGTAGAAACAGCCTCTTCCCCCTGGGTTACTAATGAAGTTGTCATTGGTTTCATCAGAAATAATGTCATTTATCGATCTAGATAGCCAGAGGTGATTGTGTCATACAATGCTAAAAACCTCAACAACCAAATGATGGAGGAGTTATGCAGTAAATTCCACATCAAACATCTCAACTCCGTCATCTATCGTCCAAAGATGAATATTGTTATTGAAGCGGCTAATAAGAATATCAAAAAGATCATGCAAAAGATGTTCGCCAATCATAAAGGATGGCCTGACCTGTTGCCTCTGACTCTATTAGCCTACAGAATGTCAATGCGCACTTCAACTGGGGCAACCCCCTACTCATTAACCTATGGCATGGAAGAAGTATTCCCCATAGAAGTGGAAATGGAATCCCTCAGACTGTTGATAGATGCTCAGCTGGATGAAGACCAATGGTGTCAAGATAGGTACCACTAATTGTCTCTAATAGATGAAAGGCAGGCCGCAGCCATCTTCCATGGTCAGTTATACCAACAGAGGATAGCTAGATCCTACAATAAAAAAGTCCAGCTACTATAATTCAAAGAACATGAATTGGTCTTAAAGAAGGTTCTTGACAACCAAGATCAATCCAAAGGAAAATTTGTCCCAAACTAGGAAGACACGTTTGTTGTCAAGGAGGTATTGACAGGAGGAGCCCTCAGATTGCAAGAAATAAATGGCGATGAATTTCCACAACTCATCAACTCAAACACCGTGAAATGATACTATGTCTGAAGTTACTTGAAAACCAACATCCTGGTTCTGGATCACTAGATCCCTAGTCAATTCAGGTTTTCAAAACCTTTCACTACCTACAACCTTTCTTCACATCTGTTTGCCCCATCAGGGGCAAACATACCTTCCAACCAGCAGCCTTGTTCTGGATCATCAAATCCATCACTCAACTCTGGTTTTCAAAACCTTTCACACCTTCAATTTGTCCCACCAGGGATTAAACCTTCCACAACTTCAGTTTGTCCCACCAATGATCAAACTTTTCACATCTGCAGCCTGTCCCATCAGGGGTGAACTTCGTAGACCTGATCTCCCCAATACACGGGAGTACGTAGGCAGCCATTTTTATGGTCCGGTCTAACTACAAAAAAAAACAAAAACAAAAAATCTACACCCTCTTTACCACCTTCAACTTTGAACCTTTTCACGCTAAGTTCGAATTACACAGACCTGATCTTTCCTTCTCAATGGGAGTACGTAGGAAGCCATTCATGGTTCGGTCTCACCCCTACCAAAACACAAAAACTTGTCAACGGTATTGGAATCATCTTTCAAACCACACGTCATCAGCTTAGACCAAAGGGATGGAATTACCTGGTCTCCCTACACAAATGGGAGAACCGGGGACAATCTAAGCTGCGATTGAGTCCTCAAAGAGAAACACTAATCCATAAGTGATGGAACTATCTGGGCTTCCAATACAAAGAAGTACCGGTGACCATCTGTGGGGCTGTCAACCTCAGAGAGGAAAGCCACAATCCTCTCCATAACCACAAAAAAAATTAGTCCTAAGACACCAAAGGGTAGGGAATACACAGATCAACAATCCATTCTAAAAAATCTTGAGACATCTCAATGTCCATCCATCAAGGGGGAATTCAGATTACATCAAGATCACAAGCCATTGAGAAATAAGCAAATATCAAGCAAGTAACAAGGCATAACTAAAAGGGAAGAGAATCAAAATATATTTCCCTACCATATATAATACTGTTTGATATATACAATATGTACTGTACATAAAAAAATTGGCTGAGCTAGTTTGTGCAGGAAAATCCAAGCCAATCTACAAATCAGTGTATATGTGCACTATCAAATCCAGCATGGCATCCCTCTCAGAAGAAGGGGGTAACTCTGTGAGCTCATGCCCAAGGGTATCAATGTGAGCCAAGAGATCCACAGCCATCTGCATGGTGACACTATGTTCATCAATGAATGTGCTCATCTCTGTAATGATATCAGCAGTATGGGACCTCAATGCAGTACTATCTGTAATGGCATCTCTGGTAGATATAGCGTCATCCCGCTCAGCAACAATTGCATCTCTAGATGATCTAGCCTCATCCTGCTCAGCAACAGCGGTGTCTCTACGAGCTAAAGCATCATCTCTCTAAACCAAAGTGGCATTTCTCCCAAAAAAAGCTGTTAACATCAAGGCCCTAGCTTGATCCCTCTCATATGTCATCAGATGTAGACTCTGTTCTAAATACTCTGTAGAATGTGGAGTCACAGTAGCAGAAATACTGGAGAATCAATCAGAGATGTTGTCAACCCAGCAAACAACTCATCCTTAGTGGGAGAATCAATGTCCTCCATGGGTTCCCCGCTGTTAGAATCAACACCTGGCTCTGTGGATACAACCCCGATTGATGTAATCTCTGCCTCCATCCATGCAGAATACTCTGTAGAACGGCCCGGATGGCTAGTAGTAAAATCAGCCCTCTCACGCTGGGCCTAACAGGCATAAACTCTGGATAAATCCTCTGCTGATAAAAGCCGAGATGACAAACGCTGACCCAACACCCCCTCAAAGAGATGGACATCCTGAGACTGGTCAAATTTTGTCATCACAACCAGTGGATGATATGTGGTCATACCCCTCAAACCAGCCAGAGGGAGATAATCCATGCCAGATGCATGAGTAATGAAGTTGTAAAGAGAACTAAGCCCTGAACACGACAAAATATCAAATGGATCCTCGATCCTTGCCAAGAAAATCGTCCAAAAAGTAGCGTCTGTACACTCCGCCAGCTGAAAGGAGTAAGACATAGCTATCTCAAGGGAAAAACAATACACATGGCGTCGGAAGGTGCCAATCGGTCTCAGGTGTGATATAAACCACATATACAGTAGGACCGAGCTGCCTGTAAATAGTATCCCTGCAGGATGGGTGTGGTAATACATAGCCGATCTCAAGGTCTCTGCCACAATCATCGGTATAATGGTATGTCTCTCCTGGAGAGCCCGCATTGCCATAATCACACCGATATCTAAATGATCCATGTACAGTGGCATGTACAGATAAGCCACTACACACATCAAGAGTACGTCTACTCTGGCAACACACCACTCATCCTCTGATGTGGTGAAATCCCTGGAGTGATGTGCATAACTGTCCAAGTAGCCAAATCTGTCTAACAGAAAATGCATGGACACTACATGCCCGAAGAAAATCTTATCCTGGGCCACTCTACGCCTCAAACCAATGAGGGTCATAAATTGTCAGCTCATATCTCTTACAGTCATTCGAGCGCAAGGCATGTCCAATGGCAAATCTGTCAGACGCTCATACTCCTATAAGGTAAGAGTCATGTCCTGGGTCTCAAATCGGAACACCTGCCTAACCAGTACCCAGTGCTCCAGCATGCCCTCTACAAAACCCAATGGAACCTGGAATATCAGGAGGGTCACAGAGTGCCGCAACAGCTAATATACGGTCGCCCGATCTGGGGGTGACAAACTATCATATCACGATCTCAAACAGGAGGCCACTAATACTGGTGGGGTGTGATCAATACGGCTAACTGTTGATGAAGACATTTATATGGGTCGTGTCATAAGACCATCCAGGGGTCAATGCTGAACATCTCTGGATATACATATGCATAACATAATACATGCATGACAAACAATAGATGGCAATATGATGTAGGGAATGGAAAACATATATATATATATATATATATATATATATATATATATATATATATATACATTCCTAAGTACATCATCGTCTAATACATCATCTCTGTGTACAGTTGGAAAATACAGGGAAATGGGGCATAACCGCCCAACAACTAACAGAGGCCTATCAAAAGATTTAACGAGAATGAGGCATAGCCACCCAGTATCTAACAGAGGCCTATCAAAAGATATAGCGAGAAATACATTAGAAGAAGTCAATAGTATTGATGTCTACATCATCTAACCTATCCATCTGATGTAACTCCTCCTGAGTCACGGTATCTCTGCCAAAAGGGATATCAGGCCGATACAACGGAGGATCTGCACTGGCAAAACCATTTGAATATGGGCCACCTAAAGGGCCAACCCCTGAGCTGGAAGGATCAAAAGTATCCGCCTCTGAAGGATCTCTGCCCAAATGTCGGATGAAAAAATTTGCCCGGTCCAACTGATGGGTTAAGCTATCAATCTACGTCAAATGAGTAAGCTCTCGGACGCAGGAAATCTAATCCACCATCATGACGGAGCCAGGAACCATATCCCCTATGAACTGTGTTGCGCGGGTCTAAGCTCTGATGGTGCGAGGAGACCACCAGCGATAGAATGCCTCCTGAGTGAACAGTCCCTCTGACAAATCAAAGCCATTAACTCCCACCAACGGGATATCTCTGATCGGTGGTTGCGACACATGCCAATAACGCATGGCAGGAGGACAGATCAGTATACGAATCTCTCCTGTGATGCTCCAGATAGCACACTCTCCTAAATAGAGCTCCCATCCTCCATCTGTGAAGAGAGGAATCCGACAGGTGGACATCACATGCACGACGCCAGTCGAGAAACCACCCTCAAAGCCAACTGTCAAATGGTCCTCAGAATAGGGAACCCATGTAATGACATCAGCTGTCAATAACTCTAACTGTAAGCGAGAATGGGTGAAACCCTCAGCTATAGGAACCTCCACTAGCATGGAGTGATGCAATCGTCGTCCCTGTGGATAGGTGTCTAAACCTAATAGACTAATGGGACGCAGACATGGAAGCCTCTCATAGGCCCAAAATTGCCAATACAAGATCAAACATTTGCGGCCAGTTAACACTCTTAACCTGTATAAGGAAAATCAAAAGAGAAGTACTCACCAGCAAAAATGGGTAAAATTCTAGCCAAGCCTCTGTCAAGCCCTACGAATGCATGCGTATTCCCCTGAGGAAATAGGCAAAGGTATAGGAGCCCCAATCATACTCTCCAATACGGTCCACCTCACGTGTGGCGCTTACTAAAGCGAACGACACCGTGGAAGAGTTATCCACTAGGAAACAACCCCGGAGGATGACCAGAAATAATCACTGAAGAATGCGATCCCTGACTCTCCTATCATCGGGCAATGGCTTACTCAACTCCCTACTCATGGCGTCTATACTCAAGGGACCAGTGCGAACTGTCCTGCCTTTGAGAGCCTCAGCTTGAACTCCTAGCAAGGATCTTACGACGGTGGGGGAAATGTCAGCCACACAAGGCACTAGCGCCCCTCCAAACTCCATACCGATGATAAACCGCCAATCCATCGGCGTTATCATCACCTCACAATCCAGCAAATAGAGAGACTGAGTCTGATGAAATCATCGCTCAGACAATGCCCTGAGATAACCTCAGGGACAACGGCGGGGGAGGATGGAAAAGAACGCCTCGAAACCCCAAGTATGCATAATCTCTCGGTACTCTGGATGAAGAGTCTGGTATAGAGAGTGTATACTAAACCAGTTCCCTCAAGGCTGTGTAAAGCCAGGAACCTGCATCACAATGCAAATCAACATCAGAACCCTGACTCCTCATCAATCGAAAAAAGGAAGATCAAACACAACTTTTACCTCATTCGCATGCAAATAGATCGAGGGGTGGCGACTCAAATCATCCAGAAGCTCTGAATTCATCACATTTATGGCTGGTAACTCCCTGCGGGGAATAAAAGTAGCAGGAGCAGGAGCCGCAACCGGTACATCCTCCTCCTCATCCTCAATATCTGGTACCTCAACTCGGATAGGACGAATCACTAACTCCGTCAACCGACGAGGCTGTTGGGCTGGGCGAGGCCGAGGCACATCAGAAGTTCTCCTCCTCACACCTGAAGAGGTCATACGGGAGCTACTCGGCTTGTCTGGATCCATATATCTGGACATAAGTCTCCAAATCACCTCAGAAAAGGTGTGGTATATTCTATCATGGAGCTTTTTAAATGCATTACTTTAACATACGACTATGGTAGAGTTAAAAATGTGTGATTCATTAAATGCTTATGCTCGTGTAAAAATTTTGCTAGAGTCTCCTTTGTGAAAAGGACTATCCACATATACGTAGGTATGACTAGGTGGCCATTTAGTAGCACACCAATCCATAGTCATAAACATCCTATATGTATAAAAATATCAAAGTCATAATCCATAAGGGTAGTTTAATTACTAGGATTACTTTACTTTACGACCTTTGCTCATTTGTCCTCAAATAGGACAAGAAATAGCAGAAAAAGGTGCCAATTTGACTGCTTCAAAAGTTAAATTTTTTCACATCAATATGTTCAGCATGGTTAAATACTAATATATACTATGTTGAATATTTTTTATCAAGTCATATGAGCATGCATATTCACTACTATGTGTTTAGAAGCATTTCGTGTGATAACTCATTTTCCAACGGACAAAACTAGAAAAGAAGAAATGCATACATTACCAGGATAGTGTAGAACACTTGTACGGTGACAGATTTTTCAGAAAATAGCCCGAACTCAGTAGATCTGAAGAAGAACTCTCAGATTCTCTATGTGGCGCAACTTGAAAATGACTTATAAAAGGGAAAGGTCAGCTCAAATAGACCAATGAATGGCCACAGGTCCACCTGCAGCTATCCCAAGTGAGTCTCACCCCCTCTGGCTCGATCCAATTTGAGTTGTAAAGGAGGTCCCACAAGATGAAAAATCAAATCAGGAAAAAAGACACTACGCGATTAAGCGGAAAAGCCTGAAATCTTGATTTTCAAAAACCAAACTGCAGGTCTACATATCACTCATTGGTATTCGCCCAAATATAGGGTTCACAAAGCTGATGATCACAGCTGCTGTAAACTACATTTGGCAATACCTCACAAAGTTCTGATGCCATTAACTTGGGATTATGATTTTAATTGCAACCATACTTTTCAAACCTCTCCCCAGCGAAGACTTCATGCAAACTTTCACCATTGAAGCACATTTCAACGAAGGTCAAGCATCCTTGACGTTATTCAGCCGTTGGCAATTAAACTGTAAGACCCCGAATTTTATGAAATAAAAGTATTCAATTTTTCTTATAATTACTATTCAGTAAATGGTTAAATTGATAAAAGTTTAAAGTTATGAGTGAAATATAATTTTTTTTCAAAATAAGCAAGTGGTTATAAAATAATCATTGTTGTCGGGGAATATTTTTTCTGTCGGGGAATATTCGTACGACGGCGCAGCCATTTGTGGGCCCCATAACAGAATAACTGTCGGGTGAAGAAAACGAAAAATTTGAGTTTTACAAATAACGGCGTAGTTGTTACCGTTAACACTGTTGGAATACCCGGTGGTTAAAATACAGTAATACGCGTTATTGCACAGTAGCACACGGTATTGCATAGTATTTTTGAAATTATTGATTCTTACGTAAGAAGGCACTACTCAATAATTGTTACAGTAATTACTGTTCAATATTTTATTTTATTGATTCAATAATTGCTACGTTGAAATTTTATATTATTGTTGTTCAATAATTGTTGCTGCACAGTATTTCTCATTATCAGATCAATAATTCATATTATTTGAATAGTATTATTAGATAGCATTATTGGCAATGTCTAGAAAGTTCTGTCTAAGGAGAGGTTTGGTCATCTAATTGCGCGCCAGTAAGGAGAAATCCTTATTGGAAAGCCCCCTCTTTCCTGGGAACGGCCTGGTTGTCATAAATGTGATTTTGTAATATTATTTGTGAATAATTAATTATTGATTCATATGATAAGAAAATATTTATTTTATGTGGATATAAATGAGGGATATTTTTTTGTGGTTAAAAATGAAGGAGTTAATGTTGAGATTTTTATCCGTATTTTTGTCGGAATAGAGGTATTAAAAATCAGGGTTTTTGAGATATTTTGCGGGGGTTATAATTTTTAATCCGACCGTTGGATCGTGGTAATTTTTGGATATGTTATACATATATAAGTTGAGTATATGACCACAAATTTTGAACCGTTAAAAATGAACGTATGATTTATTATGAATTTTACGAGATGACTGGTTCAGAAATTGTTGAATTTTCGGAGTTTATCATTTTGGTAGAAAATTCTAGAATTGGTGGGCCCCACTTGTGGTTGGTGAAGAAATGTGCTGAATTATATTTCAAATGTGGTGGGTGGGAATAGTAGCAGGTAAAGCCATCAGGTTGCAGGTCAAACCTACCAAAATTTTCCTATAAATAGAGGGCTAAGTTAGAATTGAAAATCACACCAGAAACATAAGCTTTCTCTCTTTCTCTCTCTATATTATGAAGCATATTTTGTGAGTTTTTAGATACTTGGTGAGTTGCTATTCATTAGTGCAAGTTTTCTTCAGCATCATATCCGATATCCAGTCAGAAGTACTGCTCTTTTGAGGTAAGGGATAGTAAGGGTTGTTATGATTTTCAGTTTCGTAATTTTTCTGAACTTCAAAAATTCTGGAAAAATTTGAAATGATATTTTGATGAGTTTTCTTGATTGTGTCCAAAAATGGTGATTTTTGGATGTATAGATTGAGAGTTATGAATTTTATGAGAAAAGACTATTTTAAAAGTAACCGCTTATAATTCCTTGTGGTTAACTCCAAAATTGATGAAATTTTTATTGGGAGTACATGTATATGATAGAAGTATACTCTGTAAATTTCAGAATTTTTAGACAAAAGTACAATTTTTGATAAATGTCTAAATATTCGGCTATTTTGGCCATATGAAAAATAGTAAATGACTTTTAAAAATTCTGAGAAAAATATATGTTCACTATGGGACTATATTATGCTAAATCCCAGAAAAGAAATATTTTTGGAACTGATTTGGTATTTTTCATGAAAATGGTTTAGTTATGAGTAAATGAATTAAATATGTTTTGTGAAGAAAGAAAATTGGAAAATAGGATTTTATGGCTTGAGAATCCTATATGAGGTATATGCAGATTTTTGATGAGGGTTTTGGTTATTGATGATGAAATTGTAAGAGTTGGCATTTTATGATGATTAAATGCATTAATTAGTAAAGTGTAAACAATTAAAATAAATTGTTTATAAATTTAAGTAATGTTATTCTTTCAATATCATTATACCGAAATATTGGTATGAATTTTATTGTAGAATTTCTATCTTTTGTGTCGGGGTTACTATTCATGAGTTACGAATATTACTCTTGAGATTAAAACTATATGTTGATCATATTATTTTTTTCATCATATATAACATTTTTATAACCCTGATGTTGAAATTCTCTTTCACTGGAGTGTAAAGATGGGTAGATTATTGGTATGATCATGACTAGGGTTCTCTTTGGCCTGTAGTGCAAAGTTGAATTGTGACTGGTATGATCATGACCATTGAATTTATAATTGAATATCTTAAGCTTAAGTGCAAAGGTGAATTGATCAACATGGTTATAATTATTGTTTATATAAATTCTGAAATGATTATATATTTCTTTGAGATATGAATATATTTGGCCTGTAGTGCAAATATGAATTGTTGATGAATATCTTTGGCATGTAGTGCAAAGATGGCCTGTTGATGAATATCTTTGGCCTGTAGTGCAAAGATGAACTGTTGTTGAATATCTTTGGCCCGTAGTGCAAAGATGGTTTGTTGATGAATATCTTTGGCCTGTAGTGCAAAGATGAACTGTTGTTGAATATCTTTGGCCCGTAGTGCAAAGATGGTTTGTTGATGAATATCTTTGGCCTGTAGTGCAAAGATGAACTGTTGTTGAATATCTTTGGCCCGTAGTGCAAAGATGGTTTGTTGATGAATATCTTTGGCCCGTAGTGCAAAGATGGATTTGTTAGTATGATTATAAACAGGAACTGTGATTTGGTATAACCATGATCTTTGATGTTTCAGGTAAAGACAGGTGATGAAAATATTCTTCGTCCTGGGTGCGAAGAAAAATTTAGAGTCACAATTATGATTATGAGTTATTCATATGATTGTGGAAAGGAACTGTTGAGTGATGTTACATGGATAAAACATTGTTGGTGGATTTTTAACATGGAAGAGATAATAGACTTTATGGTCTATTTGACTCTTCTAATGGATTGCTCGTTCCGCTGCAACTATGGTTGAAATTTTTATCATTTACCATATGTTCTAAATCTCTGATTTATTATTGATGAAGGCTATTGATAATTTAATTATCTTTAGTCATGATATTCTTTACTGAGCTAGTTGTGCTCACCCTTTTGCTTCACAATTCCTTTCAGGTAATAAGAGTGTAGCTGGGTCGAGCGAGGGTAACGGGGAAATAGAACGGTGGTCTCTAGCTGTGGATGTTCTCCCGAAGCAGTATAGAAAAGTTCATTTAGTAATTATATTTGGTGAATCCAATAGGGTAAGGTGTACCCAACGTTGGAAGGGTGGTTTGCCACTATCATACAAGATGTCTAACGACATACAACCTCGTGTCATCATAAGACAGGGATGTGCTCATCCACTTGCTGAGTATATATACGAGCACTACCTATATAATCTTGGTGTTTGTTTGAAGTATAATTCTCAATTAGAGACAGTAGAGATAATGATATGTCAAGAGAAGACTCACCATTGGGAAGAATATGATAGTAATCTTCTCGTTTTTCTTTGGGGTCTATTGGGTAAACCAAGGATAATTCTGTGGCCATATGATATCTATCATAACCTAGACGCATGGCCTCCCATGTACGAAGGTTTCCTTGAGCACTTCCCAAAGATTCTAATTTCTAAAACAATTTTTGACTATACCTTTATGTAAGGTGTCATTGTGAGGTGATGTCCACGGTTGGAACATGAGTCACATTTGGTATATATTTGTATCCAAACTCACAGCATATGTGTTGTTGTATTTTGCACGACAATTGTTGTAATAAAGTTATAGTTGTTTTCTGTACCATGTATTTGGCGACTCAGAATAGGTTGGATGGAATGGATCTATTTTGGGGTCGTTACATTTGGTATCAGAGCTATAAGTAAAGAGCCCCGAGCCTCTCGCTGGTGACTTCCTGTTGATGGGGGATGCACCGAAGCCAGACTCTCCGTAGGGGACGCCGTTCTGCGGTGGCAAACTGATAGGTATCAATGTAAGGTGTTGACATAGGTTGGTGTCCAGAGTTACATTTGGTATCAGAGCTTAGGGATATGATCTCTGGCGGAGATCGGGGAATACAACTAGGAGGGGAGAGATGAGTAAATCCTTCGCTAGTGTGTCCTACCTAAGCTTATTGTTGGTCAGTCATAATATTGGAATATTATGTAATATGTTAATTTGTTAAATTAACCCTTGCTTTGAAGCTGTATTCTAGAATGATATTTGAAATACAGGAGATGAGCAATGGAGAAATTATGATGACAGGAAAGATGGAATCTGAAATAGAAGCAAGGTATTCTCAACTCTTTGAAATACCAGGGACGTAAATTTCGAGGACGAAATTTCATAAGGAGTGGAGATTGTAAGACCCCGAATTTTATGAAATAAAAGTATTCAATTTTTCTTATAATTACTATTCAGTAAATGGTTAAATTGATAAAAGTTTAAAGTTATGAGTGAAATATAATTTTTTTTCAAAATAAGCAAGTGGTTATAAAATAATCATTGTTGTCGGGGAATATTTTTTCTGTCGGGGAATATTCGTACGACGGCGCAGCCATTTGTGGGCCCCATAACAGAATAACTGTCGGGTGAAGAAAACGACAAATTTGAGTTTTACAAATAACGGCGTAGTTGTTACCGTTAACACTGTTGGAATACCCGGTGGTTAAAATACAGTAATACGCGTTATTGCACAGTAGCACACGGTATTGCATAGTATTTTTGAAATTATTGATTCTTACGTAAGAAGGCACTACTCAATAATTGTTACAGTAATTACTGTTCAATATTTTATTTTATTGATTCAATAATTGCTACGTTGAAATTTTATATTATTGTTGTTCAATAATTGTTGCTGCACAGTATTTCTCATTATCAGATCAATAATTCATATTATTTGAATAGTATTATTAGATAGCATTATTGGCAATGTCTAGAAAGTTCTGTCTAAGGAGAGGTTTGGTCATCTAATTGCGCGCCAGTAAGGAGAAATCCTTATTGGAAAGCCCCCTCTTTCCTGGGAACGGCCTGGTTGTCATAAATGTGATTCTGTAATATTATTTGTGAATAATTAATTATTGATTCATATGATAAGAAAATATTTATTTTATGTGGATATAAATGAGGGATATATTTTTTGTGGTTAAAAATGAAGGAGTTAATGTTGAGATTTTTATCCGTATTTTTGTCGGAATGGAGGTATTAAAAATCAGGGTTTTTGAGATATTTTGCGGGGGTTATAATTTTTAATCCGACCGTTGGATCGTGGTAATTTTTGGATATGTTATACATATATAAGTTGAGTATATGCCCACAAATTTTGAACCGTTAAAAATGAACGTATGATTTATTATGAATTTTACGAGATGACTGGTTCAGAAATTGTTGAATTTTCGGAGTTTATCATTTTGGTGGAAAATTCTAGAATTGGTGGGCCCCACTTGTGGTTGGTGAAGAAATGTGCTGAATTATATTTCAAATGTGGTGGGTGGGAATAGTAGCAGGTAAAGCCATCAGGTTGCAGGTCAAACCTACCAAAATTTTCCTATAAATAGAGGGCTAAGTTAGAATTGAAAATCACACCAGAAACATAAGCTTTCTCTCTTTCTCTCTCTATATTATGAAGCATATTTTGTGAGTTTTTAGATACTTGGTGAGTTGCTATTCATCAGTGCAAGTTTTCTTCAGCATCATATCCGATATCCAGTCAGAAGTACTGCTCTTTTGAGGTAAGGGATAGTAAGGGATAGTAAGGGTTGTTATGATTTTCAGTTTCGTAATTTTTCTGAACTTCAAAAATTCTGGAAAAATTTGAAATGATATTTTGATGAGTTTTCTTGATTGTGTCCAAAAATGGTGATTTTTGGATGTATAGATTGAGAGTTATGAATTTTATGAGAAAAGACTATTTTAAAAGTAACCGCTTATAATTCCTTGTGGTTAACTCCAAAATTGATGAAATTTTTATTGGGAGTACATGTATATGATAGAAGTATACTCTGTAAATTTCAGAATTTTTAGACAAAAGTACAATTTTTGATAAATGTCTAAATATTCGGCTATTTTGGCCATATGAAAAATAGTAAATGACTTTTAAAAATTCTGAGAAAAATATATGTTCACTATGGGACTATATTATGCTAAATCCCAGAAAAGAAATATTTTTGGAACTGATTTGGTATTTTTCATGAAAATGGTCTAGTTATGAGTAAATGAATTAAATATGTTTTGTGAAGAAAGAAAATTGGAAAATAGGATTTTATGGCTTGAGAATCCTATATGAGGTATATGCAGATTTTTGATGAGGGTTTTGGTTATTGATGATGAAATTGTAAGAGTTGGCATTTTATGATGATTAAATGCATTAATTAGTAAAGTGTAAACAATTAAAATAAATTGTTTATAAATTTAAGTAATGTTATTCTTTCAATATCATTATACCGAAATATTGGTATGAATTTTATTGTAGAATTTCTATCTTTTGTGTCGGGGTTACTATTCATGAGTTACGAATATTACTCTTGAGATTAAAACTATATGTTGATCATATTATTTTTTTCATCATATATAACATTTTTATAACCCTGATGTTGAAATTCTCTTTCACTGGAGTGTAAAGATGGGTAGATTATTGGTATGATCATGACTAGGGTTCTCTTTGGCCTGTAGTGCAAAGTTGAATTGTGACTGGTATGATCATGACCATTGAATTTATAATTGAATATCTTAAGCTTAAGTGCAAAGGTGAATTGATCAACATGGTTATAATTATTGTTTATATAAATTCTGAAATGATTATATATTTCTTTGAGATATGAATATATTTGGCCTGTAGTGCAAATATGAATTGTTGATGAATATCTTTGGCATGTAGTGCAAAGATGGCCTGTTGATGAATATCTTTGGCCTGTAGTGCAAAGATGAACTGTTGTTGAATATCTTTGGCCCGTAGTGCAAATATGGTTTGTTGATGAATATCTTTGGCCTGTAGTGCAAAGATGAACTGTTGTTGAATATCTTTGGCCCGTAGTGCAAAGATGGTTTGTTGATGAATATCTTTGGCCTGTAGTGCAAAGATGAACTGTTGTTGAATATCTTTGGCCCGTAGTGCAAAGATGGTTTGTTGATGAATATCTTTGGCCCGTAGTGCAAAGATGGATTTGTTAGTATGATTATAAACAGGAACTGTGATTTGGTATAACCATGATCTTTGATGTTTCAGGTAAAGACAGGTGATGAAAATATTCTTCGTCCTGGGTGCGAAGAAAAATTTAGAGTCACAATTATGATTATGAGTTATTCATATGATTGTGGAAAGGAACTGTTGAGTGATGTTACATGGATAAAACATTGTTGGTGGATTTTTAACATGGAAGAGATAATGGACTTTATGGTCTATTTGACTCTTCTAATGGATTGCTCGTTCCGCTGCAACTATGGTTGAAATTTTTATCATTTACCATATGTTCTAAATCTCTGATTTATTATTGATGAAGGCTATTGATAATTTAATTATCTTTAGTCATGATATTCTTTACTGAGCTAGTTGTGCTCACCCTTTTGCTTCACAATTCCTTTCAGGTAATAAGAGTGTAGCTGGGTCGAGCGAGGGTAACGGGGAAATAGAACGGTGGTCTCTAGCTGTGGATGTTCTCCCGAAGCAGTATAGAAAAGTTCATTTAGTAATTATATTTGGTGAATCCAATAGGGTAAGGTGTACCCAACGTTGGAAGGGTGGTTTGCCACTATCATACAAGATGTCTAACGACATACAACCTCGTGTCATCATAAGACAGGGATGTGCTCATCCACTTGCTGAGTATATATACGAGCACTACCTATATAATCTTGGTATTTGTTTAAAGTATAATTCTCAATTAGAGACAGTAGAGATAATGATATGTCAAGAGAAGACTCACCATTGGGAAGAATATGATAGTAATCTTCTCGTTTTTCTTTGGGGTCTATTGGGTAAACCAAGGATAATTCTGTGGCCATATGATATCTATCATAACCTAGACGCATGGCCTCCCATGTACGAAGGTTTCCTTGAGCACTTCCCAAATATTCTAATACCTAAAACAATTTTTGACTATACCTTTATGTAAGGTGTCATTATGAGGTGATGTCTACGGTTGAAACATGAGTCATATTTGGTATATATTTGTATCCAAACTCACAGCATATGTGTTGTTGTATTTTGCACGACAATTGTTGTAATAAAGTTATAGTTATTTTCTATACCATGTATTTGGCGACTCAGAATAGGTTGGATGGAATGGATTTATTTTGGGGTCGTTACATAAACCCAACGAACTATCGGAGATGGTTCGATGATGTTCAGTCGTTGGACCAAATTTTAACGAAGGTCAAGCAGCCTTGCCGTTATTTAGCCGTTGATAATTAAACCCAACGAAGCATCGAAGATGGTCCGATGATGTTTAGTCGTTGGAGCACATTTCAACGAAATTCAAGTAGCCTTGACGTTATTCAGCTGTTGGCAATTAAACCCAGCGAAGCATCGAAGGTGGTCCGATGATGTTCATCCGTTGAGGTATATTTCAGCGAAGGTCAAGCAACCTTGACGTTATCAGCCGTTGGCAATTAAACCCAGCGAAACATCAGAGATGGTTCGATGATATT
The DNA here is from genome assembly GCA_016801055.1 of Panax notoginseng. Classification (NCBI taxonomy): domain Eukaryota; kingdom Viridiplantae; phylum Streptophyta; class Magnoliopsida; order Apiales; family Araliaceae; genus Panax; species Panax notoginseng. Next base: position 137,753,327 of record CM029020.1, on the reverse strand, counting down.
CAACCATTGAAGCGCATTTCAACGAATGTCAAGCAGCCCTGACATCAGTTAGCCGTTTGCAAGTAAATTAAACGAAGCATCGGAGATGGTTCGATGATATTAGTCGTTGAAAGTGCATTTTAACAAAGGTCAGCTAGCCCTAACAACACAAACTGTTGGTAGTAACTCCGACAGAACACTAGAAAGACCTGGCGATACAAACCAGGAAAAACCATCCTCATCGGGGAGGACCGATGATGGAATTTGTTATACAAATCTTCATCAGACAAAGCACAACTCCCCAGAGTCTCTCGCACATGAAAAGAACATCTGCAGTGGAAAGTCTAGCATTGAGTGTAAAGCCCCCAAATCTAGGTACTTGAAACCCGAACTTGGAGCTTCACGATACCATTTCTACGAGCTGAGTAATACTAATAATAATAACAATAATATAAAGATCAACTTAATTTACATATTATCAGAGTTAAATCCCCAGGTATGAGACCTTTAAACATTCATTACAACCCATGCTAGATAATATATATTATACTTGTCTTAATAAAATTAACTATTACATAAAAATAGGATTTGCGTTCATTCAGCAACCTTTCCCTTTCCTTTGTTCTTAGCAGAGCTATCTGGTTGTTCACACTTAGCTGAAAATATTTAAATTAATCAAGGATGAGCATTTGAGTGCCCAACAAGTAAAAGCAATTATATATATATATATATATATATATATATATATATATATATATAATATATATATATATATATATATATATGCTGAAAAAAATTTAAATATTTTCTTTATACTATCCTTCTACAACAATTCAATAGTTTTGAAGTAATCTGAACCGATAATAATAACATAACAACCCTCTTTCAAATTTTTTTGAAACTACGTAATGACTATAAATAGGGTTAAGGTGACATAAACTTAAAATATTTTTAATTCATTTATATCTCTTTTAAATAATTTTTAAATAAAACTATTTTTAAACTATTTATTTAATATAATTATTAAATAAATTTAATATTATTAATAATAAATTAAGAATCATTAATATTAAATTATTAATGAAATTATCCTTTAAATATTAAAAGTTATTTTATAATTTAAAAATATCTTTAAACACTTTATTTTTATTTAAAATAATTTTTATAATATTAAAATCATTTTTAAACTAATTTATTTAATATAATTATTAAATAATTCTAATATCATTAATAATAATTAATTAATGAAATTTACCTTTAAATATTGAAAGTTATATTTTATAACTTAAATTATTTTTAAATACCTTATTATTATTTAAAATGATTTTTAATATAATAAAATAATTTTTAATTAACTTATTTAATTCATTTTCTAAATAACATAATTATCATTAATATTAATTTATTAATGAAATTTATCACAAAATATTAAAAGTCATTAAAATAACATAAAATATTTTCTTATATCATAATATAATTTTAAATGATTTTTCAAGTATTAAAATTATTTTTAAATAATTTATTTAATATAATTATTAAATAAATTAAAAACCTTTAATAATCTAAAAATATTAAATATTTATGAAATATATTCAAAATAATTAAAATATAATTTTTGAACTTTAAAATATAATTTATAATAATTTATTTTGTATTTTTAATAATTAAAAACTAATTTTCTATAATTATTTAATAAAAATAATAATTTTATAAAGAAACTGTTGCTAAACACTGCCTATAGAGACAGAACTGTCGGTATAGGTGTTCTTCGCGTTCTTCATCAAACCCAGAAATTCATGTGCAGTGACCGAGTGACCATGTTTGACCAAGATTAGAACAGTGTGTATTGTGTTTCTGGGCATGTTGTTGATCAGATTTTGTAGTGTTAGTGTAACACTACAAGTATCAATCAAGTTCTGGGTCATATTACAACATATAAGCAAGATATGGGAGCTCAAACTATCTGTCAGACCTTTTCTTCGTTTTCTGGGTTACCCAGAAAATAAGAACAGCTCGACTGATCACTTTTGGGCATCCACAACTTGCTTTTAGTGTTATGTATTAGTGATTTAATGCTTCCAGTGTGTAGAAAACATACAAGTGAACAGATCTATTACATCAAACCATAATAACAACAGCAGATTAGCCAGATCTTCACCGGTCAAACCATGTCAGAAGCCACGCTCATGAGCTTTCTGGGTTACCCAGAAAACTCAGCCGTGAACTTTCTGCTTGGTTTGACCCTCCCTCAAATCCAGTAGGTTTGTATTATAAGCAATCTAAAAGCATTAATATGTAGAATAACTACCATACTATAACTTGAATACAATACCAAACACAAATCAACAACAACGTGCAAGATCAGAGGCGACAAAGGTTTTGTCAGACCGATCTGGGCAAGATCTGGGTTACCCAGATTTTGTCCAGTCAATGCCGGTCAACGGTCTTTGACCATTAATAACATGAAATATGTGCATCTTATGACCCTAGATCCAGTTCCAGACCAAAGATCTCTCAACATACTACATATCTAAAATATATAACAACCATAAACATAAACCGAGAAAGATCTACAGCCTCTGACATTCATTGTCAGAACACAAAACAAACTTTTTCCAAATTTTGTAAAACTTCAATTTTGAGCACTTAGGTGTTATGGATCTACCATGTGCCAACCCAGATCACTTATAGACACTATATATAACATATTACAACACATAAACATAACTTCTAACACATTAATCAAGATCAGATTTTCGGTTAGGGTTTTATACCTTACTTGACCAAATCTTGAATCTTGGCTACTGATTTGCTAGTTGATTTCGTGGGGCTGGTCTTGGGGACTGATCTAGCAAAAATTTTCGGAGGTGTGGAGCTTGGGAGAGTCAAGGATGAGAGTTGTGCAATATTAGGCTACCAAATGATTTTTTTTCTCTCTCTAATCAATATATACTAGTGATAGATGCATGAATTGGCTGATCTAGAGGCTGATGTGCTGGAGATTTTGTGACACATGGAGTTGGTAGAAGTAGTTCATCAACTAAAGTGTTGGCCAAACTTGCAAGTTTCCTACTAAATAATATAAGAAGGGCAAAATGGTCATAATGCTTGTAATTTTTAATGGCCAAAGTGTAATCTTGACAAACTCTTAGGGTTTAACCCTGAGGTTTAGTACATAGCATTTGTAGGATTTCCAATTAGGGTTTGTAAAAATTTAAATTTTAGTTTCTAAAATCAGAAAATTAGGGTTTATTAATTAGATTAGGTTTCTAATTAGTTTACACAGGAGCATTAGGGTTTAATATCTCTAACTATAATTAACATTGCTAAATTAGCAATTAGGGTTTACAATTAGTAATTAGGTTTTAAAATTACTAATTAGGGTTACTAAATATAGAAATTAGGGTTTTTAGTTTAGTAATTAGGGTTTTCATGATTAATAATTATAATTCTAATACCTGTAAATTAATCACCTTATCACAATTACAAACAATCTCGAACTCTAACTTGAGTTTTAAATTAGGGTTTCCATTTAGCAATTAACTAATTATTATTTAAGGTTTCTAATTTTTTTGAAACTAGGGTTTTAAATTACTAATTTGGGTTTTCCATAATTAATGCTAAAACTTATAATACATATCATATACCACATAACACAGTTACAACACAGTCTCGAATTTTCCATTTGAATTTCACAATAGGGTGAAACAAATTAATGCTAGGGTTTGGTCATGATACAACATAATTGAACAGCCATTAACAGTCCACACATATACAGTACATACTTATAGCACTGAAAAATTAAAATATAATTAATATTATATTATTATTCTTATTCCTTGATAAAAATCCAAAATTAGGGTTTTGGATTCCATATCTGATTTATTCTTCCATATTTAACCTTAATAATTAAGGTAAAATAATTAACTTAATAATCTGTACAAAAATTCATATAATAAAATAATTATTATAATTATTCTAATAAAATAATTTCATATATTATTTAAATAATATATAACTATATTTTCATGGAAAATAATTAATAAAAACCTTTCTACCATAAAATTAATTATTATAAGAATATACTTTATAATAATCAATAATTCTAAAATAAAATTATTTGTAAATATTCATGTAATAAATATATTTTTATTTATCACATAAATATATATACACAATATCTTGTACAAATCCTCATCCTTAAAATAAAAAAAAATTATACGCAAAATTTCTGATTTGATTATATAGAAAATATTGGGTTGTTACATTCACCCTCCCTTATAAAGATTCCTTCCCCGAAATCACCGTTTTAAAACATATACATATAAGGGTACATAGCATACATAATCATTTCAAATAGATCTTGATCAACTTTGATCGAACTGATCTTTAACTAGTCACATAAAGCTTGTCTTTCTGATTAAACGAAAATTTGATTTCTAAAAGAACTCAAATTCCTTCGTCAAAATTTCTTTATAAAATAATTTACTATATATAAAAGAAATCATACATAATAAAATAAAAGTTGTATGAATAATACCTGGAGTCCCATTGCCAGCTGCCATCGTATCCTGGACAGTCATGTTGTAGACCCTTGCTGTTGATTTTGTTGGCTTTTCTGACGACGTAGGTCCCGTGATTGCCAGAGTTCCGCTGCCCTTGCCAGTAGTCACACTACCTGCCTCCATCCTCCTCTTCGGACAATCTTTCACCTTGTGCTCAGTTGATCCGCACAGAAAACACCCACTATTCATCCTAGGATTGGGGCAGTTGGGAGGGATATGGCCCTCCTGCCCGCACTTGTAACAAACAAATTTCCCCTTCAGACATTCCCTAGAGTAGTTCTTTCCACAAGTCTTACACTGCACAGCTAGCTTCTTAACTCCTTCTTGCTTGATCTGAACATTCCCAAAATTATTCACCTTCCTCTTTCCATCTCCACTCCTACTCTCACTCCCACTATTAATTCCTACCTTCCCAGTTCCTTCGACCTTACCTTTATTCTTTCTCTCCTTATTGTAGAGGCTTATGGCCTCACTCCCCTCCTCAGCAATAATAGCTTTCTCCATAAGTGCTGCAAATGTTGGAATCTGCAACACTGCCACCTTGTTATAGAGTCAGGGTTTTAATCCCAGCTCAAATCTCCTCGTTTTCCTAGCATCCGTATCAACTTGATGCGGAGCGAACCTAGCCAACTCATTGAACTTTGCGGCGTATTCTGACACCGTCATATTCTCCTGCTTTAATTCTAAAAATTTCACCTCCATCCTAGCCTGCATACTGGATGAAAAATAGTTTTCGAAAAACAAAGTTTTAAACCTATCCCATGTAACTACACCTTCTCCTGCTCTCGCCTGATTCGCTTCCCACCAAAAATTTGCCTCCCCCTTCATCATGTAAGTGGCAAAAGCAGTCTTCTGCCCTTCAGCTACCGTAGCTATCACTAATGCTTTTTCAATCTCTTTGACCCAAGTTTGGGCTTCAACAAGGTCAATTGTACCTTTGAATTTTGGCGGTCCTACAGCCTTAAAGTATTTGAAGTTCGCTAAGCGATTATCCGGTTGATTCCCAGCGACTGGTATCCCTTGCTTCATAGCTTGTGCTACCATATTCGCGAAGTTCTGCATCAAGTCTGCTTGTTGTTGGCCCTCAGCGTTGTTGACAGATTCTTCTGCCCTTTGATTACGAGTTCGACGTCTTGGCAACATTATCTGATTAAATAAAATCATAAATTTAACTTACATTCTAAACCTTATCGCATAAGTTTAATATATTAAACTTGTTTCATTACTCAAACTTAGATTCATATTCATTTAACGAATATTTTACATAGCATAACACATACTGCTTTAAACATCAGCTATCCCTTTATGACTACAAAAGTCGGGATTTACAACCTTGATCATTACAAAAGTTGAGAACATAACTTACACAGACATACTTATCCTATATATTACATTAAACACACCTACACCACAGAACCTATACTACTTATTCGCTACGCCTTTTTCCTTGGACAACCTTTCGCCTGATGACCTTCTATCCCACAGATAAAACATGCACTTGGTTTATAGTCGGGACAATACAGAGTAGTATGTCCTTCATAACCACAAAGATAACATATTCTTTTCCCTTTCTTCTTGTCAAATTTTCCTAAGTCCTGGTCTTCTATCTTTCTTTTTCCCTTCTTGCTCGGAGCTGCACACGATATGTTACTTGTGGCTCCCATCTGATCAATTTGGATTTTAAGCTTATCTTGTTCTTCCATTGTTTCTATTAACGCCTGACGCAATTGACTATTTAGCAGCTTCTCTACCTCCCACAGCCTTTCCAGAGAAGAAACCTCGTGCCTCAGATCCTGCACCTCCGTTGATGCTGGATCAGCTTCAACCTTAGTGTCCGAATCACTATCTGTCAGCTCCACCATCTCTGGATCTGGTACTACGTTTTCTATAATAATCACCTCATCCAAGTTATTTTCATTGTGAGCCTCTATTTCACCTATCGACTTCGATATCAGCTCTGGTGTATGGATTTGATTCTTCTTCATGCTATAAGCATATAACAAGCCTTTTTCACTAGACATCTACACACATATATTATCCTGATTAGCATATAATATATATACATAACAATTTAATAGTTTTATATAAGTTATCTTTTATTTTGTTAGACGATGAATTTATTCAATTCATCTCTTTTTTTTAAACTCTATATGAGTTATTTATATTTTTAACATTTTTCTCTGTTCTAAGGTTATAGCCTAAGGTCTAGCCCACCTAAGGTTTTTAACCCTAAGCTCTGATACCAACCTGAAAAGCCCCCAAATCCAGGTACTTGAAATCCGAACTCAGTGCTTCATGATACCATTTCTACGAGCTGAGTAATACTAATAATAATAATAATAATATAAAGATCAACTTAATTTACATATTATCATAGTCAAATCCTCAGGTACGAGACCTTTAAACATTCATTACAACCCATGATAGATAATATATATTATTCTTGTCTTAATAAAATTAACTATTACATAAAAATAGCAATTGTGTTCATTCAGCAACATTTCCCTTTCCTTTGTTCTTACCAGAGCTCTCTAGTTGTTCACACTTAGCTGAAAACATTTAAATTAAGCAAGGAAGAGTATTTGAGTGCCCAGCAAGTAATAGCAATTATATATATATATATATAAGCTGAAAAAAATTTAAATGTTTTCTTTATACTATCCTTCTACAACAATTCAATAGTTGTGAAGTAATCTGAACCGATAATAATAACATAACAACCCTCTTTCAAATTTTTTTTAAAACTACGTAATGACTATAAATAGTGTTAAGGTGACATACTATGAACATTATTTTCTATTTTCGAAAAGGTTAAACAGAAATTCATCTGCAAATCCTCATAACTTACGGGCACGGGGGTGATCAGCCCGTTGTACCCTGTATTGATCAATACTACATGCAAGAACGAGGGTATCGTTCACTCTGTCCACCTTGGGTGCATAAAAACTTTTCCCGTGTACAGGGTGTTCATACTTGTCGGGGTTCCAAACCAAAGGCTTTATCTTGTTCAACAATAATTTATAATTCAACATATATATATATATATATATATATATATATATATATATATATATATATATATATATATATACGGTTAATTAACAAAGGTGCATCAACATGTGATTAAATACAATGATTATCCAAGTGGGGACACTTGTATAACCATTTATAAAAATTAACGAACATAATATATATCTGAATTACCATATACTAATATGTTGATAATCAATGAGCGTATATAATATAGGGTTAATAATTTGTACAATAATAATATAATTCAAAAACATTCTTACTCATGTCCATTGCATAAAGAAAATGCAAAGGTAAGATATTTGCCTGATACGCTGCTTACAGTTCGCAACCTAGTTTTATCTTTTGTATAATAACCTATCAGTAATAAGATCATTTTACTGATTAGAACAACATACTATAACACCTATCACTGCGTATTGCAGTCAGCACATTACCTAATCACATTATCACATATGTTTAATAACCATTGAATCACAAATAAACACTTATCCAGTCAACCTATCTATGTTCAGATAAATTTTAGAAACATGTCGATGTACCGACAGCTTTATCGGGTAATAATCGAGTCAAAAACTCTATCCTGTAGTTCAATAACTGTAATTATCAGTAATATTATTTTTAAATGGCTTATAATTATTTTTAAATATTTATTATAATTTATCATGAATTTTCAAACATCGGAATCATTATTAAATAATTTAAATATCAAACAATTCTATTATCATTAATATTTAATTACTATTAAACTATTAATGAAACAATTGCCAAAATATTAAAGTTATTTATAATAACTTAAAATATTTTTAAAGTATTAATATTACCCTTAAATGATTTTTTTAAAACATTTAAAATCATTCTTAAATAATTACCATTAATATTAAAGAATTAATGTTTTATTTATCAAAATATTAAATGTAACACCCCCTTCCCAAAAAGGAAAGGGAGGTCACGTGCAAAGCACAACAAACCTCAAAATAAGAAAACAAAGTACTAATAACATCAAAATATTAATAGTGGTGATCCATTAATAGCGTACTAAATACAATTCTCCAAATATAGTCAAAATAATCAAAACTTAAAATTCGAAACAACCTAGATGGTCAAAGGCAATTCTCTCATCACACTAGCCCTGAATCACCCTTGCAAACCTGCCGAAAGAAAACAAAACACAGCATGAGCCAATTACCCAGTACGGATATAGATAATACAAAGATGTATAACTGATATGTGAAAATAACTGAGACAAAATACTGAACAAAGCCTCAAGTGTAAATACTGACGAAAATATAATCTCCAAAGATCTGAATGAAATATATCTGAATCAACAGAATTGACGAAACCAATAGACGAATAAAGAAATAACGAACTGAAGTTACTAACTCAATGGATTGAACTAAACAAAAATAAACAAAACTAATACAATAAAATAATAGGCTGAACCAAATGGCTGGGGTCATTTCATACCGATTAAGCTTAAAATATATCTTGCCACACAGGCAAGTCAAACTATTGCCACACAGGCAAATCAAATGATGCCACACAGGCAACCAAAATAATGCCACACAGGCACATCAAAACAATTCCACACAGGCAAGTCAAGGTAATGCCACACAGGCAAATCAAAATAATGCCACACAGGCAAATCACACATTGGACCGCGAATTCAAATGTATGCAAATCGGATAGGTGTGTTTGGCACAACATCACCAATCCGCAGAACAGAAATCTAGGGTTAACTCGTACGCCTCCCACAACAAAACACCAAATGGCCCACTTACTCCGTAGCTCAAAACGGAGACGCCGTGAACTAATCACACCGCCACGGAAAGTGTCATGTCTCTCGTGCCAAGACGACATGCCTGTGGTACCCCCACAGGTGGTTATAGCTCATGTATACCCTACGGTATATTCTAACAAAAATATCATGTCACAACACATGCGACAAAATACTAACAAAAGGGAACTATATGTACATGTTGAACCAAATCAAATTCTAGTCACAAAGTCTCAAAAGAAGGTAGCAACATATACCGCTCTACAATTATCAAAAATAAATACTAAACATGATATCCTAATTCAAAGAGTACAAATACGAGTCCAAGGTGTCAACTCCAAATGAAACAAATATATGAATTTCACAAGAAACAATTATGTGAAATCATAACAAAATTCGAATTAAGGAAACAAACGAACAAATCAAATTTAACAAGAGTATCGCTGAAAGAGTACGGAATCCGTACCTGATACTTCCAAACCATTTATAGCACACTCCACAAAATGTTACCCTCAAATGCGAACGATATCAAATACGAAACGTTATTCACCACCTAAACATATTCACCTCAAATTAAATATAATCCAACTCATAAACTCCAAAATAATTCACAATTCATTCAAGGTACGTTTAATCATCGCCTTAAATCAATTATTAATACTCCAAAATTTATATACCAAGTATAACTCTTTAAATTCTTTCCGTTCAATTTAAATAATTTAATAAGATTTTATTACAATCCAATCGTTAATAACATAATACTATTAAATTATTATTAAAAACTTTAATAACTATGTTGGCAAAATTAATTAATTCAAAATAATATATATAACTTCACTTTAATTTACTAATTTCGTTTATAAGATTCTGGCCAAAATTTATTAACATATAATATATATAATTTAAAATAACGAATTATAACTTATAATTACCGAAATATACTATATATATATATATATATATATATATATATATATATATATATATATATATATATAACATAAACCAACACTGCTGCAGATATAAAATAATATAATTCAACACTTACGTAGTGCTGCAGACATGCAGCCGACTTCCAACAATTAAGTTATAACATATATTATTAAAATAATTTGCATCACTCCTATACACAACACATAACAATTAGGACGAAATAAAAGAAATAATTACCCGAATAAAATCGCAATTATTGCTCACTGCTTCTCTAATTTTGCCAGCCGCTTCTTCTTCTTTTTTCCTCAGTTACGTTGTAAGACCCCGAATTTTATGAAATAAAAGTATTCAATTTTTCTATTTAGTAAATGATTAAATTGATAAAAGTTAAAGTTAAGGGTGATATATGAATAATTTTCAAAATAAGCAAGTGGTTATAAAATATTCATTTTGTCGGGGAATATTCGTTTAGTCGTGGAATATTCTTTTTGTCGGGGAATATTCATACGACGGCGCAGATATTTGTGGGCCCCATAACGGAAAGCGATTGGACAAAAAAATGACAAAATTGAGTTTTTATAAATAACGGCGTAGTTGTTACCGTTAACATTATTGGAATACCTGGTGGTTAAAATACAGTAATACGCGTAGTTGCACAGTAGCACACGGTATTGCACAGTATTTTTTTCAATTATTAATTCTTACGTAAGAAGACACTACTCAATAATTGTTATTGTAGTTACTGTTCAATATTTTATTTTATTGATTCAATAATTGCTGCGTTGATATTTTATATTATTGTTGTTTCAATAATTGTTGCTGCACAGTATTTTCTATTATCATATCAATAATTCGTATTATTTAAATAATATTATTAGATAGCATTAATGACAATGTCTAGAAAGTTCTGTCTAAGGAGAGGTTTAATCATCTAATTGCGCGCTAGTAAGAAAAAATCCTTATTGGAAAGCCCCCTCTTTCCTGAGAACGGCCTGGTTGTCATAAATGTGATTCTGTAATATTATCTGTGAATAATTAATTATTGATTCATATGATAAGAAAATATTTATTTTATGTGGATATAAATGAGGGATATATTTTTGTGGTTAAAAATGAAGGAGTTAATGTTGAGGTGTTTTATCTGTATTTTTATCGGAACGGAGGTATTGAAAATTAAAGTAAGGTTTTTAAGATATTTTGCGAGGGTTATAATTTTTAATCCGACCGTTGGATCGTGGTAATATTTGGATATGTTATACATATATAAGTTGAGCATATGTCCACAAATTTTGAACCTTTAAAAATGAACGTATGATTTATTATGAATTTTAAGAGATGACTGATTCAGAAATTGTTGAATTTTCGAAGTTAATCATTTTGGTGGAAAATTCTAGAATTGGTGGACCCCACTCTTGGTTGGTGAAGAAATGTGTTAAAATTTTTATTTAAATATGGTGGGTGGGAATAGTAGCAGGTAAAGCCATCAGGTTACAAGTTAAGTCTGATTCGGCGTGCTAACATTTTCCTATAAATAGAGGGCTAAGTTAGAATTGAAAATCACACCAGAAACATAAGCTTTCTCTCTTTCGCTCTCTATATTATGAAGCATAATTTGTGAGTATTTAGATACTTTGAGAGTTGCTATTCAGTGCAAGTTTCCTTCGGCTTTGCATTTCAGTCAGAAATACTGCACTTTTGAGGTAAAAGATAGTAAGGGATTTTAAGGGTTGTTATGTTTTTCAGTTTCGTAATTTTTCAGACCTTCAAAAATTTTGAAAAAATTTGAAATGATATTTTGATGAGTTTTCTTGATTGTGTCCTAAAATGGTGATTTTTGGATGTATAGATTAAGAGTTATGAATTTTATGAGAAAAGACTATTTTAAAAGTAACCGCTTATAACTCCTTGTGGTTAACTCCAAAATTAATGAAATTTTTATTGGAAGTATATCTATATAATATCAGTGTACTCTATGAATTTCAAATTTTTGGATAAAAGTACAATTTATGATAAATGTCTAAATATTCGGCGATTTTGGCAATATGAAAAATAGTAAATGAGTTTTAAAAATTCTGAGAAAAATATATGTTCACTATGGGACTATATTATGCTAAATTCCAGAAAAGAAATATTTTTGGAACTGATTTGGTATTTTTTATGAAAATAGACTAGTTATGAATAATTGAATTAAATATGTTATGTGAAGGAAGAAAATTGAAAAATATGATTTTAAGGCTTGAGAATCATATATGTGGTATAGGCAGATTTTTGATGAGGGTTTTGGTTATTGGTGATGAAATCTTATGAGTTTGGCATTTTATGATGATTAAATGCATTAATTAGTAAAGTGTAAACAATTAAAATAAATTGTTTATAAGCTTAAGAAATATTATTCTTTCAATATCATTATACCGAAATATTGGTATAGATTTTATTGTAGAATTTTTACCTTTTTCATGTCGAGTTACTATTCACGAGTTACTATTCACGAGTTACTAATCACAGAAAAATTGGTTTCTTTTTCTGACCAAATTATCGTTGATTTATGATTGTTGCTTTTAAAAATAAATATAGTTGTTGATAATATTATTTTTATTATCATATATAATATTTTTATAACCTCGAGGTTGAATTTCTCTTTCACTTGAGTGTAAAGATGGGTAAATTATTGGTATGATCGTGACTGATGAATATCTTTGGCTTGTAGTGTAAAGATGAATTGTTAACTGGTATGATCATGACCATTGAATTTATAATTGAATATCTTTAGCTTAAGTGTAAAGATGAATTGATTAACATGACTATAATTATTATTTATATAAATTCTGAAATGATTATATATTTCTTTGAGATATTAATATATTTGGCATGTAGTGCAAATATGAACTGTTGATGAATATATTTGGTATGTAGTGCAAATATGAATTGTTGATGAATATCTTTGGCCCATAGTGCAAAGATGATCTGTGGTTGAATAACTTTGGCCCGTAGTGCAAAGATGACCTGTTGTTGAATATCTTTGGTCAGTAGTGCAAAGATGAATTGGTGACAAATATCTTTGGCTGTAGTGCGAAGATGGATTTATTAGCATGATTATGAACAGGAACTGTGATTTGGTATAACAATGATCTTTGATGTTTCAGGTAAAGACAGGTGATGAAAATATTCTTCGTCCTGGGTGCGAAGAAAAATTTAGAATCACAATTATGATTATGAGTTATTCATATGATTGTGGAAAAGAACTGTTGAGTGATGTTACAGGGATAAAACATTGTTAGTAGATTTTTAACATGGAGAAGATAATAGACTTTATAGTCTATTTGACTCTTCTAATGGATTGCTCGTTCCGCTGCAACTATGGTTGAAATTTTTATCATCTACTATATGTTCTAAATCTCTGATTTATTACTGTTAAAGGCTATTGATAATTTATTTATCTTTAGTCATGATATTCTTTACTGGGCTAGTTGTGCTCACCCTTTTGTTTCACAATTCCTTTCAGGTAATAAGAGTGTAGCTGGGTCGAGCGGGGGTAACAGGGGAATAGAACGGTGGCTGTCATTTAGTAGTTATATTTGGTGAATCAAATAGGGTGAGGCGAACCCAACGTTGGAAGGGTGTTTTGTCACTATCATACAAGATGTCTAATGACATACAACCTCCTGTCATCATAAGACAGGGTTGTGCTCATCCACTTGCTGAGTATATATATGAGCACTACCTATATAATCTTGGTGTTTGTTTGAAGTATAATTTTCAATTAGAGACAGTGGAGATAATGATATGTCAAGAGAAGACTCACCATTGGGAAGAATATGATAGTAAACTTCTCATTTTTTTTGGGGTCTATTGGGTCAGCCAAGGATAAATCTGTGGCCATATGATATCTATCATAACCTAGAAGCATGGCCTCCCATGTACGAAGGTTTCCTTGAGCACTTCCCAAAGATTCTAATTTCTAAAACAGTTTTTGACTATACCTTTATGTAAGGTGTCATTGTGAGGTGATGTCCATGGTTGGAACATGAGTCACATTTGGTATATATTTGTATCCAAACTCACAGCATATGTGTTGTTATATTTGGCACGATAATTGTTGTAATAAAGTTGTAGTTATTTTCTGTACCATGTATTTGGCGACTCAGAATGGGTTGGATGGAATTGACCTATTTTGGGGTTGTCACAGGTGGTATCAGAGCCATAAGTACAGAGCCCCGAGCCTTTATCTGGTGACATCCTGTTGATGGGGAATGCACCGAAGCCAGACTCTCCGTAGGGGACGCCGTTCTGCGGTGGCAAGCTGATAGGTACCTTTTTGAGGTGCTGACACATGATGGTGTCCAATGTCACATTTGGTATCAGAGCTTAGGGATATGATCTCTGGCAGAGATCGGGGAATACAACTAGGAGAGGAGAGATGAGTAAATCCTTCGCTAGTGTGTCCTACCTAAGCTTATTTGTTGGTCAGTCATAATATTGGGATATTATGTGATATGTTAATTTGTTTAATTAACCCTTGTTTTATGGCAGTATTTGAGAATGGCAGCTAAGAATGCTAACAATGGAGTGAATGAGACTGTGGGGATACCTCTAATCACTAACTGTGATAATGTGATGTCAGACGAAGAAGGAATTAGAGATATCCATGTGGTGAGTGAAGAATTGATAGTTGCACCCGAGATAGTCCCAGAGGTAACAGCTAAGACTGAGGAAGAAGAGGAAGAAGAAGTACCTGATGAGAGTTTATTAGAGGTATTATATGATCAAAATGTAGAATTTCAAAATCGTATTCATGAGTTAGAAGAGCAAGCAGAAGAACGACAGGCGGTCGTGGAACAAAAGGATGCAACAATTCAAGCTTATGTTACCCGATATGTGATGCTTGAACAGAAGCATTCTTTGGCAGAGTATAAGATAATAAAAATGGAATCTGAGCTGAAAGAAGAAAAAACTAAACGAGTGAGAATAAGTGATGCATGGGCAAAAGCCGCACGACACGTGGATATTGTGGAAAGAGATGTTCGATCTAAGAAGGCTAAAATAGATGATATGAATTTCTCTTTTTGGAAAGCAATTGGGAGAACCCAATATCGAGTTTTGAATTACCCTGTACATAGCGGTCAACCTGAATCCGATATGGATCGAAGATTGATGATTCAGATCATGAATGAGGAGTACGAAGAGGCAGTTGAGGGAGGAATATGTCCTATAGAAAAGTATATTCTAACGGTAATGATGACGTCAAATGCTGCTCCAGACAAGTCAAAGCTGAGTAGTTCGAGGGATGGCGGTTGTCATGACTTCCCAACAAATGAGGAACTCAAATAAAGTTATCATGGGAGATTAGCAATGGAGAAATCATGATGATCTGATAGATAGAATCTGAAATAGAAGCAAGGTATTCTCAACTCTTCGAAATACCAGGTACGTAAATTTCGGGGACGAAATTTCATAAGGAGGGGAGATTGTAAGACCCCGAATTTTATGAAATAAAAGTATTCAATTTTTCTATTTAGTAAATGGTTAAATTGATAAAAGTTAAAGTTAAGGGTGATATATGAATAATTTTCAAAATAAGCAAGTGGTTATAAAAATATTCATTTTGTCGGGAAATATTCGTTTGGTCGTGGAATATTCTTTCTGTCGGGAAATATTCATACGACGGCGCAGCTATTTGTGGGATCCATAACGAAAAGCGATTGGATGAAGAAAATGACAAAATTGAGTTTTTATAAATAATGACGTAGTTGTTACCGTTAACACTGTTGGAATACCTGGTGGTTAAAATACAGTAATACGCGTAGTTGCACAGTAGCACACGGTATTGCACAGTATTTTTTTCAATTATTAATTCTTACGTAAGAAGACACTACTCAATAATTGTTACAATAGTTACTGTTCAATATTTTATTTTATTGATTCAATAATTGATGTGTTGATATTTTATATTATTGTTGTTTCAATAATTGTTGCTGCACAATATTTTCTATTATCAGATCAATAATTCATATTATTTAAATAATATTATTAGATAGCATTAATGACAATGTCTAGAAAGTTCTGTCTAAGGAGAGGTTTGGTCATCTAATTGCGTGCTAGTAAGGAGAAATCCTTATTGGAAAGCCCCCTCTTTCCTAGGAACGGCCTGGTTGTCATAAATGTGATTCTGTAATATTATCTGTGAATAATTAATTATTGATTCATATGATAAGGAAATATTTATTTTATGTGGATATAAATGAGGGATATATTTTTTTGGTTAAAAATAAAGGAGTTAATGTTGAGGTGTTTTATCTGTATTTTTGTCGGAACGGAGGTATTGAAAATCAAATTAGGGTTTTTAAGATATTTTGCGAGGGTTATAATTTTTAATCCGACCGTTGGATCGTGGTAATATTTGGATATGTTATACATATATAAGTTGAGTATATGTCCACAAATTTTGAACCGTTAAAAATGAACGTATGATTTATTATGAATTTTACGAGATGACTGGTTCAGAAATTGTTGAATTTTCGAAGTTAATCATTTTGGTGGAAAATTCTAGAATTGGTGGACCCCACTCTTGGTTGATGAAGAAATGTGCTGAGATTTTTATTCAAATGTGGTGGGTGGGAATAGTAGCAGGTAAAGCCATCAGGTTACAGGTTAAGTCTGGTTTGGCGTGCTAACATTTTCCTATAAATAGAGGGCTAAGTTAGAATTGAAAATCACACCAGAAACATAAGCTTTCTCTCTTTCTCTCTCTATATTATGAAGCATAATTTGTGAGTATTTAGATACTTTGAGAGTTACTATTCAGTGCAAGTTTCCTTCGGCTTTGCATTTCAGTCAGAAATACTGCACTTTTGAGGTATGAGATAGTAAGGGATTTTAAGGGTTGTTATATTTTTCAGTTTTGTAATTTTTCTGACCTTCAAAAATTCTGAAAAAATTTGAAATGATATTTTGATGAGTTTTCTTGATTGTGTCCAAAAATGGTGATTTTTGGATGTATAGATTAAGAGTTAAGAATTTTATGAGAAAAGACTATTTTAAAAGTAACCGCTTATAACTCCTTGTGGTTAACTCCAAAATTAATGAAATTTTTATTGGAAGTATATCTATATAATATCAGTGTACTCTGTGAATTTCAAAATTTTTGGATAAAAGTACAATTTATGATAAATGTCTAAATATTCGGTGGTTTTGGCAATATGAAAAATAGTAAATGAGTTTTAAAAATTCTGAGAAAAACATATGTTCACTATGGGACTATATTATGCTAAATCGCAGAAAAGAAATATTTTTAGAACTGATTTGGTATTTTTTATGAAAATAGACTAGTTATGAATAATTGAATTAAATATGTTATGTGAAGGAAGAAAATTGGAAAATATGATTTTATGGCTTTAGAATCATATATGTGGTATAGGAAAATTTTTGATGAGGGTTTTGGTTATTGGTGATGAAATCTTATGAGTTTGGCATTTTATGATGATTAAATGCATTAATTAGTAAAGTGTAAACAATTTAAAATAAATTGTTTATAAGCTTAAGAAATATTATTCTTTCAATATCATTATATCGAAATATTGGTATAGATTTTATTGTAGAATTTTTACCTTTTTCATGTCGAGTTACTATTCAAGAGTTACTATTCACGAGTTACTATTCACGAGTTACTATTCACGAATTACTATTCATAGAAAAATTGGTTTCTTTTTCTAACCAAATTATCGTTGATTTATGATTGTTGCTTTTAAAAATAAATGTAGTTGTTGATAAATATTATTTTTATTATCATATATAACATTTTTATAACCCTGATGTTGAATTTCTCTTTCACTTGAGTGTAAAGATGGGTAAATTATTGGTATGATCGTGACTGATGAATATCTTTGGCCTGTAGTGCAAAGATGAATTGTTAACTGGTATGATCATGACCATTGAATTTATAATTAAATATCTTTAGCTTAAGTGTAAAGATGAATTGATTAACATGGTTATAATTATTATTTATATAAATTCTAAAATGATTATATATTTCTTTGAGATATTAATATATTTGGCATGTAGTGTAAATATGAACTGTTGATGAATATATTTGGTATGTAGTGCAAATATGAATTATTGATGAATATCTTTGGCCCATAGTGCAAAGATGATCTGTGGTTGAATAACTTTGGCCCGTAGTGCAAAGATGACCTGTTGTTGAATATCTTTGGTCAGTAGTGCAAAGATGAATTGGTGAAAAATATCTTTGGCTGTAGTGCGAAGATGGATTTATTAGCATGATTATGAACAGGAACTGTGATTTGGTATAACAATGATCTTTGATGTTTCAGGTAAAGACAGGTGATGAAAATATTCTTCGTTCTGGGTGCGAAGAAAAATTTAGAATCACAATTATGATTATGAGTTATTCATATGATTGTGGAAAGGAACTGTTGAGTGACGTTACAGGGATAAAACATTGTTAGTAGATTTTTAACATGGAGAAGATAATATACTTTATAGTCTATTTGACTCTTCTAATGGATTGCTCGTTCCGCTGCAACTATGGTTGAAATTTTTATCATCTACTATATGTTCTAAATCTCTGATTTATTACTGTTGAAGGCAATTGATAATTTATTTATCTTTAGTCATGATATTCTTTACTGGGCTAGTTGTGCTCACCCTTTTGTTTCACAATTCCTTTCAGGTAATAAGAGTGTAGCTGGGTCGAGCGGCGGTAATAGGGGAATAGAACGGTGGCCGTCATTTAGTAGTTATATTTAGTGAATCAAATAGGGTGAGGCGAACCCAACGTTGGAAGGGTGTTTTGTCACTATCATACAAGATGTCTAATGACATACAACCTCGTGTCATCATAAGACAGGGTTGTGCTCATCCACTTGCTGAGTATATATACGAGCACTACATATATAATCTTGGTGTTTGTTTGAAGTATAATTTTCAATTAGAGACAGTGGAGATAATGATATGTCAAGAGAAGACTCACCATTAGGAAGAATATGATAGTAAACTTCTCGTTTTTCTTTGGGGTCTATTGGGTCAACCAAGGATAATTCTGTGGCCATATGATATCTATCATAACCTAGAAGCATGGCCTCCCATGTACGAAGGTTTTCTTGAGCACTTCCCAAAGATTCTAATTTTTAAACAGTTTTTGACTATACCTTTATGTAAGGTGTCATTGTGACGTGATGTCCACGATTGGAACATGAGTCACATTTGGTATATATTTGTATCCAAACTCACAGCATATGTGTTGTTGTATTTTGCACGACAATTGTTGTAATAAAGTTGTAGTTATTTTTCGTACCATGTATTTGGCGACTCAGAATGGGTTGGATGGAATGGACTTATTTTGGGGTTGTCACATACGTATTAGGTATAAAGCTCAAGTAAATTAGGTTTAGCTATTGTTCTATTTATTAACAATTCTTATTAATTCTCCTAATTATAATTGGATTTATTATTACCCACATATAATTAAAGTAAACCCAAATAAATTTAAGGCCCAAATTGTACTAAATTAATTTACCCGTCTCTTATTAAAATTTATTAGCCCACACAAATTAAATAACTAGTTTGACCCAAATAAATGACAAGTCCAAACAATATGTTTTAAGAATATAAATTTAATATATATATATATATATATATATATATATATATATATATATATATATATATATATTTTATTTTTTGGGATATTACATTACCTACCCCTTAAAAAGAATTTCGTCCCCGGAATTCAAATAAGCTACAAAATAAATAAATAAATTTAGTTACGTCGTACCGTCGCCATTTGTAACGATCAACGCAGATAAGTCATTGGTCCACGTAATTATTAATGTACTTGTAAAAGGTTCGTCAGCTACCGTGTCAAGCCTTGGTAAGGTTCTTCGTTTTGCATTAAATTAAACCACATGCTCCACAGCTGGCGCGACCCCCGTTAATATCATTGAGTTTCATTCTTGCAAGCGTACGTACTCTTCAGAACATAATTCGAAATCCCAAAAAAAAAAAAAATTCTTCATTTAAATACGATTCGAATACCCAAAATATTTAAAGTTATCTTCAATTCGGAAAATAATTTTCCACACATGGCAAAGATTTTACAAATTATTTTTTTTTTATTAAATTTTTACATAAATTCATGCAAAACTCTAAGGGCATCAAATAAACAAAACAACTTAAATTATATCACCAACTCTCACTAAGTCCTCAAGAATTTCAAAATATCATAACCTCAAATCAAATTAGTTTTCAAATATTATTACACCAAAATATACTACCAAGATCTCCTTATCACCATATCAAACTCCATGTCACATATTTTACCATCTGTATAAGCAAACTACAATTATTCAAGATCTCTCAAAGTCAATTGAATTTCATCACTTACTATCTAATCGTTCAATGAATCAATCATTCTCTTAATGCAAATATTAACCCAACAAATTTCTAGATCTCCTCATACTATCACTCAAAATGTCATATACGATAACTCCAATATTCTACTAGAAAAATAATCGCAAAATTCATCTACTCCAAAAGAATAATCTAATTACCTCGAATCTTTACAACAACTCAAAATTACAAGAGATCCTTTGTACTTAATTGTTTTCACTTTATCATATTATCCCACCGATGCACATACCTCAATTATTCACAACTTAACAAAAATTAGAGTCTAACCCAAATAAAATCCTCAATTCCAAAATCATAATAATTTGTAATTACCTGAAATAACTCTTAACAAATAATTCTCCAATATCAAAACTTACTGATACAAATGCTCAAATCATAATTGTATAATCATTTATCATATTATCTCATCAACACACATACCTCAAATTATCCACAACTTAACAAAATTAAATCATCACTCAAATCAAATCCTTAATTCTAAGATCATAATAGATTATTACCCAAAAGCACTATATAAAAAAAAATCTCCAAAACAAAATTCTCGTTGATAAAAATAATCACATCATAATCGCATCTCATATATGATCATTTATTAACTGTACAAGGTATAACTTTATTCTCCTTAATGATCCAATCATAATCTTTAACTAATATTATTGCTCCAACGCATAACCATAATAATATTAACAAACTATCTCACCTTTCTCGGACCAACTACAACTCGAAAAGTGGAGGACACTTTGTCAAAATCAAGACCAACAAAACAGAGAACAAAATCGAGTTGAACTCCTACGTCTACCCAGTGATTTACCCACAACTCACAGGTCAAACCTAAATAGGTTTTCTACAAGAAAGAACCTAAGCTCTGATACCATATCTGTAACACCCCCTTTCCAAAAAGGAAAGGGAGGTCACGTGTAAAGCACAACAAACCTCAAAATAAGAAACCAGAGTACTAATAACATCAAAATATTAATAGTGGTGATCCATTAATAGCGTACTAAATACAATTCTCCAAATAAAGTCAAAATAATCAAAACTTAAAATTCGAAACAACCTAGATGGTCAAAGGCAATTCTCTCATCACACTAGCCTTGAATCACCCTTGCAAACCTGCCGAAAGAAAAAAAAAACACAGCATGAGCCAATTGCCGAGTACGGATATAGATAATACAAAGATGTATAACTGATATGTGAAAACAACTGAGACAAAATACTGAACAAAGCCTCAAATTTAAATACTGACGAAAATATAATCTCCAAAGATCTGAATGAAATATATCTGAATCAAAAGAATTGACGAAACCAATACACGAATAAAGAAATAACGAACTGAAGTAACTAACTCAATGGATTGAACTGAACAAAAACAGACAAAACTAATACAATAAAATAATAGGCTGAAGCAAATGGCTGGGGTCATTTCATACCGATTGAGCTCAAAATGTATCTTGCCACGCAGGCAAGTCAAACTAATACAATACAGGCAAATCAAATGATGTCACACAGGCAACCAAAATAATGTCACACAGGCACATCAAAATAATTCCACACAGGCAAGTCAAGGTAATGCCACACAGGCAAATCAAAATAATGCAACATAGGCAAATCACATATTGGACAGCGAATCCAAATGTATGTAAATCAGATAGGTGTGTTTGACACAACATCACCAATCCGCAGAACAGAAATCTAGGGTTAACTCATACGCCTCCCACAACAAAACACCAAATGGCCCACTTACTCCGTAGCTCAAAACGGAGACGCCGTGAACTAATCACACCGCCACGGAAAGTGTCATGTCTCTCGTGCCAAGACGACATGCCTGTGGTACCCCCACAGGTGGTTATAGCTCATGTATACCCTACGGTATATTCTAACTAAAATATCATGTCACAACACATGCGACAAAATACCAACAAAAGGGTTCTATATGTACATGTTGAACCAAATCAAATTCTAGTCACAAAGTCTCAAAAGAAGGTAGCAACATATACCGCTCTACAATTATCAAAAATAAATACTAAACATGATATCCTAATTCAAAGAGTACAAATACGAGTCCAAGGTGTCAACTCCAAATGAAACAAATATATGAATTTCACAAGAAACAATTATGTGAAATCATAACAAAATTCAAACTAAGGAAACAAACGAACAAATCAAATTTAACAAGAGTATCGCTGAAAGAGTACGGAATCCGTACCTGATACTTCCAAACCATTTATAGCACACTCCACAAAATGTTACCCTCAAATGCGAACGATATCAAATACGAAACGTTATTCACCACCTAAACATATTCACCTCAAATTAAATATAATCCAACTCATAAACTCCAAAATAATTCACAATTCATTCAAGGTACGTTTAATCATCGCCTTAAATCAATTATTAATACTCCAAAATTTATATACCAAGTATAACTCTTTAAATTCTTTTCGTTCAATTTAAATAATTTAATAAGATTTTATTACAATCCAATCGTTAATAACATAATACTATTAAATTATTATTAAAAACTTTTATAACTATGTTGGCAAAATTAATTAATTCAAAATAATATATATAACTTCACTTTAATTTACTAATTTCGTTTATAAGATTCTGGCCAAAATTTATTAACATATAATATATATAATTTAAAATAACGAATTATAACTTATAATTACCGAAATATACTATAAATATATATATATATATATATATATATATATATATATATATATATATATATATATATATATATATATGTATATATACAAGGAGGATCTAAAGCGGACCAAAAGAACGGACCAAGGAGCGGACCAAGGCAAAAACACGCAGGTTTCAGGGTCAACCCGCGTGTTTTTGCGACCCAAACACTGAAACCCGCGTGTTTTTGCCTTGGTCCGCTCTTTGGTCCGTTCTTTTGGTCCGCTTTAGATCCTCCCTGTATATATATATATATATATATATATATATATATATATATATATATATATATATATATATATATATATATATATAAATGAAATTCGCCTGCACCGATGTGCAGGCAATTCAACTAACATATATATGTTCATATATAACCATATCATGAACATATATATGTTAGTTGAATTGCCTGCACATCGGTGCAGGCGAATTTCATTTATATATATATATATATATATATATATATATATATATATATATATATATATATATATATATATATATATATATATGTATATAACATAGACTAACACTGCTGTATATATAAAATAATATAATTCAACACTTACTGCAGTGCTGTAGATATGCAGCCGACTTCCAACAATTAAGTTATAACGTATATTATTAAGTTAATTTGCATCATTCCTATACACAACACATAACAATTAGAACGAAATAAAAGAAATAATTACCCGAATAAAATCGCAATTATTGCTCACTGCTTCTCTAATTTTGTCAGCCGCTTCTTCTTCTTTTTTCCTCAGTTATGTATTAGGTATAAAGCTCAAGTAAATTAGGTTTAGCTATTGATCTATTTATTAACAATTCTTGTTAATTCTCCTAATTATAATTGGATTTATTATTACCCACATGTAATTAAAGTAAACCCAAATAAATTTAAGGCCCAAATTGTACTAAATTAATTTACCCATCTCTTATTAAAATATATTAGCCCACACAAATTAAATAACTAGTTTCACCCAAATAAATGACAAGTCCAAACAATATGTTTTAAGAATATAAATTTAATATATATATATATATATATATATATATATATATATATATATATATATATATTGGGATATTACATTAAAAGTAATTAATTATAACTTAAAATATTTTTAATTCATTTATATCCTTTTAAATGATTTTTAAATTAATAAAACTATTTTTAAACTATTTCTTTAATATAATTATTAAATAAATTTAATATTATTAATAATAAATTAATAATCATTAATATTAAATTATTAATGAAATTATTCTTTAAATATTAAAAGTTATATTTTATAACTTAAAATATCTTTAAACACTTTATTTTCAATTAAAATAATTTTTATAATATTAAAATCATTTTAAAACTAATTTATTTAATATAATTTTTAAATAATTCTAATATCATTAATAATAATTAATTAATAAAATTTACCTTTAAATATTGAAAGTAATAAACATCCTATATGTATAAAAGTATCAAAGTCATAATCCATAAGGGTAGTTTAATTACTAGGATTACTTTACTTTACGACCTTTGCTCATTTGTCCTCAAATAGGACAAAAAATAGCAGAAAAAGGTGCCAATTTGACTGCTTCAAAAGTTAATTTTTTTCACATCAATATGTTCAGCATGGTTAAATACTAACATTTACTATGTTAAATATTTTTTATCAAGTCATATGAGCATGCATATTCACTACTATGTGTTTAGAAGCATTTCATGTGATAACTCATTTTCCAACGGACAAAACTGGAAAAGAAGACATGCAAACGTTACCAGGATAGTGTAGAACACTTCTACGGTGACAGATTTTTCAGAAAATAGCCTGAACTCAGTAGATCTGAAGAAGAACTCTCAGATTCTCTGTGTGGCGCAACTTGAAAATGACTTATAAAAGGGAAAGGTCAGCTCAAATAGACCCACGAATGGCCACAGGTCTACCTGCGACTATCCCAAGTGAGTCTCACCCCCTCTGGCTCGATCCAATTTGAGTTGTAAAGGAGGTCCCACAAGATGAAAAATCAAATCAGGAAAAAAGACACTACGCGATTAAGCGGAAAAGCCTGAAATCCTGATTTTCGGAAACCAAACTGCAGGTCTACATATCACTCATTGATATTCGCCCAAATATAGGGTTCACAAAGCTGATGATCACAGCTGCTGTAAACTACATTTGGCAATACCTCACAAAGGTCCGATGCCATTAACTTGGGATTGTGATTTCAATTGCAACCATACTTTTCAAACCTCTCCCCAGCGAAGACTTCATGCAAACTTTCACCATTGAAGCACATTTCAACGAAGGTCAAGCAACCTTGACGTTATTCAGTCGTTGGCAATTAAACCCAACAAACTATCGGAGATGGTTCGACGATGTTCAGTCATTGGACCACATTTTAACGAAGGTCAAGCAGCCTTGACGTTATTTAGCCGTTGGCAATTAAACCCAACGAAGCATCGAAGATGGTCCGATGATGTTTAGCCGTTGGAGCACATTTCAACGAAATTCAAGTAGCCTTGACGTTATTCAACTGTTGGCAATTAAACCCAGCGAAGCATCGAAGGTGGTCCGATGATGTTCATCCGTTGAAGTATATTTCAGCGAAGGTCAAGCAGCCTTGACGTTATCAGCCGTTGGCAATTAAACCCAGAGAAACATCGGAGATGGTTCGATGATATTCAACCATTGAAGCGCATTTCAATGAAGGTCAAGCAGCCCTGACATCAGTTAGCTGTTGGCAAGTAAATTAAATGAAGCATCGGAGATGGTTCGATGATATTAGTCGTTGAAAGTGCATTTCAACAAAGGTCAGCTAGCCCTAACAACACAAACTGTTGGTAGTAACTCCGACAGAACACTAGAAAGACCTGGCGATACAAACTAGGAAAAACCATCCTCATCGGGGAGGACCGATGATGGAATTTGTTATACAAATCTTCATCAGACAAAGCACAACTCCCCAGAGTCTCTCGCACATGAAAAGAACATCTGCAGTGGAAAGTCTTGCATTGAGTGTAAAGCCCCCAAATCTAGGTACTTGAAACCCGAACTCGGTGCTTCACGATACCATTTCTACGAGCTGAGTAATACTAATAATAATAACAATAATATAAAGATCAACTTAATTTACATATTATCAGAGTTAAATCCCCAGGTATGAGACCTTTAAACATTCATTACAACCCATGATAGATAATATATATTATACTTGTCTTAATAAAATTAACTATTACATAAAAATAGCATTTGCGTTCATTCAGCAGCCTTTCCCTTTCCTTTGTTCTTAGCAGAGCTCTCTGGTTGTTCACACTTAGCTGAAAATATTTAAATTCAGCATGGATGAGCATTTGAGTGCCTAGCAAGTAATAGCAATTATATATATATATATATAAGCTGAAAATAATTTAAATATTTTCTTTATACTATCCTTCTACAACAATTCAATAGTTTTGAAGTAATCTGAACCGATAATAATAACATAACAACCCTCTTTCAATTTTTTTTGAAACTACGTAATGACTATAAATAGGGTTAAGGTGACATACTATGAATATTATTTTCTATTTTCGAAAAGGTTAAACAGAAATTCATCTGCAAACCATTATAACTTTCGAGCACGGGGGTGATCAGCCCGTTGTACCCTGTATTGATCAATACTACATGCAAGAACAAGGGTATCGTTCACTCTGTCCACCTTGGGTGCATAAAAAGTTTTTCCGTGTACGGGGTGTTCATACTTGTCGGGGTTCCAAACCAAAGGTTTTATCTTGTTCAACAATGATCTATAATTCAACATATATATATACGTTTAATTAACAAAGGTGCATCAATATGTGATTACATACAATAATTATCCAAGTGGGGACACTTGTATAACCATTTATAGAAATTAACGAACAGAATATATATCTGAATTACCATATACTAACATGTTGATAATCAATGAGCGTATATAATATAGGGTTAATAATCTGTACAGTAATAATATAATTTAAAAACATTCTTACTCATGTCCATTGCATAAAAAAAATGCAAAGGTAAGATATTTGCCTGATACGCTGCTTACAGTTCGCAACCTAGTTTTATCTTTTGTATAATAACCTATCAGTAATAAGATCATTTTACTGATTAGAACAACATACTATAACACCTAGCACTACTTATTGTAGTCAGCACATTACCTAATCACATTGTCACATATGTTTAATAACCATTGAATCACAAATAAACATTTATCCAGTCAACCTATCTAAGTCCAGATAAATTTCTGAAACATGTCGATGTACCGACAGCTTTATCGGGTAATAATCGAGTCTAAAACTCTATCCTGTAGCTCAATAACTGTAATTATCAGTCATATTATTTTTAAATGACTTATAATTATTTTTAAACATTTATTATAATTTATCATGAATTTTCAAACATCGAAATCATTATTAAATGATTTAAATATCAAACAATTCTATTATCATTAATATTTAATTACTATTAAAATATTAATAAAATAATTGCCAAAATATTAAAGTTATTTATAATAACTTAAAATATTTTTAAAGTATTAATATTACCCTTAAATAATTTTTTAAAACATTTAAAATCATTCTTAAATAATTACCATTAATATTAAAGTATTGATGTTTTATTTATCAAAATATTAAAAGTAATTAATTATAACTTAAAATATTTTTAATTCATTTATATCCTTTTTAAATGACTTTTAAATTAATAAAACCATTTTAAAACTATTTATTTAATATAATTATTAAATAAATTTAATATTATTAATAATAAATTAGTAATCATTAATATTAAATTATTAATGAAATTATTCTTTAAATATTAAAAGTTATTTTATAACTTAAAATATCTTTAAACACTTTATTTTCATTTAAAATAATTTTTATAATATTAAAATCACTTTTAAACTAATTTATTTAATATAATTATTAAATAATTCTAATATCATTAGTAATAATTAATTAATGAAATTTACCTTTAAATATTGAAAGTTATATTTTATAACTTAAAATATTTTTAAATACCTTATTATTCTTTAAAATGATTTTTAATATAATAAAATTATTTTTAATTAATTTATTTAATTCATTTTCTAAATAACTTAATTATCATTAATATTAATTTATTAATGAAATTTATCACAAAATATTAAAAGTCATTAAAATAACTTAAAATATTTTCTTATATCATAATATAATTTTAAATAATTTTTCAAGTATTAAACTTATTTTAAAATAATTTATTTAACATAATTATTAAATAAATTAAATACCTTTAATAATCCAAAAATATTAAATATTTATGAAATATATTCAAAATAATTAAAATATAATTTTTGAACTTTAAAATAATTTTTAATAATTTATTTTGTATTTTTAATAATTAAAAACTAATTTTCTATAATTATTTAATAAAAATAATAATTTTATAAAGAAACTGTCGCTAAAGACTGCCTATAGCGACAGAACTGTCGGTATAGGTGTTCTTCGCGTTCTTCATCAAACCCAGAAATTCATGTGCAGTGACCGAGTGACCATGTTTGACCAAGATTAAAACAGTGTGTATTATGTTTCTGGGCATGTTGTTAATCAGATTTTGTAGTGTTAGTGTAGCACTACAAGTATCAATCAAGTTCTAGGTCATATTACAACATACAAGCAAGATATGGAAGCTCAAACTATCTGTCAGACATTTTCTTCGTTTTCTGGGTTACCCAGAAAACAAGAACAGCTCGACTGATCACTTTTGGGCATCCACAACTTGCTTTCAGTGTTATGTATTAATGATTTAACGCTTCCAGTGTGTAGAAAACATACAAGTGAACAGATCTATTATATCAAACCATAATAACAACAGCAGATTAGCTAGATCTTCACCGGTCAAACCATGTCAAAAGCCACACTCATGAGCTTTCTAGGTTACCCAGAAAACTCAGCCGTGAACTTTCTGCTTGGTTTGACCCTCCCTCAAATCCAGTAGGTTTGTATTATAAGCAATCTAAAAGCATTAATATGTAGTTTAACTACCATACTATAACTTGAATACAATACCAAACACAAATCAACAACAACGTGCAAGATCAGAGGCGACAAAGGTCTTGTCAGACCGTTCTGGGCAAGATCTGGGTTACCCAGATTTTGTCCAGTCAATGTCGGTCAACGATCTTTGACCATTAATAACATGAAATCTGTGCATCTTATGACCCTAAATCCAGTTCCAGACCAAAGATCTCTCAACATACTACATATCTAAAACATATAACAACCAAAAACATAAACCGAGAAAGATCTACAGCCTCTGACATTCATTGTCAGAACACAAAACAAACTTTTTCAAATTTTGTAAAACTTCAATTTTGAGCACTTAGGTGTTATGGATCTACCATGTGCCAACCCAGATCAATTTTAGACACTATATATAACATATTACAACACATAAACATAACTTCTAACACATTAATCAAGATCAGATTTTCGGTTAGGGTTTTATATCTTACTTGACCAAATCTTGAATCTTGGCTACTGATTTGTTAGTTGATTTCGTGGGGCTGGTCTTGGGGACTGATCTAGCAAAAGTTTTCGGAGGTGTGGAGCTTGGGAGAGTCAAGGATGAGAGTTGTGCAATATTAGGCTACCAAATGATTTTTTTCTCTCTCTAATCTATATATACTAGTGATAGATGCATGAATTGGCTGATCTAGAGGCTGATGTGCTGGAGATTTTGTGACACATGGAGTTGGTAGAAGTAGTTCACCAACTAAAGTGTTGGCCAAACTTGCAAGTTTCCTACTAAATAATATAAGAAGAGCAAAATGGTCATAATGCTTGTAATTTTTAATGGCCAAAGTGTAATCTTGACAAACCCTTAGGGTTTAACCCTAAGGTTTAGTACATAGCATTTGTAGGATTTCCAATTAGGGTTTGTAAAAATTTAAATTTTAGTTTCTAAAATTAGAAAATTAGGGTTTATTAATTAGATTAGGTTTATAATTAGTTTACACAGGAACATTAGGGTTTAATATCTTTAACTATAATTGACTTTGCTAAATTAGCAATTAGGGTTTACAATTAGTAATTAGGTTTTAAAATTACTAATTAGGGTTACTAAATATAAAAATTAGGGTTTCTGTTTTAGTAATTAGGGTTTCCATGATTAATAATTATAATTCTAATACCTGTAAATTAATCACCTTATCACAATTACAAACAATCTCGAACTCTAACTTGAGTTTCAAATTAGGGTTTCCATTTAGCAATTAGCCAATTATTATTTAAGGTTTCTAATTTTTTTGAAACTAGGGTTTTAAATTACTAATTTGGGTTTTCCATAATTAACGCTAAAACTTATAATACATATCATATACCACATAACACAGTTACAACACTGTCTCGAATTTCCCATTTGAATTTCACAATAGGGTGAAACAAATTAATGTTAGGGTTTGGTCATGATACAACATAATTGAACAGCCATTAACAGTCCACACATATACAGTACATACTTATAGCACTGAAAAATCAAAATATAATTAATATTATATTATTATTCTTATTCCTTCATAAAAATCCAAAATTAGGGTTTTGGATTCCATATCTGATTTATTCTTCCATATTTAACCTTAATAATTAAGGTAAAATAATTAACTTAATAATCTGTACAAAAATTCATATAATAAAATAATTATTCTAATTATTCTAAGAAAATCATTTCATATATTATTTAAATAATATATAACTCTATTTTCATGGAAAATAATTAATAAAAACCTTTCTACCATAAAATTAATTATTATAAGAATATACTTTATAATAATCAATAATTCTAAAATAAAATTATTTGTAAATATTCATGTAATAAATATATTTTTATTTATCACATAAATACATATACACAATATCTTGTACAAATCCTCATCCCTAAAATAAAAAACAATTATACCGCAAAATTTCTGATTTAATTATATAGAAAATATCGGGTTGTTACATTGAGGATTAAGGGCCTTGGTTATAACCCCAATGTCAACATCCTCTGGTCTCATTTCATGGAGCAGCCTCCATTCCATGCATTCAACATACATTCGCATCATGATGCATTACATTGCATCATGTTTATCTTGTCACATTTCAAGTGTCTAGTAATCTTTATCATATCCATGCCATTGCATTGCATTAATATGATAAAGAGGGGCAGCTGTAGACACTCGAAATTTTGCATTCCTATTACTATCCTTGAAGGAGGGCAAAATCGTCTTCTAGAGACAACCCTGGAAGTCAAATCAGCTCAATCCCAGAGACAACCCCGGGATACTCAGTTTTTAATCTCGAAGACAACCCCGAGATACTCAGTTGCAGTCCCGGAGACAACCCCCGGAGTTTCAGTTCCAAATCTCAGAGACAGCCCCGAGGAATGCAGTTCCAATTCCAGAGATAACCCTAGAGAAGTCAGTTTCAACCTCGGAGGCAACCCCGAGGCACTAGTTCCAACCCCGGAGGTAACCCCGGGAGCTCAAGCACACCTCAAAAACACCCCTAAGGACATTCAGTACTCGCAGCAGCCCAATCTCAAAGATAACCCTGAGCAACGACTGTTTCACGCCATCTCAGCATCATTTCATACCACATTCTACACAGAAGTGTCCCACAAAAACCATAGCTCCAAATCCCAAGTAACTACTACGCAAGACAGCACACTAAATAGAATTTGAAGACTTAAAGATCTGCTCATGGACCCATCTTCCCAGCTTCGTACAACCTCTTATCTCATGTCATTGTGTAGCTCTCGACAACAGCATTCTAGAAAGGTATAGCACGCCTCAATCGGATGCCCGGATTGGAAGTTATGAAGGTTCAAGCGGACAACGCGTTGCACGAGTGCACGTTCTTTGAGACTGCGGGACCCGTAAAGCCCAGGGTACCTCGGGCAGCCGCAAGTAGACCCGCAGCTATCGCGGTTAGACCCGCGGCTCCTCCTTCTATAAATAAAGGGCTTGGGGTGGCCATTTTCAAGAGAAAAAAGGGCGAGGAAACCCTGTCCATTTCACTTTGTACACACTTCTATAGTGCTCTAAATTGAGTGCTTCTTTTTTCTAAACACTTGTGAGCTCGTGTTTTACAACATACTGAAATTTAACTGGTGGAAACTGAGTTTTCATGCATCAAAAGCTATCTTAAGTCTTCTTGGCAACCCACTGTAAGATATTTCAGGTTTTTAAGCTTTCTCTTACTTTTATACATACATATCTATTCACGTTGAGAGTCGTGTTGTGTGTGTATGCCCGGATCGTCTATCCGTGGCTTTTATTACTTTTATATATATATATATATATATATATATATATATATATATAACTGTTTATCAGCCCGCGGGTTAAATTTGCCTAAATATGGCTATTTCTCACTTTAATCGGTTCATGGTAACTAAATTGGAACCGTTAAAGCCAGAATGCTTAGATTTACTCAAATCTAATTCGTTTTCTAGCTTTTGCTATGGGCTAGATTTGTCTCAATCTAGCTATTTCTCACTTCAATCGATTCATGGTGACTAAACTGGAACCGATAAAGCTGAAATAGTTTAGATTTATTCAAATCTAG
Source organism: Panax notoginseng (assembly GCA_016801055.1). Classification (NCBI taxonomy): domain Eukaryota; kingdom Viridiplantae; phylum Streptophyta; class Magnoliopsida; order Apiales; family Araliaceae; genus Panax; species Panax notoginseng. Next base: position 137,720,311 of record CM029020.1, on the reverse strand, counting down.
TCCTTGTTTTAGTTTTCGTATATATTGCTTTGTCATGTGATCACAGATTCAGTTGCTGAATCTAGATCCAGTTTCCATGGTGGACATTTTCAGCTGCAGTCAGCTTGTAAATTATTCATAGTGTATGATTTTCCTTAGATGGGTCTCATGCTCACAAGGAGTTCGGCGCTGCTATGTATCTTATTTTCCCGAAGATGATTCGCATCTTGAAAATAATAAAAGCAATCCAGCTGAACACATAATAAAATGAAAGTATCAAATGCCTCAATTACTATTGATCACAAAGATTTAAAAAACCTATTTTACAAAACAGTATTGCTATATCTTATTAAAATTAAACTTTTATACAAAAGTTAAACCCTTTGTATATAGGTACAAACGAGACATACCACTACTTTCAGACAACTGTATATAGACCTACACACACACATTCAGATAAAAATTTAAATTAAAAAGTGGTGGTAACCATGTTATCACGAAAGTCGGGGGTTCCTAACACCTTCCCTCCGCTTAATCAAGCCCCCGGACCCTAACGAATTTTGATTTTGTAGACCAGTTCGACAGTGTCACATCACTAGGCCTATGTGCAAACCATTTCTCAGTTGATTTGGTGCAACCATTTAAAAATACCAATTGGCGACTCTTACTGTCAAATCGTCGACATATACATGTCAGACCTTTTCAAACTTATTTTTTCAAACAAATCTCACCTAACATGAGAACACCAAAAGACAAGAACAGAAATGGACAAATAAAAATCCCGACGTCGACAATTCTTCCTTTTGCGGTGTGACCCTTTAGGTTCTTCATACTAAACTGGTTGTGAATAAATCAATTAGAGCAATTCTAATCTTATTTAAATAAATAAATTAAACTATAAATTTATTTAAATAAATAATATTTATTCTACAATAGGGATAAGCTTCCCTAATGATCAACGACATTCTAGATAATATAGATATCAACATTAATCATAAAAACACTTTTAAGTAAATAGTTACCGTATAATTCAATCATTCCACCATACAATGTCCAAATTAAATATAAGACATAGAATTACTGTCAAGTCTTATTTTATTTAATTATTTATATTTCCATTCTCAAATGCACAACTCCAAATAATGTAAATTAGAAACTCCTTTCTAATTTCATTCTACCTTGGCCAAGGACTACTAGGTTGTCATTTATCGAATCACATAGGACATTTCTCTTCTTTTACTAGAAGTGGTAGATTCTTTATTGATCATACATTATCTCCATGTACAACTTATTATACCCAAGCATACCCTTTGATGTACCCTAAGGGTTTTAAAGAATAATTTAAAGTATAATTCATTATACATAAGATACTATGATGATCTCAAGTCCAAGGATCACTTGTACTACTATCACTACAGGAATTCTTATTGACAGGCAAGTAAAACTCCATTAGGTATTCCTTAGTGAGCCACGTTTAGTGAACTTATTCTCCAATAAGTACCTACATACTTGCTTTAGTGTCTCCACACAAATGATCATGAGATCAATCATCCTCATCCAATGAGCAAGCAACGTATGCACCTATCTATCTAAATTCACTAATTCCCTTTTTTAGTAATCTATCGATTGGGAACATTTTAGTTTTAAGCTTTCTAAGAATTTCGATCTCATTAGAATGATCATCATCATTATTCTAAAAGCATTGCTTAAATCTATGGGTTTACACATATTATAAAGCAGCATTATGTAGATAATTAAAAGCATTTAATAAATTAATAATTTTTATTAATAAATGAATAAGATTGTTACAAAGTATATGCTTTATCATCAAACATGATTGGCTTGTGTGCATACTACTTTCAATCTCCCACTTACACTAAAGTCAATCGCCATGGTATCTCATACCCTTCTTCTCTAAGTGACGATTATTCTGATATTAGATAAGCTTTAATGTATGGATATGTAATTTTTTTCTTGAGAGTCCACTATCTCTATAATGATTTTTTATCTTTCAATTATTCTTATAATCAAATAAAAGTACCACAACACATTTAGATCCAAGATGAGCCTTAGGAACTATTCCTAGTTCTGTAATAAATTTTTCATCTAAACGATCAACTTGCAGCTTCATTTATAATTATATACTTTGTCTTTATCACTAAACCAGCAACTCTTTGTTGTTTGGAATCTTTCCAATTCACTGCACCACCGTTCAAGGTAACGATTTACCCTAAAGTGGATTTACTGTCGTCTTGGTTAGTCCAAAAAAACTTGAGTCTGCTAAGCCCTCTAGTTTTAATTCAGGCCCACTATAAATTTTAATCACATCCTTAGTACCGGTTAAGTACTTTTAAGATGTTTTTCACCGTCTTACAGTGATATTCTCTAGAAAATGACCGATCATCATCAGGTCTCATATATTTCATTATAAACATGATTGTTACTCATGCGATCTCTCTTTTCAGGAGTATATGGGGACTATTAAGAGAGATGCACTCTGTGGCTCATCAACATAAGATATCTCTTAGAGTTTGTCATGCTAAACGGCTTTAGCATCAAATGAATATATGTTTCTTGGGTTAAGCCGAGCATCCTTTTTAAATCTATATATATAGATTTGTATCCCCAATTAAGATACTCTTCCCAAATCATTCATAGAGGAATGTTTATACAACTTTATCTTTATTGATTGTACCATTGGTATGTTATTCCTTATCCGTAGTATATCAACATATAATACTTGGAATATCACGACGCTCCCACTAACCCTTTTGTACACACTAGGTTCATTCTTGTTTTTGATAAAATTAAACTCTTTTGATTGTCTTATCAAAATGAATGTTCCATTTTTTTGAGAAGCTTACTTCAATCCATTTCACTGAGTGTTTACAACTTTTACCTCATTGTATATAATTGGATCATCATCTTCTATGATGCGTACCTCATCATCATCATCCATGATGAATCCATACCACCCAGGTATCTTCGATACTATTCCAGATTTATAATTCAATTGTGGTACAATAGGTCTATCTATAGGTTCCTCTTATTTGACTTAATAGTACTTTATGGTTCTTGAACTCTTCAAGATCTATTATCCTCCCACTAGCCCTTTCAATGATAAACACCTTTATCTTAGAAGGTAGCATTTTTTTGTAAAAAATACCTTTTGCTTAGTAGGATTATAGAACATATACCATAAACTTACTTTAGGATATCCCACAAATCTGTACTTGTCAAATTTTGTCCTAAGCTTATCCTTTGAAACCTTTTCACATAAGCTGGACCACCCCGTATCTTAACATACTTAAGACTAGGAATCCTCCCTATCCATAACTCTTATGGAGTCTTGGGGCCGAATTTGGAGGTTACCTTTTTCGTAAATATGCAGTCATTTCTAGGGCATGACCCCATAAGGATACTGAAATATCGGTAAAATCATTATGGATCGCACCATGTCCAACAAGGTACGATTTTTCCTTTAAGATAAATCGATCAATTATTGCGTATCAGGAGGCGTCCATTATGAGAAAACCATTTGAGATAATCTAGAAACTTATTACACAAGTATTTATTCCTTGATCCGATCAAAGAATCTTAATAATTTGCCAATTTGTTTCACTTCTGTATTCTTTGAACCTTTCAAATGATTCGCACTTGTATTTCATCAAATACAAACATTCAACTCTTTGAATGATCATCTCCTTTTCTTCTACAAGTTTGTTCAATTTGCAAAATAATTTTTCATGTAAGTCAAGTACACAAAGTCCATTAAGTAAAATTTCAGTTCTATACAAAACATTATTATTATAAATAGAACAACAATTTCTCTTACATATAATACCAAAAATTTTGTTGTCCAACAACAAAATAGAAATAATGTTTTAACGAGAATTGAAATACAATGACAACTTATTGACTTAATAGACTTGCCCGTAGGCAATGTTAAACAATAAGTTCTTATGGCTAATGCAGCAACCTTTGCTTCATTTCCCACACATAGGATTACTTATCCCTTGTTTATCTTTCTACTTCTACTTGGTCCCTTCATAAATCTATATTTATGATAACCAAAGTCGGTATTCAATACCTAAGTAGAAGCTTGACTTAAAGAAAAATTTATTTAAATCATGAACAAAACTGTATTTGCAACCGAAGCTTCACTAAGCTTCTTTGGTTAGCCTCAGCAAGATGCTTCTCGCAGTTTCTTTTCTAGTGTCCAGGATTATTGTAGTGGAAGCAAACTCCTTTGCTATCTGTATCAATTTTGTTCTTATTATCCATTATTTTCGCCTTTCTATTTACCTTCTTTGAATCGTTCTTCTTTTTAGAAGATCCTTTGACCCTTACCAGTAAGACTTGGTCTTTCTTAGTTGGAAAGTGACTCTCAATATTTTCAATATGTTAAGCAAATCAACGAGACTGATATCTAGCTTGTTCATGAGGAGTCTGGAGTGACTGCAAGATCAAATCTTGGCTCAACTCTCCATCCATGACAAAACTTGTTGTCCTAATTGTTCAATCAAATTGATCATGTTAAGGAGTTTTGTCTGTACTGTAGTTTCATCGGTCAATCTAGATCGGAAGAGCTCCATAGATATCTGATATCTATCAGTCTTACTTTTCTCACCATCAACTACTTGATGTGCAGGAGTATAGTAGGAGCATCCATAGTTTCATGCTAACACTGAAGCTCGTTACACATGGATGCGAGCATGATGCATTGAGCCAACTGTGCATCATCTTATCACTTTCTAAAAGTAGTAATCTCTTCATCAGAGGTATTGTCTGCAACCATTGCAGGGATAGGCGTATTAAGGACACAAGATAGCTTTTCAGTCAAAAGAACTATTCTAAAATTCCTTAACCAATCCGTTTAATTTGGTCTGGTTAATTTAGCATCTAATATGCTACGCAGTGATAGTAATTTTAGACATTGTAAAATTATGTAAATGAATTTGTAATTTAACAACATTATATCATACATTCTTTCATTAATTACCAAAATAATTTACGTCTTGCTTTAAATTGATATCTCCCACTATTTTTATCAAACTATATTACTCTCATTTATATAGTTCGGTAAAATCTAATTAAAGATTTTCTAGTGAGAATAAGGATCCCATTTCAAATGTATATAGCCTTGTGGTGACACAAAAAACTATATATAAATAAATAGGTAGACAACTCTTGTCAATTATATCATCATGTAACTTCTTTTATTTTGTCTCTTAAATTATTTTGATCAAGTTGTGGGACATCTGAATTAAAACTATTTAAGTTAAGTCCAACTTAGCACTTCCATATATTCAAAAAAGAAAAACATTGTCCTTGTGGTGACACAACAAAACAACATTGTTCAATTTTCTTTATAAGCATCAAATGTGATCAAATTAACATCTCAAAAATTTTAGATAAGCCTTGTGGTGACACAACAAACTTATAATAATTAATTGATACTCTATTATTTTTTTCATGCTAAAAGCCGACGTTCGATATTCCAAATATCTTTGAACACTTAGGACTTAATTTAAAATATTTGAGGGGTTTGTTATTAATTTATCTCATCTTATTTAGCGCGCATGCACACACGCACACACACACACAGATATATATATATATATATATATATATATATATATATATATATATATATATATATATATATATATATATATTATGCAAATATGCTTCGCATGTTAATTAATACGTGTCATATTAATTAACATGCGAAGCATGTTTGCATAATAATAATAATAATAATAATAATAATAATAATAATAATAATAATAATAATAATAATAATAATAATAATAATAATAATAATATATAGTATATGCATGAACATATAGAATATTATATTATACCCGGATTGATTATGGACTTTATTCTAGTTTGGTTCACTAGAGCTACCAAGTGAACCAAAAGATCAAACCTAGGGTGCAAGAATTAAATTTAAATATAACTATTACATTTAAATCACGGGTCCCATTACAAATGGGTCTTCAAGCGCTCTTTACTCTTTGATCTCCAATTCTTTAAGATAATTCTAACTATTCCTATTACAAAACTATTTAAAATAAATAGAAATCTTGATCAGCAGTCAAAGGAAAGTACATCGGAAGGAGATAGAATATACATTAAGAAAAAAAATTACAGAAGTTGAGGTATGTAGACCCCATTTAATAAAACTCATACATTCATGTATCCAACTAAAATAAAATCTAATCACATTGGTCAATAGTCCATAATCAATCACATTTATTATCATAAATATCAACATATGCATCAATAAATAACATTCATCTCATGAATAATAAACATTCAATACATACATTGATATCAATTTAATGGGCAATTTTTATTAGCATAAAATCCAATTTTGAAATAAAATAAAATCCTTTATTTTTAATCAAAATCATAATAAATTTCTTTATTTTATTTTATTCAATTTTGAATAAAAATAAACTACTTTATTTTTAGTCAAATTCCAAATTAAAGTAAACTTCTTTATTTTAATTAAAAAGGAATCCAATTTCAAGTACAAAATAAACTTCTTTATTTTAACTTAAAATTGCTGGAAAAAATAAAATATGTTGAATCATATTCCTTGTTGAAATTAAACACCTTTAATTTTAGGAAATATGGAATCATATTCCATATGTGAATAAACTCATTTATTCTAGGAAACATGGAATCATATTCCATATATAAATAAACTCTTTTATTCGAACGTGGAATCCAATTTCAAGTTAATATAAAACTTTTGAATAAACTCTTTTATTCAAACAAACGTGGAATCCAATTCTAAGTTAATATTAAACTTTTGAATAAACTCTTTTATTCAAACAAACGTGGAATTCAATTCTAATTAAAATAAACAACTTTATTTTAATCCAATTCCAAATCAAAATAAACTCCTTTAATTTTAATTTAGAATTACTGAAAAAAATAGTGTATCCAATTTTAATTAGAAATCAGATAAATTAAATAAAACAAATTTTTATTAATTCTGGGTACTGGCGCTGCAGCGCTCCAAATGTATCGGGTATGGGCACAGCAGCGCTGGATAACCCGATTTATGAAAACCCGAACCTGGCACTGCAGTGCCAGGTTTATACTACGAAGCGGCGCTGCAACGCCGGGTGACCCGGATTGAGACCCAACATGGTGCTGCAGCGTGCCGTTTACATTGTAAACAAGCGCTGCAGCGCCAATTGGCAAAAACTGTTTTTCAGTTCGCGAATTCAGTTCGCTAATAGTTATGCTCAAAATATTTGTTCTAAACACATATCAATATACATATCAAATCTGAACAATTAAAGTGGGTGTTTAACAAAATCCTATTTTTTTTATCTCTCATAGAAAAAAGTGTACTCTCCCAACTCTTGGAATTACCATTCAAGTGTTTTGTTAAAGCGTCAATCACCACCCATAATAAGACTCCTCTTATTTATAAACATAGGCAACCCTCCTTAACAATTAAGAAATTGGGTTTTATTTTAATTAATTAAACTCCTTCAATTAATTAGGCTCCCAATCTTATTAGGAATAATTAATTATACTCTTTTAATTAATTAGCCTCCTAATCCTATTAGGAATATATGATAGTATTTTTATTAATTAATTTCCAAACTCCTTTAGAAATTGAATAATAATAATGGTAATAATTATAATAAGACTCATCTTATTAATTTATATTTAATATTTCCAAACTATTAAATAATAAGTATTATGCTATTTAATTTATTCTATCACCCTAGATTGAATTAATACACTTAACTTATTATTACGATTATGTCATTTGCATCTTAAATAAATATTCTTTCTTTTGCGGTGTGACCCTTTAGGTTCTCCATATTAAACTAGTTGTGAATAAATCAATTAGAACAATTCTAATCTTATTTAAATAAATAAATTAAGCTATTAATTTATTTAAATAAGTAATATTTATTCTACAATAGGGATATGCCTCCCTAGCGATCAACAACTTTCCAGATAATATAGATTTCAACAATAATCATAAAAGAACCTTTGAGTAAATAGTTACCGTACAATTCAATCCTTCCACCATATAATGTCCCAATTAAATATAAGACATGAAATCACTGTCAAAACTTATTTTATTTATTTATATGTATTTCGATTCTCAAATGCACAACTCCAAATAATCCAAATTAGAAACTCCTTTCTAATTTCATTCTACCTTGGCCAAGGACTACTAGGTTGTCATTTATCGAATCACATATGATATTTCTCTTCTTTTACTAGAAGCCGTAGATTCTTTATTGATCATACATTATCTCCATGTACAACTTATTATACACAAGCATACCCTTTGATGTACCCTAAGGGTCTTAAGGAATAAGTCAAAGTATAACTTATCATACACAAGATACTATGATGATCTCAAGTCCAATGATAACTTGTACTACTATCACTACAGGAATTCCTATTGACATGCAAGTAAAACTTCATTAGGTATTCTTTAGCGTGCCACGTTCAGTGAACTTATTCTCTAATAAACACCTACATACTTGCTTTAGTGTCTCCACACAAATGATCATGGGATCAATCATCCTCATCCAATGAGCAAGCAACGTATTTACCAATCTATCCGGATTCACTAATCCCCTTTTTTAGTAATCCATCGATTTGGAACATTTTAGTTTTAAGCTTTCTAAGAATTTAGATCTCATTAGAATGATCACCATCATTATTCTAAAAGCATTGCTTAAAACTTTGAGTTTATCACATATTATAAGGCACCATCATGTAGATAATTAAAAGTCTTTATTAAGTTAATACTTTTTATTAATAAATGAATAAGATTGTTACAAAAGTATATGCTTTATCATCAAACATGATTGGCTTGTGTGCATACTACTTTCAGCAAGCACTATCACAATCTCCCCTGCTTTGATCAAATCTTTCACTAAGCGTTTAAGTGACCAGCATTGCTTTGTGGAATGCCACTGTCCTCTCGAATGATAAGCACAATGTTGTGAGGTGTTGTAATTTCATGCCCCTATACCCATTGGAGGTTTGAAATTTTCTTTTGTTCTGTTAACTTCGTCAAAACTTCTTCCATGGACTCTGTAATAGGGGGAATGTTATCTTTGAATTTAAACTCATACCAACTGGCGGCTCTGTCTAATTCAGCCCAATCATAAAATCAGTCTTCTCAAATAGTCGACATATATGTCGGTCTTTTCCTAAAATCTCACTCTTTAAATAAATTAATCTAGATAGCAAAATAAAAAGGGTAGAAACAAACATTAGGATGCCATCGAAGTAAGCCCGAGCACCACATACATGATTTTCACTATTATGGGGTCTTAAATACGGATACCATTTTAAGACCCAAGATTACATGTACAATGGATTGCAAGCTTATTTTACAACTTAAACGGCTCCATCATGGGAACCAAGTTTTAGATCCATTGAATAAAGCTTTAACCACATGATTCCTAGGCTCACAGGATATCATTTAAAAGCTTGTTCGATGTATATTTCAGTATAATATATACATATATTTCCTAACTCCGCTAAATAAGTGATTTATCGGTTAAATCCTTGTACGCGGGTAGTTAAACTTCCCGCTTCCTCTAGATATGGATCTAGGATAGCGTGGTAGCAAAATATTTACAAAAGAACTTGAAAATAAACTAGATCTACTTGGCATCTAGCATTCATGACATCATCCTATATTTTGTTATTGCATCATTAGATATACCTTGTCATATTTCAAGTGACTAGTAATCTTTGTTATGTTCATTTCATTGCATTGCATAAACATGACAAAGAGGGGGCACCTGTAGACACTCAAAATTTTGTTTTCCTGTTACTAACCATGCAAGAAGGCCAAAACGTCTTTTTACACCCCGGGAAAAATTTCTGATTCATAAATTATTTCTACCCTGTTTATTTCGCTAAGTTGATTAATTTATTTTAAGGGTGAAAGTGGAAAGGAACACTCTAGTAATTCTACATGGGAGCAATAATGATGAGACCCCGAAAGAGTACGACCTTTGTGACCTTGAAAATCAGAGAGAAGCAAGCACAAAGAAGAGTTCAAAGATTAAATTCCCACTATTACAGAGTACATGGAAGAAGTCTTGATAAAGTTAACAGAACAAAAGAAAATTTCAAGCTGAAATTTTAAGTGTCTACATTCAATACTCTATCGCTTTACTATGCTAGAGGCGACGTTCGATATTCCAAATATCTTTGAACGTTACAACTTAATATATAAATTATTTGAGAAGTTTGTTATTAATTTGTCTCATCTTATTTAGCGCGCATGCATGCATATATATATATATATATATATATATATATATATATATATATATATATATATGTGTGTGTGTGTGTGTGTGTTGTGTGTGTGTGTGTGTGTGTGTAGTATAAGCATGCACATATAGAATATTTTATTTTACTTGGATTGATTATAGATTTTATTTTAGTTTAGTTCACTAGAGCCACCAAGTGAACCAAAAGGTCAAACCTAAGGTGCGAGAATTAAATTTAAACATAACTTTTACATTTAAACCCAGACTCCATTACAAATGGGTCTTCAAGCGCTCCTTTGTCTCCAATTCTTCAAGATAATTCTAACTAATCTTATTACATAAACTATTTACAATAAATAGAAACATTGATCAGCAGTCAAATGGAAGTGCATAGGATGGAGATAGAATTTACATCAAGAAAAATTAGAGAAGACGAGTTACATAGACCTCATTTAATAAAACACATACATTCATGCATCCAACTACAATAAAATCTAATCACATTGGTTAATAATCCATAATCAATTCTATTTATTGTCATACATATCAACATATACATCAATAAATAATATTCATCTCATTAATAATAAACATTCAATATATACATTGATATCGATTTAATGGGCAATTATAGTTAGCATAAAATCTAATTTTGAATTAAAATAAAATCCTTTATTTTAATCCAATTCTAAATCAAAATAAACTCCTTTATTTTAATTAACAAGAATTTCAATTTCAAGTACAAAATAAACTCTTTTATTTTAACTTAAAATTATTGAAAAAATAAAATATGTTGAATCATATTCCTTATCAAAATTAAACATATTTAATTTTAGGTAACATGAAATCCTATTCCATATGTGAATAAACTCCTTTATTCAATCAACATGAAATCCTATTCTAATTCAAAATTAACAACTTTATTTTAATTTAGAATTATTGGAAAAATATGGAATCCAATTGCAATTTAAAATGAACCTTTTATTTCAATTAGAAATCAATTAATAAATAAAATAAAATTTATTTAATTTTTTGGGTATCAGTGCCGCTAATGAACTAGCTTCAGGCGCTACAGCACCGGGACATCGTTTTTCAAAAATCTGGGTCTAACGTTGCTGCGGCAGTCTTTAGAAACAGTTTTTTAAGTTCACGAATTATGCAATTTTTCTCCAAAAATATAATTCTTTGCCAATAATTATGCCCAATAAAATTGTTCTAAACACATATCAACATACATATCGAATCAAAATAATTAATAACTCGTATAAAGTTTGGCTCTGATACCACTGTTAGGTTTGTTATATCCATGAACATGTAACAAAGTACATACATAGAGTGCAAGCGTGAAAAATCTGAGTTTTCAAAATTTTACAAACCATATACCATGTTCATCCTTTATGCGCAATTATTAATTAGATGAAAAAAGATGGAGATCTCTAATTCTTTTTTCACGTTCAACTTGAATCCACCGGGTTTGATTTATTCATTTGATCAACGTTAGACAACCAAGTGTTTGGCCTCTAGAGGTTATCTACCAAGGAAGAACAAGTATTCAAAAAGATGGGTATTTGACAAGACCCTAATTTTATCTCTATAGAATATGTAGTACTCTCCTAACTCTTGGAATTATCGTTCACCCTAAATTAAAATCAGACTCCTCTTATTTATAAGTGTAGGCAACCTCCTAAACAATTTAGGAATAGAAATTTATTTTAATTAATTAAACTCATTTAATTAATTAGGCTCCTAATACAATTAGGAATTCATGAGATTACTTTTATTAATTAATTTCTAAACATCTTTAGGAATTAAATAATAGTAATAGTATAATAATAATAAGACTCCTCTTATTAATTTATATTTAATATTTTCAAAATATTAAATAATAAATATTAAGCTATTTAATTTATTTTATCACCATGGATTAAATTAAATACATTTAACTTATTATTACGATTATGCCATTTACTTTTTAAATAAATATTCTTCCTTTTATGGCGTGACCATTTAAGTTCTCCATATTAAACCGGTTATGAATAAATCAATTAGAACAATTCTAATCTTATTTAAATAAATAAATTAAACTATCAATTCATTTAAATAAATAATATTTATTCTATAATAAGGATAAGCCTCATTAGCGATAAACGACTTTCTAGATAATATAGATTTCAACATTAATCATAAAAGAATCTTTGAGTAAATAATTAGCGTACAATTCAATCCTTCCACCATACAATGTCTCAATTAAATATAAGACATGAAATTACTGTCAAGTCTTATTTTATTTAATTCTATGTATTTCGATTCTTAAATGCACAACTCTAAATAATACAAATTAGAAACTCCTTTCTAATTTTATTATGCATTGGCCAAAGACTACTGGGTTGTCATTTATCGAATCACATAAGACATTATCTTCTTTTACTAGAAGCGGTAGATTTTTTATTGATCATTCATAATCTCCATATATAACTTATTACACCTAAGTATACCATTTGATGTGACGCCCCCAAAATAGGTATACATCACTCATCTTGAGTCGCCAAATACATAGTACAGAAATAAAATATAACTTAATTATGCAACTGTCGTGCATAATACGACAACACAATAGCTGAGAGAGTTAACACGAATATTGTCTCATAGACAATATCCAAACTCAAATTTAATTCTCATTACATTTATTATCACACTATTTTCTGGAATAGTGAAGACTACTATGGCAACCATCTCAGACCATCACTCTATTCCCCGACTCGTCCCATCTATATTCTCATTTTCTGAAGAGAACAATGAAAGCAAAAGGGTGAACTCAACTAGCCCAGTAAGAAATATTATGACTAAGATAATGCAGAATAAATTATCGTTAGCCTTCAACAGTGTTAAACTGATTAAAATACAATAAACATCAAGTTAAACTGCAGAGGAACAAGCAATCCATTAGAATAGTCAAGTAGAGCATGATATCTACTATCTTCTATGATTTAAAAAGTTTATCATCAATTTTATCGCTGAGACTCAGCTTAATAAATAATCCACATCATCAAATCATCCATGTACTACGGGCCAAGGATATTCATTAGTATCACGTCCATGAATTATTCATGCAGTACGGGCCAAGGATATTCGTGTAATCATCAATGGTCATGATCATGTCAACAACTGTCCATCAATGCACTACGGGCCAATGAGGACTTTTACCACATCATTTGTAACATTATAGGTCATGATTACACCGAATGATCCCTGGTCATAATCATACCGATCAATAGTCTATCTATGCACTACGGGCCAAAGATGACTTTCATCACAATATAAGCATGAGGATGATGACAATGATTTAAGAATTTAATTAAATAAAAGTAAAGGATAAGTTTTTTAAGATTTATAATTTAATTTATCCAGAATTCAATAATGTCCAAATTGTCAACATGATACTGTTATGTGGAGTAAAATTTAAGAATAATATTGAATCAAAAATGATTTGGACCGAAAAGAAATTAATTTTTGTCATGAATAGTACCCTGGGTGAATAGTACCCGAGTGAATAGTACTCCGTGAATAGTACTTCGGGAATAGTACCCCGTGAATAGTACTCCAGCATGAAAAAGTTAAAACTTATCAAGAATGTTCAGAATAATATTTTTATGAAAAGATACTGGATGAATAACAAATTTCAAGGATATTCTACTAATTTCATGAAGTATAGAAGCAAAACTTATCAACATGAGTGTAGAATTATGAATACGAAAACGAAATAATATTACTTACATACTACAGAGTATGGAGGAAAATATTATTTCATATGAATATTGAACAAAAATAATATCCCTTACTTTAAAAATAAAGTACTTCTGACTGGTAGGGCGATGATATTCTTGAAGAAAACTTATATTATTTTCTACGCTCAAAACTTCTTACAACTCTAAAAAAATACGCTCAATATTATAGAAGAAGAATTCTCTGATTCTAGTGTAATTTTCAATTCTAAACTAAGCATCCTATTTATAGGAGAATGGCAAGATACTATTTAAAAATTTTATTCACGGACGCACAGTGGCACGCAGAAAAATTTGACCGAAATAATTTTCTAACTTTGCTATGCAAACACTATGCAGACACTATACAAATACTATACATAATAAAATATAATATATTCTATTTTACATAAAAAAATAAAACTTATAAAATATATATATATATATATATATATATATATATATATATATATATATATATATATATATATACACACACACACCCTGCCTTCCAAGTCATTCCATTACATTTTCCTCCCGTGAATCCCATTTATTACGTCATTTTGGAGTTACTTAAAAGAGAGTGATCCTACTTGTTTTCCTTTTATTTTCATTTTGGAGTGCTATTTAAAGAGGAATATTATTTAAGAGGAATGCTCTTGATCCTTGATCTATATACATACATACATATATATATATATATATATATATATATATATATATATATATATAATGAATAACTCTTTCTACGGATAATTTTGAAAAATGAGTAAGTGGGTGTCCAAATAATAAGAAAAATTTATAACAAATACTTCATAAAAATCTCCCCAATATTTTTAACAACATTTATTCATCATTATTATAACCCGCAATATTAACAACCAGATTGTTCCTAGGAAAGAGGGGGCTTTCCGATAAGGATTTCTCCCTATTGGCGCGCAATTAGGTGATCAAACCCCTTTCCTCAACAGAACTTTCTAGACATTGTTAATTATACAAATAATAATATGAATACTTGTCATCTCAATTATTGATTTAATAATATAAAATATTAACAATAATTGAATCAAATAACGTGAGATACTATGCAGCAATTACTGTATCAATAATTGAATACAACTGAGTGACTTCTCACATAAACATCAATAATCAATATCATGTGAATAATACTTCGGGAATAGTACTTCGGGAATAGTATCTCGTGAATAGTACTCCGGCATGAAAAAGTTAAAACTTATCAAGAATGTTCAGAATAATATTTCTGTGAAAAGATACTAGATGAAGCGCAAATTTCAAGGATATTTTACTAATTTCATGGAGTATAGAAGTCAAAACTTAACAAAATGAGTGTAGAATTCGGAATCTGAAATGAAATAATATTACTTACATACTACAGAGTATGGAAGAAAATATTATTTCTTACGATTATTGAACAAAATTAATATCCCTTACCTTAAAAGGGAGAGTATTCCAACTGGTATAGCGGGGATAATCTTGAAGAAAACTTGCACTGTTTTCTACACTCAAAGCTTCCTAAAACTCGAAAGAAATACGCTTAATATTATAGAAGAAGAATTCTCTAATTCTAGTGTGATTTTCAATTCTAAACTAAGTATCCTATTTATAGGAGAATGGAAAGGACACTATTTGAATCTATTCACGGACGCACAGTGTAGAAACTTCACGGGTGACTGAATCGGCTGAAAATAATTTTTTTATTTCACTATGCAAACACTATGCAGACACTATGCATAATAAAATATAATATATTCTATTTTTTATAAAAAAACAAAATTTATTATAATATATATTATATAATATTAGCACTACAAAAAAAATGGGGCTTCAACAACAACCGATTTTCGTTGCTAAAGGTGCTAAATTTCGTTGCTAAAGGGTTTTGGCAACGACTTTACTGTCGTTGCGTCTTTCGTTGCGCAATGAGCATTGCTAATTGTTTCGCAACGAACGTATTTTTTTCGTTACCAAAAGTAATACATTTTGCAACGAAATTTGGCTTTCGTACAGAGACATCGATCCTTTAGCAACAAAATGTATTGTTACAGAATAATTAAAATGTCGTCGCTAAAAACCCCATTTTGTTGCAAAAGCCTGCTAATTGGCAACGAAATGAACTCTCTTTTTTTTTGCAACGACTATGCATTTTCGTTGCAATTGACACCATTTTGCAACGATATTTTTCGTTGCAGTAAATTATAAAAATTGTTGCCGAAGCTTACTTTCGTTGCGGAATGTAAATTTTTTTGCAACGATTTTCGTTGCTGATTATATTATATGGCAACGACATTATGCTGAATCAGCAACGAAAATGTTTGTTACTGGTTATTTTTCAATAGCAACAAAAGTCATCGATTAGCAACGACATTATATGTTGTCGTTTATTTATATGTGCAACGAAAGTTAATATGATTTGCAACGATAAAAAATGTTGTCTTTTATTTTAGTATTAGCAACAATATCCTCTCCGTTGTTATTAGGTTAATTTTTCGTTGCCAAATATAAAGCTTTTAATACCATTAGCAACGAAAATTTGTTGCTAAATGTATAAAAAATTGGTGCTATATTAAAACTTGTTCAATGCTTTGGTAACGAATTATATTGTTGCCAAATTAAAATTTGACATTCTTTTTGTATACCTGGTTGGCTCAATGTCCCCATAGAAAATAATGGAAAAAATACAAAAAACTAAAATATTATTAACTTAATAAAATCATCCACTACATAATCATTCATTATCTTTACAATTAAACATCTAAAGCTACCACAGTTCTTCAATCAAAGTATATATCTACATATATAGAGAGTGTACACTTCATAATTTTGTCCATTCTCTTCCGTAAACGTAGCACGAAAATTTAATACCCAGTATTATAAGGCAGGTCGTAGAAGTAGTCTTCCTGCACATATTTAAAAATAATAGCAAGTCAGAAAAATGAAGCAAATAGGTCACCAAAGGCATTTAGTGCCAAAATCAATACACAAAAATAATAGTGTTGTTACGTTGTACTAATGTACATCGTATTACTCATAAACAGAAAAAGACAAATAGGCAATCACAATATCATTTGCTACAAATCCAAATAGAAAAAGAACCTTCAGTGGGACTATATGATTGCTCTGTTACAAGAAAAAATTGAAATCTTAATCGGTCATTTCATGAATTAATTTCAGTAACCATAGTGGTAAACATATTTTTTGTTACAAGACTTGTAGATAAGTATTATATGTTGACCTCAAGTCAGAATTCAGTCACGTTCAAGAACCACAAGCATCACACAATCTTAAATACCATCACACAATCTTAAATAACAATGTTTAGATTTCTATATAGAAAGGACAACAATTATGAAAAAGTTGAGGCTATTAGTCAATGTGGAAAAACTTTTCTTGAGACGACAAATTTCCATACAGTATATGCCCCAAAGATGCTAGCTATAATCATAGACATCATAGATTTATTTACCAAGAATTCAACATGTTGCAGCAGATATTGAAAAGACACATTTATTGATAACTTGGGAATTTTTAAGTGGTAAGGGCAGAACATACCCAGGTCAGTGAGATAAGTTCCCCCCTTCATAATTGGGTCCTACAAGAATAGTCCTTGATGAAGAATAGTCCCTAAGGGTTGGTATGGTCACATCTTAAATGTAGACCATCTCTCATTTTGATCATGAAACCATCAGAACTGCTCTTCACCTCAACTATATTGAAAAAAAGATGAAACACATAAATAAATTATATGCTATTTTGCATATACTTCATATGTTAAATCACAGAAAAATTAAAAACCACCAAAATTATAGTATATTGCTTGCAACATCCAGCTATGATATTTTAAGCAAAATATTAGCAAATATATGAGGAACTTTAACTATTGTAAAATGGAAATGAAACTGACTTCAAAAAGATGAGACATCTACTTCGATGCCAAAAATTAGTCTGAAATTTTTTTTCTATTAACCAATCTTATAGTATTTTAACAACTAGTTTGCATAGAGAGGAAATCAAAAGAATAAAATTTTCATGTTTTGTTTCCAGCTTTTTCCCACAAAAGTAAATCAACAATAAAACTATGCTCTCAAACAACTACAAATATTTTAATTAACCTCATCATCATTCGTGCTCTCTGCAATTCTCTGAACTACAGAGAGAGAATGCTTGCACTTCTCCAACATGCTCACTATCAAATCTTCCTGCAATTACACATGAATTCGTATTGATTGCTATTATATTATTAATAAGTACTCCTTACTTTCCACGAAGCTAGTAAAACACAATGTACCATTCACTGAAGCATAATGTATTAATAGCATGCATTGATTAATGGATGGAAGGGAGGACCACATGAAGAGTAGAGAACTGAAGTCTAAAACTTTTCTACCTTTCCTGAAGACCACCAATTTCTTGTTTAATTTAAGTGACTAAACAATAAATATAGTTGGCACATCAATGCATAATCACTCTCCAACCTGGTTATAGCACAAGTTAGAACAAGTACTCAGAGCCGAACATTTCCAAAGAAAACCTTTTCCAAAGAAAGTCTGGGGAGGAGGAGGCTGCGAGAGTCTGACCCAAATTTTCACTGAGAACATTTCCAAAGAAAACCTTTTATACAAGTGTTGGATCAACATTTGCCCTTTTAAGAGCTCCTAAAATTGAAATAAGAGAGTTTTAACACTCGAAGTAAAATTATGATATGAAGTAACAGAGCTTGTGCAATTGTTTAAACAAAGGGCAAATCTTTTAACGTACTTTGAATTGCTATGGACCCAAGGTTGGTAGTTGATAATGATGAAAGTGTTCCAAGAAAGCCACCCATTAGTGTACATGAAGCACCAATAATACAAACATCTGTGCATTTAAAACTAGAATGTTTAATTAACAAGTACTGGCCCAAACTTTTTTAATACTGTTCTTCTAGATGAAAATCTAAGTACACATACATCTAGCAGCAATTAGTGCCCTTACTGCAAATCCTTGAGTAACATCTATTGCCTTGATATCTTTCTTTTGCTTACTTTTTTTTTCCTTTCTTGTGGTGAAAATTAGCATTAACAAAAAAATACAACAACAACAACGGGGAATTCCCCTAGATACGTTGAATCAAGCTCTTTACAGACTGTCTACCTTAAACTTTATGAAATCAATTGGCTTGACATCTTTTCTAATAATAATCAAATAATTTTATTGTCAAGATTCGAGACCAAACAAATCATAGAGGATAATAAATCTAAATGTTTCACAAGCTTCAAGAAAAATAACTAGAATCACATAACAAAGAATCATATAGTAAAAAATAAAGAGAAACAAGTGCTTCAATAAATACGTTGAACATTTGATAGAAAAAAATAATAATTAATTAGTTCATTTATTTATCAATTTAACATATGGAAGTCCTTAATCTAAAGTGAATTAACATCTTATCAGCCTTATTATATTCAATAAGAAAAGATATGCATCAGAGCTTGTATTTTGTTAGATACAAGAAGCTAAACAAGTATTTATTCAAAGATAAAAAATTTGATGCCATCCATGAAGTAAGTTTATATCAGAGATCAAAAAAATATGAACGCCATTTTCAATGAGCAAGGACAAAACCATAGTGCAAAGAATGATTAAATTGAGAACTTACATAAATGACAAGTACAGGACAGTTAACCAATGTGATTTTGTCAATGTTCTGCAAGACAATTGGGGGAAATGATTACATTTCAACAAAAAACATATTAGGAAGGATATATTGTGTAGAAAAGGCAAATTTTATACCTTTTAAATGTTAAACCAGTATGTGCGCATCACATGATACATGACTCTTATGCCTGGGGAGTATAGGACTATGCAGAACGACGACTCTTATCCGAGGCAAACGAGTTGCAAGGTCTAACGTTGGGCCACTACCAACAGATTGGTCATAAAGGATGATATCTTCCTGCTTAGTACCGTAGTTCTCCTCAAGACACTTATATGCAGTTTCAATATCTGCATATGTATTCTGCTCACTTGGCTGCACCACAAAAAATACATGAGTTATAGATAGCGCTTTCACTAGCTCAAGTCACCATATAACTTATAATATGTCTACACTGAAAATTTTAAATTGTCACACCTTCCTAGAGAACTGCATGTATCCAGAATAGTCATATCTGAACAAAAGTACATGCGCGCATAAAAAACTGCCATTCCCCTGCTTAACTGCATACTGCATATGTCCTATGCAAATATAAATATACTAGTTTGGTGATGCAAATTTAAGAAAAGCGTTGAGTACGTGCATCAATATCAATGGATCTTGATTGACCAATTGAAAGCTCTACTCCAATAGTTGTCTATTATGTTACAGAAGATAGGACTAGAGATAATTCTACTCAATGTCCTAATCCATGACGGATATATCCATTAGTTTCCTACCACTGAGGTTCAGCCTTCCAACATTTAAGAGGAGTGGCTGTATATTTGAAGCATATTCCTAAAACTCTCGTAGTTTATTGATAGAGCTTAAATATATTTGCAGACAAGAAGCAAATGGGGAACTATAATAGGATGAATTGAAAGGTTTTACAGTTAATATTGAAATTTGTTTCAGTGTTGTTGCCCAAATCTAATAAAGAAATTATGAGACTTACACAATCCTTATATAGCACCTCCACAAGAAAGTTATCAATCCCTAGTTAGGGATTAAGAATAAGAATTTACTGAAGCATTAGATCCAATCTAAATCAAAATATAATTCTGATAATAAACTGAAACTACACATAAAGATTTGTTATGTTTTGAAGGAAGGTTCTCAAAGAATTCATGTCAAGCAAGGAATTTCTTGAAACTAGTGTTGGGAATATTGAGAAAATCAGAGACCCACTAGGTAGTGATATTAGCAAATGAAAATCTTATTAAAAGTAAAGAAAATCTAAAACTAGTACCTTCAGGTAAAACTAAATTAAAATTATATCTTCCTCTTTTGCTCCACTTTTTGCTTCTTTTTTCTAATTAATTCAGGAGAATGGCGTGTAGAATGTATTCATGATAATTGAATTAAATTAGCTTTATATGGAAGAGGGCACGAAGATTTTACGGGCCGAGTTCACAGTTGTGCAGATTATATAACAAATTCTCGAAATACAAGAAGCAATTATATTATATGAAATTCAAACATAAATAAATATAAATACCGAATTGAAGCCCAAATGTACCCACCAACTTAGCCTGCAATTGAGATAAAAACATATATCCCATAGGAATTGCTAGCGGACTTGGCAATTGGGGGAAGGGGCTTCACAAATTAAGGGCCATCGACCTGAGAGCTGCGTCAATAATTGAAGAGAAGGCATGAATTGATGAAGAAAATGTCACTAGAGAGCGAAGATATACACATGTATGAAACAACACAAACCCTAACTTAAGCTATTCGTGGTAGGAGGTATCGTGATGGCGGGCGGGCAAATGATAGATTTTAGGGCTTGGTGAGATTTAGCAGACTTGAGAGTGAGTTTTTGTAATGACCCCAAAATCCATACAAGTTAAATCTCAACTTTGGTCGTTAACCATACATTAAATCTCTAATTTTACATCATTATTCGATATTAAAAACACTAAAATTTGCGAAATATTTAAAACGTTTATACATTTCCTTCTTTCTTGCCCTGAATCGCAACCTTTACATTACATCTCTTTGATTCAATCTTATATCATGAATCGCTACAACAAAATGACTATCCAAAGTCTTACATCATTACTAAATATCCATATACATTGGATAGCTCAACTTACAATTAAACAACATGTTACGTTCAAAATATGAAATACATTTCTCATAAAACATAAGTAATCTTCATGAATATAGATCTCTATAACTCACATAGCACGTATCTTTACCTTAAAATCTTGACCTGTAAAAGTGGTTATTTGCAAGAGTGAGCTCGACAACCCAGCAAAGTCTAACAGTTTTCATGCATCACATAGCACATAATAGTATGCTCGACATACATCTCATTAAAGTAACATGGCATACATGCTTTTAATTCACATAACAAATATAAAGATTGAGTTCCTTACTCAATCATCATTACTTAGCCAAAATAATGCAGTCATATATTAACTTTAACATTTCATGATTTTAACATGCATAACATATCATGTAATTTAAAATAGTTCATCAAATCCACGTAGAAAATAGGAACCGAAAGACTTGCCTTGATTGTTGTTTACCAATAACAGTTTAAAAGCTTACAGCTATCTGCACTTCACGTGCCCTACGCAATTATATAATCACATCAAATATTAGTCACATAACAACACATAGTAATTGTAATGTAAACTATACTTTATGTCTCATAACCCTTCCTATCATAAATACACAATGATCAACTTAATTATGTTAACTTTCAACTTATATCTCACTGTATTTCATATTTGCAGTTCATTCAAGTGTTTAAGTCTTGCTAGGACTACTTATTGGTTTTATATTAAATCCATTCCTTATCTTATAATATTCATTTCATTTGAATTAAAATACTTTTTAAGTTCATTAACACTTGGCACGACGTTTCGACGTTCATTCGTCACACGCCCGATTTACCTCTCTTGTGTATGCTTACTATGCTTCTATAACTCATCTAATACATCATATATTAATGTTAATCATCATTATCTATTATTTATGTTTTATAACTTAGGACATCATCTTTTATGGTCAGGAGCACTACACATGCATATGTGCATGCCTGACGCCCTCCGATTGCCTCTGAAAACACAATAGTCCTAAAGATGACCATTTTGACCCATCCTAATGACCTCAAATTGAAAAACTTAAAGAACAAAAGTTGTAGGTATACTCGTCTTTGTTCCGTATCATCTTTAATCACCTCAATCGGAGTTCATATGAGGAAGTTATGACTATTTTACTACAGGAGGTCAAAACTGTCCAAGTCAGACTACAAATCCGGCGCTGGGGCGCGAGGACTAAGCTAACTAGTGGCGCTGGGGTGCAAATTTTGGCATCGGGGCGCGATTTTTGGTGCTGAGGCTCAAATTTTGGCGCTGGGGCGCCGAAACTTGTAGAACCCAACCACGAAGAACATAATAAATAAACTCTGGACTAATCACTACCGCTAAAATCTAAATTAAGATGTAAAACTTATAAAGATTACTCATAAATATTTACTTATCATACATATATATACCAATTTAGCACCACTTAACAATAATTTTAGAAAACTTAAATCCTTAAAAGCACTATTTTTAAACCAACAATACTCCATAACAGACGTTTGTTTACACAGTGAACACTGTCATCCTACCAATTTGATTCCTTTGAACCATGTTCTGCTTTATATATTACTCAATTACATATTCAAGTTTCAATTTCATAACTAGCATAAAATCGTATATAGAACCTTTGATTTTCCACAACTCACGTTCATAAGTATATGTTCACTGTAAAAACTATTTCTTTCTTGAAAACGTAAATTTAGCCTACAACATATACATATGATACTTATAACATTACTTATACCCATAATTTCATAATCAACTAGTAAAGCATGATTTACAGACAATTTTTGTAAAGAACTTTGTCTTACAGTCAAATGCAAAAATACAGAGACAATCAAATTATAACGTAAAACATATATGTTTAGTTTTTAAAACATACCTCTAGTTGTTTAAGAAACCCTTGCTAAACACTGAAAATACAGAACTTAGAACTTTCTCTCCAACCCGTGACAGTCTCTCTCAAAACTCTTTTGGCTCTAACTTTTCTCTGACAAAATTTCTTCCCTTTTCTTACTTAGGCTTTAGCCAAATAGATTATACGTAGAAAATAAAATCAACGTACTAATTTAAAACGTCTAAAAACTGACGCTACTAATGACCTTATTAAATTAGCATTTACCAAATTAATATATATTATTTATATTATATTATTAATAATTCAAAATTTAAAATCCAAAAATCATAAGGCTTCGTTTGGCAAAACTCTTTAAAATTAAAGAATTAATATATTTAAGCCTTGTTTGGCAAAATAAATTAAAACTACTTTAATTTATTTTAATAACTACTAATAATATAGTTATTTGTCACACTTCTAATTAATTAAGTTTTCATACTTAATTAATTAATTCAAATAACAATTCGTTGCATAATATAATAACTTATTTAATCATTATAAACTCTCTAACTTAATTATTAAATTAAATTAGATTACTATTTCAAAATAATTACTTTCCTTAACTCATTAATTATTTATTAAACAAATAAATAATCAAATCACATCAAATCAATTAAACAAATATTTATTCAACGATAAACACATCCATTAAATATTTATATAATTCAATAAATATTTAAATATTATAATTAAAAATCTGGATTGTTACATCATTCCCTCCTTACAAGGATTTTGTCCTCAGAATCACAACTCAAACCACTCATTCGTTACAATCTTCCCTACTTACAAAGATTCTGTCCCCAGAATCGAAGACACAAATTAAACAAATAACTCAGAGAAATCTTTCATCATTTTATCTAAATATAGATTTTATATTTCCTACTACATTCATTACCTAACAAATTCTAGGTTTCATTTCATAACTTTCATTTGAACTCAATTATATTTTGAGTATTATATATCTTAACCCATTCATTTCCTTTTCTAAGGATCGCTATCATAAGCACTCGGGATATTACATTCACCCTTTCTTCTAAGAATTTCGTCTTCGAAATTTTATTTATTAATTTTTATTCATTCATTCTATCAAAGTAGATTTTACATCACTACTTCATTCATTCATTGGTTTCTATAACCACTTTCTTTCCACAAAGATCATTCTACAATTATTAACTTTTCTATTAAAAGTTTCGCATTATTCTTTGATAACTCATCTACTTCTCACTTCAAAATCTCTTTTCTCACTTATTCAACATATTCATCATTCAGTGTCGTATTCTACGACTCACTTCTTTCTAAGGAATACTTTCCTTTTTCACTTCCATTATGCAGAATAACAAGAATCTTCCACAATTGTTAAATAATTGGGAAGTAGTATGAATAACTCAGGAATTTAAAAGATTCCAAATCATGCTTAGGGGTCACAAGACCGTGAACTCTATTCTCTAGGTTTAATAGTGCTTCACCCCCTCTGGTTCATCACACTTTAAACCCTCTTTGGCAGAATGTTTATCAATCACAAAGGCTGAAAACACCCTCCACTCGTACACTAGGTGGCCAGCCTATTGTACCACTACGTTGGGCCGCAACGTAGTGTTTTGTAACGACTATATGCGATACGCTCGGAACCATTGTCCCCGAAAACATGTCCCCTTATAGGGTTGTTCAACTCAGCCTTTTAACATCTGAATCCGCACCAAAACAATTTGGTTTGGCATAACTTTTCAATGAATGTTTGAATTTCATGTACATCTTTCAATATTTGTCTAGCTGAATCAAATAGCATAGACCTCTACAAAAATTCGGACATCAACCGAAATATACATATACATACATACATATGTATTCTCATATCTTAAAGAAATCTCAAATTTTTTTATGGCGTCATGATTATGACGTTGTCATACTACATCTCACCATAGTGGGCTGACGATCATATGATCACATCCAACACCAGGTTCTATTGCATTGATGACTCCATCATTTATCATACCACCTGATATATATAATTAAAATATATTTTGAAAATTTAAAAATCATTTGTTTTCTAGCAGAAACAAACAGCATAGATACGTGAATAATAGTACTATTTTAAAAATTCTTTGGTTCACTAGTGTGATCCAACCTTTTTCAAAAATCAAAAGTACAACCATAGGCACGAAGTCAATAAATTTCTAAAATCTAGCAAGGCTAGAAGATTTAGAAAAACCTATGTCTCCACCTTCTATAATGATCCATTACTTAATAATTCTATCTATTCCTATCATCCTCAATACTCTATTTACACTTATCTATACCCAGTTCGTCAAACTTACCACACGTTATGAGTTCAGGAACTTACCACAATCATATGAGTTTAAGAACTTATCCTAGTCAGACCATAGGCGTCCATTCGCTGAGGGGTTCAAAAATATACCATATAATTATGAGTCACGAACCTACCATAAGTATGAGTTTTAAGAACTCGCACTTAACCTTATGATATTCTCTAACTAAACTCTACCTATCTGTTATACACATGAGAAAAGAATTGCCTTCTCATCAGGCAAATAGCAAATAGCGCGACACAAACATTTCAATGATTATCAATATGATAAACTGAGTGCAAGCACAAAACCCTCGCCCATACAAGGATTTATACAACTCAGCCATCACATGAGTCCTCAATTGAAAACCCACCTAACTCTATCTTTCTCTTAACAACTTACCCTTAACTTGCTCAATACGAATTCCTCGTATCACATTATCTATAACTCCTCATGAGTTATCTCGTACTATTTCATAGTATACCATCTTCATAGCATTAAGCTATAATCATTCAAACATTACAGACCACCTTTCTTTTATAACTTAAACAGATGACGTCGTGACCTTATTCTATAATCATCTCTCTTAAAATTCTTTTCTTAACTCATGATCGTTTTGTTTTACAATCCTCATTCTTTCCTTTTTATTATTTACGACATTATTCGTTATCTTGACTATTGGAGTTAGGGAACTCTCATTTCTTATCTTTATATCTCTTCAAGATTCTTCTTTGAATCTTCTTGTTTATAAAATAATTCTTCCTTTAAGAATTTCTAACTTCATTTACATAGCTCAATATTTCATTCGAGTTCTACACTTTCATCATACGTGTCCACTTCTACATTTGGTACACATCGAGTCTCTAACAGTTTCAATATGGCACGCTGAGTGGTTTCCCACAAACAACCAACAAACTAGGTTCCGAGTTGCTAGTTCGTATATACCTCCGCTCTATGAAGGAATCGTTTAGCCCAGATACCATACATCAACTACTAAAGAGTACAATTGCATCATACTTGAATATAACTCTCTATTCTTGACCTCTTTATCATTCTCTTCTTATAGACATTGTCTATTTATTATCACCTTACATCCTTATTATTGGAGTTGGGTAACCCCACTTTCATATTCTTTATTACTCTACGAGATTCTTCTTTGAATCCTCTTACGCATGTTTTAATCCTTCCTTTATAAATTTCTTAAATTACTTCTTATTGATCAAACTCTATCTGAGCTTATTCTTTCATTATCTTCACATTCCTTCTCTAAGGTTATAGCTTACGGTACTCCTACTTAAGTTTATAATCTACAGCTCTGATACCAACTGTAACGACCCCAAAATCTATACAAGTTAAATCTCAACTTTGGTTATTAACCATACATTAAATCTCTAATTTTACATCATTATTCGATATTAAAAACACTAAAATTTGCGAAATATTTAAAACGTTTATACATTTCCTTCTTTCTTGCCCTGAATCGCAACCTTTACATTACATCTATTTGATTTAATCTTATATCATGAATCGCTACAACAAAATGACTATCCAAAGTCTTACATCATAACTAAATATCCATATACATTGGATAGCTCAACTTACAATTCAACAACATGTTACGTTCAAAATATGAAATACATTTCTCATAAAACATAAGTAATCTTCGTGAATATAGATCTCTATAACTAACATAGCACGTATCTTTACCTTAAAATCTTGACCTGCAAAAGTGGTTATTTGCAAGAGTGAGCTCGACAGTCCAGCAAAGTTTAACAGTTTTCATGCATCACATAGCACATAATAGCATGCTCGACATACATCTCATTAAAGTAACATGGCATACATGCTTTTAATTCACATAATAAATATAAAGATTGAGTTCCTTACTCAATCATCATTACTTAGCCAAAACAATGCAGTCATATATTGACTTTAACATTTTATGATTTCAACATGCATAACATATCATGTATTTTAAAACAGTTCATCAAATCCACGTAGAAAATAGGAACCGAAAGACTTGCCTTGATCGTTGTTTACCAATAACAGTTTAACAGCTTACAACTATCTGCACTTCACGTGCCCTACGCAATTATATAATCACATCAAATATTAGTCATATAACAACACATAGTAATTTTAATGTAAACTCTACTCTACGTCTCATAACCCTTCCTATCATAAATATACAATGTTCAACTTAATTGTGTTAACTTTCAATTTATATCTCACTGTATTTCATATTTGCAATTCATTCAAGTGTTTATGTCTTGCTAGGACTATTTATTGGTTTTATATTAAATCCATTCCTTATCTTACAATATTCATTTCATTTGAATTAAAACACTTTTTAAGGTCATTAACACTTGGCACGACGTTTCGACATTCATTCGTCACACGCCCGATTTGCCTCTCTTGTGTATGCTTACTATGCTTCTATAACTCATCTAATACGTCATATATTAATGTTAAGCATCATTATTTTTACTATTATTCATGTTTTATAACTTAGGACATCATCTTTTATGGTCAGGAGCACTACACATGCATATGTGCATGCCCGACGCCCTCCGATTGCCTCCAAAAACACAACAGTCCTAAAGATGACCATTTTGACCCATCGTAATGACCTCTAATTGAAAAACTTAAATAACCAAAGTTGTAGGTCTACTCATCCTCATTCCGGATCATCTTGAATCACCTCAATTGGAGTTTGTATGAGAAAGTTATAGCCATTTTACTACAGGAGGCCAAAACTGTCCAAGTCAGACTAAAAATCCGGCGCTGAGGCGCAAGGACTAAGCTAACTAGTGGCGCTGGGGCGCGAAATTGGCACTGGGGCGCGAATTTCAGCGCTGGGGCGCTAATTTTGGCGTCGGGGCTCGATTTTTGGCGTTGGGGCTCAAATTTTAGAGCTGGGGCGCCGACACTTGCAGAACCCAACCAC
The DNA here is from genome assembly GCA_016801055.1 of Panax notoginseng. Lineage (NCBI taxonomy): Eukaryota > Viridiplantae > Streptophyta > Magnoliopsida > Apiales > Araliaceae > Panax > Panax notoginseng. The sequence continues at coordinate 137,691,338 of CM029020.1, read as the reverse complement.
AAAGAACAGAATAACTAAACTCTGGACTAATTACTACCGCTAACATCTAAATTAAGACGTAAAACTTATAAAGATTACTCATAAACATTTACTTATCATACATATACCAATTTAGCACCACTTAACAGCAATTTTAGAAAACTTAAATCCTTAAAAGCACTATTTTTAAACCAACAATACTCCATAACCGACGTTTGTTTACACAGTGAACACTGTCATCCTACCAATTTGATTCCTTTGAACCATGTTCTGCTTTATATCTTACTCAATTACATATACAAGTTTCAATTTCATAACTAGCATAAAATCGTATATAGAACCTTTGATTTTCCACAACTCACGTTCATAAGTATATGCTCACTGTAAAAACTATTTCTTTCTTGAAAACGTAAATTTAGCCTACAACATATACATATGATACTTATAACATTACTTATACCCATAATTTCATAATCAACTAGTAAAGCATGGTTTACAGACAATTTTTGTAAAGAACTTTGTCTTACAGTCAAATGCAAAAATACAGAGACAATCAAATTATAACGTAAAACATATATGTTTAGTTTTTAAAACATACCTCTAGTTGTTTAAGAAACCCTTGCTAAACACTGAAAATACAGAACTCAGAACTTTCTCTCCAACCCTTGACAGTCTCTCTCAAAACTCTCTTGGCTCTAACTTTTCTCTGACAAAATTTCTTCCCTTTTCTTACTTAGGCTTTAGCCAAATAGATTATACGTAGAAAATAAAATCAACGTACTAATTTAAAATGTCTAAAAACTGACGCTACTAATGACCTTATTAAATTTGCATTTACCAAATTAATATATATTATTTATATTATATTATTAATAATTCAAAATTTAAAATCCAAAAACCATAAGGCTCCGTTTGGCAAAACTCTTTAAAATTAAAGAATTAATATATTTAAGCCTTGTTTGGCAAAATAAATTAAAACTACTTTAATTTATTTTAATAACTACTAATAATATAGTTATTTGTCACACTTCTAATTAATTAAGTTTTCATACTTAATTAATTAATTCAAATAACAATTCGTTGCATAATATAATAATTTATTTAATCATTATAAACTCTCTAACTTAATTATTAAATTAAATTAGATTACTATTTCAAAATAATTACTTTCCTTAACTCATTAATTATTTATTAAACAAATAAATAATCAAATCACATCAAATCAATTAAACAAATAATTATTCAACGATAAACACATCCATTAAATATTTATATAATTCAATAAATATTTAAATATTATAATTAAAAAACTGGATTGTTACAGTTTTTGGGAGCGTGAAAATAATGGAGAGATATTTTGGCAGATAATTTCTATTTGGCTTGCTCAAACCCTAGCTTTAATTCGTGGAATGGAGATCAAAAAACCAAAATAATTGACGAAAGAGTGGAGGCGGAGACGCGGAGAGTGATGCGATTTGGTGATCTGTACTGTTTTAACTTTTAAACATTTGTACCTGTTAATTAAATTAGGGACTCTGTTTTAAAAAAAGAGAGTTTGATTTTAACTTATAAAAACAACTAATATTGTATATTTTTTGAAAAATAATATTGTAAATAAAATTATCATTTCAAAAACTTAAATAGATTTAAATTTAAATTTTAGGATGTCATAAATTAGTTAATAACAAACTAAAATATAACTCTTTTGTGGAACAGAAAAATAAATTTATCGCATTTGTGATTTGTTCCACAAAAAGTGTGATAACCCGAGATTTCGAATAATCAAAATTTTGCGAATAAGTTTTTTTTTTATTAATATTAATTTTAATTATCATTTATGTGATAAGTATCGGTGATACGTGTATCGAGAAAGTCAATTTGTGTATTGACTAATAAAATTAGAGTAGAGTTGTGCTTAACAGCTTTAGAAATCCTAACCCTAATTTCTGGATAGGGATTCGATAGAAAATATAATTAAAATAATTATTTTAATGAGTTTGTGTTTATAATGTATAGAATTTTGATCGGATAAGGTTTGAAATTAATAAAACTTAATAAGAGATTAGAAACTCTAATCTCAGGATCAGAAACTCTAACGTACCGTTGGAAACCTTAATCGAAAGCCGGGAAACCCTAATTTTAAATTCGGGAATCCTAAACCCTAAATTAGGAAACCCTAATCCTAATTGGCAAGCCTATTATGTGTATTAAACTTTAATATGATTAGAAAACCCTAATTATATTTTACTTATTTTAATTTCTATTTTACAAACCCTAATTGTAATTTAGAAAAATTATTTTTCTTATTAAAAGCCTAATTCGTGGGTTATAAACCCTAATGACCATTTTGACCCTAATTGCTAAATTAAGCAATTTTAATTAGGAATATTAATCCTAATTAGCAAGATTGAATTTTATGATTAGGAAATATTAATATATTTATGGAATCCTATTTATAATTTTGGAAAATTAATTTTCTATTTTGAAAACCGAAATTTAAAAATTTTGGAAATTAAATTGCTAACCTAAAGGTCCAAACCCTAAACCCTAACCTCTAACCCAAACCCTAAACCCTAAGGGTTTGTGTATTTATCAAGATTGCCATTAAATTCAATTTGCTAAAGACCAAAATACCCTTTTTACATTTTAAATGAGCTAACTTGTAAATTTGGTAATACCTTTAGTTGGTGACCTAATTTCTTGACCATTGTGACATATATTTCAGCCATTTACTGATCAAAATCGACAGCTAGCATTGGGCATTCATTGAATCAATTATATAAGAGATTTAGAGAGAGAAAATCATAAAAACTTAGCCATTTTGCTTTCTTGCTCTCACCAACTCTCTCTCCCATCCAAAGCTCCGAAATTTTAAGGTAGATCAATCACTAAATCACCTCTAGAAACATCAAGTTCAGATTAGGAAGATCAAGATCAAGATTTGAGTAAGAAGGTATAAACCTAATTTTTATTTTTGATCTTGTATGCTTTGAAAAAATTTTGTGTTTAAGTGTTTGTATTTGTGTTAGAAGGTGTTTTTAGTCGATCTATTTTGATAACATCAAAATGGGTAAAAAGTGATTTTTCCAAAATCTGTTGTTGAGCTCTAAAGTTGTTTGACAAGCAAATGTCAGTTGGCTTAGATCTTCGTGTATTCATGCTTTGTAATGTTTTAATGTTGTAAGTTGTAGCCTGACATGTTGTCTTGGATCTGCAAGTGAAATCAGGGTCAGTTAATAGCTAGATTTCAAGTTATTTAAGGTCAAACATCGTTGACCGACGTTGACTGCTCAAAAATCTGGGCAGCCCAGAAATTTAAAACAGCTTCTGACAACTTATTATATGGTCCGTATCTGGTAGTCAGTTTGGTTTTTGATATTGTTGTTTGGTAGATCTTGTAGCCTGTAATGTTAACTACAGATCCATGGTTTTAGATCTTACAAGATGTCAATATATTAAGTGTAATAAGTGGTCAAAGTAGACCATTTGATCACGGATGAAGTTTTTAGAATTTCCAGAAACTGTTGGCACAAGTTGTCTGACAAGGTTTGACCAGAGTAGATCCGGTTATTGTGTTATAGTTTGACTGTGATCATGTTATGTCGTTGTTCTTTGTCATAAGGACTACCTGATTAGACCAAGAACATACTTATTTGATTGCTGGAGCATACGAATAATTGAAATGGAAAATGGTAGCTATGAACTGCCTAGGTTTCTGGGTTACCTAGAAAACCCAGATGTTGTCTGACAGGTAGTTTGAATGGCCAGATCTTGCTAGATAGTTATGTTATAGCTCTGTTGATGATTCACAATTGTAGTATTACATGTATACTATAAGATCTGTGCACAAAATATTCCAGAAACACACTGGATTAAACTTTATGAACGGTCAAACATTGACCCTTGCTCTGTCGGCTGTCAGTGTTCTTGAGCTCAAAAACACCAACAACGATGCTTTCTGTCGCTAATGACCAACAACGACGGTTTTAATTAAATTATTTTCTGAAATTTCCGGAAAATGATTAAAAATAGAAATAAATTCTAAAAATTACCAAAAATGGTTTTTAAAATTATTTTAAATTATGAAAAATAATTTTTGACCAATTGGAATATTTTTCTTTAATATTTATAATTATTTAAATATTAAAAGTATTTAATTTATTTAATTAGTGTATTAAATAAATTAGAGAAAAATGATTTAATATTATGAAAAATTATTTTAAATAAGAATAATGTATTTAAAAATATTTTGAGTTATAAAATGTGACTTTTAATATTTTTAGAGAATTTTCATTAATAATTTAATATTAATAATATTAGATTTATTTAATTACTAAATTAAATAAATAAGTTAAAAATGATTTTAATGATTTAAAAATTATTTTAAATAAGAATAAAGTGTTAGAAAATATTTTAAATTATAAAATATAATTTTCAATATTTTTGGAGAATTCTCATTAATAAATTAATATTAATGATATTAGATTATTTATTTATTAAATTAAATAAATGAATTAAAAATGATTTTATTGATTTAAAAATCATTTAAAAATGAGAAAAATATTTTAAAAATATTTTAAGTTATGATTAATGACTTTCAATATTTGGATAATAATTACATTAATATTTAAATATTAATGGTGATGATTTAAAAACGATTTTAAAAATTATTTAAGTAGAATATTAATGATTTAAAAATATTTTAAGTTATTAATAATAACTTTAATATTTTGACAAGTATGTTATTAATATTTTGATATTATTAAATATTAATAATGATAAGATTATTTGATAATTAAATCATTTAAAAATGATTTAAGTGTTTGAAAAATTATTATAAATTATAATAATTGTTTATAAATTATTAAAAGCTTCCGAAAAATATTATAAACGATATTTGACTTATTTAAAATAATATTGAAGCTTAGAGACCAAGTTTAATTGACAATCAATGTGTTAATTGTCGGCTAGGGTGACCAGAACACCGAGAATGGACCGAGGTCTAACCAGACCAAAATAGTTAGACTGGATAAGTGTTTATATAGGTTATAAACACTAATGTGGCTATGTGGTAATGTGCCTAGGAGAAGTTTGACTGTAGAATACAGTGTTACGTGTTATAAATGATTATGCTAATTGTGAGACCGACATTGTTGATTATAGGTCTTACGAACGCAGTTAATTATATTGTGTAGCTGTAATCAACGTGAAAGGCAAGTTTCCTAACTCAACCTTGAGTTATATTCATTCAAATATTATAATGGTTAATTATTGCTAATTATACCATGTCCAGTGAAATTATTGTTGATTATTCGCAGTTAGTGCATGATTAATAATTCAAACTGAATTACTTATTAGAGAATATACCTTTGTAGAATAACTGTTGTTGGATATTCATATTCGTAGAAGATAGAATTGACAGTACAGATAATTCCTGTCTATTGTCAAATTATGTTGAGAAATATCTTAGCTAATTATTCTGGCTAGACGAACATTTGTTAGAACTTGATAAATTTGAGAAGAGAAGATAATTTAATTAATATTGATAGATCAATGCCAGTTGTATCGGCATGATCGAAAACTTGAATAGGTTTGAGAAGAGAAATGATTAGATATTGAAATCATTGCATTTCGTTGTTAAATCAAATTCTGATTCAAAGACTGAGAAGAACAACCTTTTATATAAAGGAAACATTATAGGTCGTATATTCGACCATTGCGCGCTGTTAAGTATTATGCATAATATAGGGTACAAGGAGTTGGCCGGCTCTAAGTACTTGCAGAGGGGTATGATTTAATCTTTATGGTTATCTAATACACCTGGGTATGTCAAAGTCCAATCTTTGATAGTTACTCGAGAAGAGAAGTTCTAGATCTAGTGTGATCACTCAGCATAAATCTGGAAAACATTCCACTTTGTAATTGCGTAGAATTAATTCTTGATTATTCATTGAATATCGTAGAAAACCTTGAAAGCGTTACACTCTTTCATTATCAGAGTATTGTTGCGGAGAATGTTGGAACAATTGATATTGATTTCTATACCTTTATTGTATGTCTTAATTTGCGGGGCAAACTTGTTGCTCACCCTTGCTATAAATAAAACTTTTCAGCTAGGGACGAAGTTGCAGAAGGTGCTGCTAAGAAGAACAAGGGAAAAGGCATAGTTATAAATTAGTTATGATGAACAATATTATTATGTTGTATGGTATTGTAAACTTTTTTTGTATATCTAAGGGGGTATTTCTGTAATGTTAAGGTTAGTGGACCTGGGACTTATGTATTAACAACTTATGTTATTGACTTATGCAATCCTATTTATATATGAATGGGTAGTTAAATGGTATTATATTGTGGATCATGAACACCAAACTCGGGGGTCAGGTAACCCGGATTTGGGGGTGTCACAAAAAGAGTCTTAATTATTATAATTTTTTATTATTAATTTATAATATTTTAAATTTTGAATTATTTTAAATTAATATCTTAACTAATAAAACATTTAATATTATAAATAATTTAAAAATTATTATTAAGAATAAAAAAAATTGGCTAAAAATCAGAAAGACAACCAACGCCACTTTAAATTTTTTTTTTAAAAACGAATTTTAAAAAAAATTATCTTACTTTTTTTTTAAAACGATTTTATTTTTTTAAAGAAATTTGAAAAAAAAAATATGTGATCCAATGCCAAACTATCCGGCATTATAACTTTTTTTTTAAAAAAAATTTAAAGCAAATTTATAAAAAAAAAGAATAAGATGTAACATCACTTTAACTGACGTTGGAATCTTTTTTTTTTCTTTGATCTCTTGTACTTGTTTACAAACATCAATATTTTTTTATATTTATTCTTTGTCATCGGCGTTGGAAATGAAGGAGTATATAAGACTTCAGCTATAAAAAATAAAAATAAAAATTCTAACGCCAATTAAAGTGGCGTTGCATCTTACTCTTCTTTTTAACAAATTCGTTTTTTTTAAAAAAAAATTAAATAAAAGAGGGATAAAATTGATATTACATTAATATGAGTCAAACTGACTTATTAGGAATGACTTATAAGTTATTTTTAAATAACTTTAATTATGTTTTAGTTCATAAAATATAATAAATTTTTCTTCATCTTTTATGTTTTCTCTTAAAACTGATAGTATTACTCATTTGCCCTTCATTTGCTCATGTGTTACACTGTCTACCGCTAAAAGTTATGGCAGTAGTTTAGACTTAGTTAACTAATAAATTAGAATAGCTCAGTAGATAAATTCTTAAATCTCCACATTAAACTAAATATATATAAAGTAACTATGAATATTTATATAACGTAACTATAAATATTTTAATATATATATATATATATATATATATATATATATATATATATATATATATATATAAATTTATCTCTAAATATTCATATAAATTTATCTTTAAAATTTATAAACAAATATTTATTTATAAATATTTCATCTAAAATTTATAAAATTTAGATATGAATATTTTTTATAAATATTTATATGAATATTCATATAAATTTATCTTTAAAACTTATAAACAAATATTTATTTATAAATATTTCATCTAAAATTTATAAAATTTAGATATGAATATTTTTTCAAAAATTTATCTCTCCATAGGTTTGAACTTGCAACCTTAAGCATGAAACTTTAGTCGTCTAACCACTAGACCACCAAAGGTTAGCTATTAATATTTTGCAAGGACTAATCTTTATATCAAAACATTTCATTTCTCCCAAAAAAAATTAAAATACTACACGGTTACTACAATTTTGCTAGCTTTTATATGGGTAATAGTAATTATAATATTAGTAATAATAATAATAATATTAGTAATAGTAATAATAATTATTATAATTATAATATTATTATAAATATAATAGTAATATTAATAATAAAAATATAATAATAGTAATAATTATATTAATAATTATGATATTAGTAATAATAATAGTAAAAATAATAACAACAATAATAACAAAAATAACAATAATAATAATTATAATAATAATAATTATAATATTAATAATAATAATAATAGTAATAGTAATAGTAGTAGTAGTAATAATAATAATAATAATAATAATAATAATAATAATAATAATAATAATAATAATAATAATAATAATAAGCTTGTGACTTAACAAGCTTCAAATCAAAACAGTTGCAACCGCCTATAAATAAGAAAATATATCAAACTGAAAGGACTAGATATGAAGATGTAATGAATGTTTCGTAAAAAAATGACTTTTTAAATTGCAACAACTTTTTAAAACAAAGACATGATATTAAAAAAAAATTCCGAAGAAAATGTTGTTCAAATTGCACTTTAAGAAGCATGGTTCATAAAGGGACCTCATATGAAACAAGTAGAATGTATAATGTATATAGTACTCACAAGTCAGAATTAGAATAATCAGTATGTTAAACATAAATCTCGGTATAACATTTCTAACATTCTTTCATATCAGTGGAATATTAGTGCTATTTTGAGAGTATGTACCACAAGATGGATAAAAACATTATTTTGCAATGATAAAAACATGGATCCATCTTATGCAATAGGTTCTAGTTTTAAATCTCCCTCCCCGATTTTAATTTCCAAGAACTTTTGGTTCAAATGATATTATTATTATTATTATTATTATTATTATTATTATTATTATTATTATTATTATTATTATTATTGTAATTATTATTATTATTGTTATTTTTGTTATTATTGTTATTATTAGTACTATTATTATTATAGTTATTGTTATTATTATTATTATTATTATTATTATTATTATTATTATTATTATTATTATTATTATTATTATTATTATTATTATTATCTTAATTTAAGGCAACATTTTAATAGTCGTTGCAAAAAGTTGTATAAAATATGCAACGAAAATAAAAATTGTTGCCAATGAATGTGGTCCATATTAGGCAACGAAATATAGCGACAAAAAAACTTTCGTCGCCCACGAGGAGGAGAAATCAAGTGGTTAGAAATTTTGCAACGAATTTCTAACGAATTTTGTTTCCAAATTTTGCACGACTTATGAATTTCATTACAAAAAGTGAAAGCCTGACACAATCTGTAACGAAGGACAAGTTTTGTTGCTAAACATACACTTTTAGCAACGACTTATAAAGTCGTTGCCTGAAAAATCGTTGCTAAAGCCCTAATTTAAGCAACAAAAAAACTTTCGTTGTCCACGATGACGGGAAATCAAGTGGCCGAAAATTTTGCAACGAATTTCTAACGAAATGTTTTCCGGCCAATGAATTAGTAACGAAATTTTGCAACGCCTTATGAATTTCATTGCAAAAAGTAAAAGCTCACAATCTGCAACGAAGGATAAATTTCGTTGCTAAACATATCGAAAAATCGTTGCTAAAGGCCCATTTTTTTGTACTGTAATAATACTCCCTCCATTACACGTTTTCTCCCCCCACCCCATTTTCATTTTTCATCCCACATGTGGGCCCCACCTCACATGTCACTTTCACACACACACACACACACACACACACACACACACACACACACACACACACATATATATATATATATATATATATATATATATATATATATATATATATATACAGGAAAGATCAAGAGTATAATTCTTAAATAGTATAACGCCTTAAATAGCATAATTTTATCAAAACGACGTAGTTTTGGAAGGACGCGGTGGCATGGTATTTACAAAGATGCCACCGCGTCCCTCCAAAACTACTTTATTTTGATAAAATTATGCTATTTAAGGCGTTATGCTATTTAAAGATTATGCTCTTGATCCTTCCTGTATATATATATATATATATATATATATATATATATATATATATATATATATATAATAATTTTATACTGATTATTTTGAAAATTGGGTAACTAAGGGTCCAAATAATAAGCAAAATTTACAACAAATACATCATAAAAAAATTTCATCAATATTTTTAACAACATTTATTCATCATTATTATAATTCGCAATATTAACAACCAAATCATTCCCAGGAAAGAAGGGGCTTTCCGATAAGAATTTCTCCCTATTAGCGTATAATTAGGTGACCAAACCCCTTTTCTCGACAAAACTTTCTAGACATTGTTAATTATGAAGATAATAATATGAATAACTTGTCATCTCAATTATTGATTTAATAGTATATAATATTGACAATAATTGAATCAAATAACGTGAGATACTATGCAACAATTACTATAGAAATAATTGAGTATAACTAAGTGACTTCTCACGTAAGCATCAATAGTCAATACCGTGTGCTACTATGGAACCACGAGTATTACTGTACTTTTATCACCAGGTATTTCAACAGTTAACAGTAAAACTTTCGCCGTTATTTTTATAAAAAGATATTTCTGCCGTTTTTTAACTTCAACAATAATTTCGTTATGGGGTCCACCAATGATTGTGCCGTCGTACGAATATTTCTTGTTAAAACGAATATTCTCCGACCAATCGAATATTTTATAACACCTTGAATACTTTGCAAAATTTATAAATATTACCTACAACTATAATATTATAACAAATCCACACCATAATTATTCAAAATGATATTTAGAGAAAAAATTATTTTTATTCATAAAAGTTGGGGTCTTACATTTGATATACCCTAAGGGTCTTAAAGGACATGTCAAAGAATAACTCATCATACACAAGATACTATAATGATCTCAAGTCTAAGGATCACTTGTACTACCATCACTACAGGAATTCTTATTGATAGGCATGTAAAACTCCATTAAGTATTCCTTATCGAGCTCGTTTAGTGAACTTATTCTCCAATAAGCACCTACATACTCTTCATGCCTTTCCCTTTCAATTCCATGTAAATTCCATTTAAATCCCAATACCATGTAAATATAGGAGAAAATGTAAATATGCATCCCATTCCCTGTCAAATCCTGTCATCAAAACAACTGATATTTGTTTTGCAGGAAAATATTAAAAACCATAAAAACCAAGACATTGCATCAATGGATGTTGTTAATGTTTATCAAGACTAAACTACCTACTCTTCATGTAGGTAAGATATTTCCCATTACTAGATCAAAATATAAGAAGGCATAAAGCTTATCCACCGACATAGCTGAAAGTGCCCAACACGATTCCAGTTCCGTATCTCGAAAAAAGTTTTAGGGAGTTAAGAATCAAATAGCAGAGTTGGTTATCCTCCTAAAAGAACAAAGTAAAAGCACTCAGGGCCAGAGAATGCTTACCCAACCAGAGTCATTCACACCTGGGGGCAGTCGGGGTATTGACAGAAAGATGGAAACCCAGATACCTGAACCTCATTCCAATAAAAGAACCAACAAAACCCCTGAAATCATAAATATCAGGGATGATCGAGAAACTAGGGATATAAGAAAGAAAGTCCAACAAATGAAGAAACCATCCGGTCAATCAAAGGGACTAGAAACCTTGGAATTGTCACCTATTCAGATCTCTGCATTCCCAAGGGCTCGATATCCTAATAAATTCCAAGTCCCAGAGTTTGAAAAGTAGAATGAGGCAGGTGATCCCTATACACACCTAAAAGTATATATTGGCGAGCTGGGGTTTTATGCAGTGAATGAAAAGCTCATAATGCAGTTATTCTAAAAAAGTTTAACTGGAGAGGCTAGAGCCTTGTATGCCCAACTTGACAATGCCAAAATCCACAACTGGAAAGAGTTAGCCCATACCTTCCTAAATCAGTAAAGTTTTCAGTCACAAATGGCACCGAATCAATACCAAGTGACTAAAGTTAAAAATAAAAATAATGATTCTTTCCGAGAATGTGCTCAAAGATGGATACGTCTGGCAGCACAGGTCAGCCCGCCTATGTCAAAAACTGAAATGGTGATGACTTTCATAGACATCCAAGAGGCACATAAAGGTGGCGAATGGGACCTTCTGTTCCTCCATGCATCCCAAGACATCGAATATCTCGGTAATTTGCTTGACCCACGTTTCTGCCATGATCGGATCCGGATTTCCCTTAAATTCTGGTGGTCTCAATTCTTTGAACTGCTTGGCTGTGACAAACCATGAATTACTATCATTTCCTCCTGTATTTTGAACACGAGTCTCCCTCGTCTGGTTTTGCATGAATTGCAAAAAACTTCTAAACATCCCATCGTTCATCATCTGCTCATTGGTGTTGTTCACAGGAGGAATATTGTCAGCCTGTTGCACGTTCTCCTCGTTTGTGAGTACAGGCGTCTCCACGATTTCATTTACTCCACTGTTAACATTCTCAGTCGACATTCTCAAATATTTTCATAAAACAAGGGTTAATTTAACAAATTAACAAATCACATAATATCCCTATAATATGACCGACCAACAGATAAGCTTAGGTAGGACACACTAGCGAAGGATTTACTCGTCTCTCCCCTCCTAGTTCTATTACCCGATCTCCGCCAGAGATCATATCCCTAAGCTCTGATACCAACTGTGACGCCCCCAAAATAGGTCCAATCCACAACCCATTTTAGGTCGCCAAAATACATGGTACAGAAACAACTACAACTTCATTAATACAAGTGTCGTGCAAAATACGACAACACATAAACTGTGAGTTTAAATACAAATATTGTCTTCTAGACAATATCCACACTCAAATAAATTCTCATCACAATTATTGATACATTATTTTACAAAAATGGTGAGGACTACTAAATAATTTTCTAGAACCATCATTCCACACCCCAACTCGTACTCGCTACATTCTCGCCTCCTGAGAAGAAAAATGGAACAACAAGGAAAAGGGTGAGCTCAACTAGCCCAGTAAAGAATATTATGACTAAGATAATATAGAACAAATTATCGTTAGTCTTAACAGGGAAAAATTTAATAGAATACAATAGACAACAAGTTTTACATCAATATTCGCAGCGGAAATAATAATTCATTAGACGAATTAAGTAGAGAATGAAATCTACTATCTTCTGTATATGAATTTAAAAGTCCATCATCAATATTTTATCCCTGTAACATCAATCAACATATATCTGGAAATCAAATATTCATCTTTGCACTACAGGCCAAAGATATTCATCAGTTGGTCATGTTCATCTAAACACCTGTTCATCTTTGCACTACAGGCCAAAGATATTCATCAGTTGGTCATGTTCATCTAAACACCTGTTCATCTTTACACTACGGGCAAAAGATATTCATCAGAAATCATTCATCTTTGTACTACAGGCCAAAGATATGCATTAATATCATCATTTAGGACTGAGGATGATGAAAAATATTTTAAAGAAAACGAATCTAGTGAAACAAAAGAGTAGATATTAAGGATTCGTATTTCAGCTATTCTATGTCCAAAAATACCTCATAAATAATCATAGTGGAGTAAAATTCAAGAATGATCAAAACATGGATACAATCAAAGCTAGTATCCAGAATGGATATTTTAGATAAAAAGAAGAAAATTTTATTTTTCGGTGAATAGTGCCGTATTCGTGAATAGTATCGTATACGTGAATAGTACCGTATACGTGAATAGTAACTCCGACACCAAAAGATAGAAATTTCACAAAAAACATTATTATGCTTCGTGAATAGTACTCGTGAATAGTAACTCGTGAATAGTAACTCATGAATAGTAATCCCGACATGAAAAAGTTCCAAATTTGATAAAAAGCTTCAACCAATATTTCGGCATAATGATATTGAAGAAATAATATCATTTATGAAGAAAAATAACATCCCTTACCTCGTAAAGACAGTACTTCTAGTTGAAACACCGGATATAGGCTATGACTTGAACTTGTACCGTATAGCAACACTCAAAGTATTAAAATACTCACAAGAATACGCTCACTAATATAGAGAGAGAAAGAGATAGAAGATTTTAGTTTCTGGTGTGATTTTTAATTCTAACATAAGCACCCTATTTATAGGAAAATGCTTAGAACACCAAAGCAGAAAATTGAATATAATAATATTATTTATAAACAAAATTCCTAAGCACACCACCAGCTGATTTCAACCATTTAACACATGCCCCTCAATTGAAAAAAACGTTTTTCTTAAAAATAATAATTAAAACTTCCAAAAATCAATTATTTCGAAATTACGGAACTTCAATAATTCATAATAAATAGACCTTTAATCAGAAAATTCAAATCTCGCAAGTTTTTATAGGAAATTCAATTCTCTACAACTTTGCAGAAGAAAATTTTTCTAAATTCCAAACAGAAATTGATCGAAATACATAAACGGGCAATTTTACAGGCTATAATCATTTTTCAGTCAAGAAATGGATCCACCGACACACAAAACATGTGTTAATCATTTAATGCAACAAAAATACTCTTTCTCCTCATATACTCATATATCCCGCATTAATTGTAAAAAATATCACCATTAATATATTATTAAAATAATATATTTGAATGAATTATTTTATCAGAAAAAGATAAAATATTAATTTTCAACAATTGTCACATTAAAAATTTTCTCCATCTATATCCACATAAAATCAATAGTTTCCTCATCATATAAATCAATAATTAATTATTCATAAATAATATTACAGAATCACAATACTGACAACCAGGCAGTTCCTAGGAAAGAGAAGGCTTTCCAATAAGGATCTCTCCTTACTGGCGCGCAATTAGATGACCAAACCTCTCCTTAGACAGAACTTTCTAGACATTGCCAATAATGTTATCTAATAATATTATTCAGATAATATGAATTATTGCTCCGATAATAGAAAATACTGTGTAGTGACAATTATTAAAACAACAGTAATATAAAATATCAACGCATCAATTATCAATAAAATAAAATACTGAACAGTAATTACTGTAACCATTATTGAGTAGTGCCTTCTTACGTAAGAATCAATAATTGGTGCAATACAGTGTGCTACTGTGCAACAACGCGTATTACTGTGTTTAACCACCGGGTATTCCAACAGTATTAACGGTAACAACTACGCCGTTATTTATAAACAACTTATATTTGTCATTTTCTTCATCCAATCGCTTTCTGTTATGGGGCCCACAAAAGACTGCGCCGTCGTACGAATATTCTCTGATAGAAAGAATATTCCACAACCAAACGAATATTCTCCGACAACAATGAAAATTTTATAACCACCTGCTTATTTGAAATATTTGCGCATTTTACCCATAAATAACCTCATTAATCAATTTAACCCTTACTATTTCAAAATAATAAATAAAGGAAATTAAATTTCATTTATTAATAATTTGGGATCTTACAACCTCCCTTCCTTATGAAATTTCGTCCTCGAAATTGACGTACGTACCTGGTGTTTCGAAAAGATGAGGATACCTCGCTTTCATTTTCGTTTCCAACTCCCAGGTCATTTCTTCAATAGCATGGTTCCTCCACAAAACTTTAACTTGTGGTATGATCTTTGTGTGTAGGACATGCTCCTTCATATCCAAGATCTTGACAGGTACCTCTTCATACGTTAAGTCTTCGGCTATCTCGTCTGGTTCTAACTCAATAACGTGGTTTGGGTCTTTCACATATTTACGTAGCACAGATATATGAAAACATTATGAACACGAGACATACTTGGAGGTAACGCGAGTCTATAGGCCACATTTCCTACTCGATCGAGGATTTCAAATGGACCAATAAATCGAAGGTTTGAGCTTCCCTCACATCGCCAATTCTCGCTTTTGGAATAACAACTTTTTGCATCTTCTTCTTCATATTCATTAACTCCGGTGTGTAGCTTGAGCGATTTTAACTTTATCGATAAAAGTCGATTCTACTCGTATATCATCACATGGGTACCTAGAGTCTTCAACTATATCTCTATCATTTGAAAGTCATACAAAATGGGTCTTTGACAATATTGCACTTGTACTCGTATACGATGTTTTACTCAACACGTCAGCTACCACGTTCGCTTTTCCAGGATGGTATGGTCAGAACATGTGTCGAAATGAGTCTCCTCTTGAGTTCTTCGAAGCTCTTCCCACATTCCTTGCTCCATTCGAATTTTTTATCTCTATGAGTCAACTGAGTTAATGGAGTAGCAATTCGAGAAAATCTTTCCACAAAATCTTCGATAATAACCAGCTAAGCATAGAAAGCTACGTATTTCGATTACTAACTTAGGTTTGCTCTCAACTGTGACTCATATCCCAATCTTGGATAGCACGTCACAATGACACCTATCAATTTACTACCACACGAATATGGCATCCCCTACGGAGAGTCTGGCTTCAATGCATTCCACAAAGGAAGTCACCAGATAGAGGCTCGGTTATCAACTTCTATAGTTGGGTTTTTAACTCCTGAAGTCCAATAGGAGCCATTCGATATGAGATTTTAGAAATGGATTTTGTACCAGGTTCAAAGTCGATACAAAATTCAATATCACACTCTGGGAGTAAGCCAAGAAATTCTTCAGGAAATACGTCAGGGATTTTACTAACAACAGAAATATCATTCAAATCTGACGTATTTTTTGTTCAAGTCCATAACATGGCTAAGAAAGCTTGACATCCATTTTTCAATAAACGAATGACTTTACGACTTGATATGAAAGAGTTTGACTTCAATGGTTTGGTTGCTTGAATTCGAATAACAGGTTGCTTAGGAATATAAAAACTAACAACCTTACAATCAATTTTTGGCATGATGAGTAGTTAACCAATCAATTCCTAAAATCACATCAAAAGCAAGTATCTTTAAAGAGATAAGGTCAACAGGTAATGTGATGGTGCCAACTTGTATCAAACAAGATTTATAAATAGTGGATGTAACGAAAGTTTCTCCTAACGGAGTTTCAACAGATAAGTCAAAGTCTAATTTTCTCCGGAGTCAAGTTTAAACGTTGAGCACAAGCAGGAGAGATAAATGAATGGGTAGCACCGGTATCTAGTAAGGTATAAACTTCGCAAGAATTTATAATTAACTAACCCGTGCTAACTTCGTTTGGGTTCCTTGTATGTTGACCAGTCATGAAAAATGCTCTTCTAGGAACTGTTGACTTTGACTTTTCTGGGACAGCCTTTTGAGTCACCATCCCCGCTGGACTTGGTTTCGATACAGTGCAATCTCGAGCGATATGTCCTTCCTTTCCACAATTATAACATACCTTAAACTGTTGTGGGCAGTTTGGGCTGATATGTCCTTCTTTTCCGCACTTATAGCATATGACCGGTGGTCGTTCTCCTTCCTTGGAACCAGTTGCTACTGGTGCTGACGTCTTCGTATTGTCATTGTTAAATCTCCTCTTTTTAAAATCTCCTCCCGACTCGCTTCTTCTATTTTCATAGCCACGATTACCACCAGAGTGGTTGTCGTTCTTGTCTATGTTTTTCTTTCTCCGCTGGTTATCATTGTTTTGATGACTGTTGTCACCGATATGATCCTGGTTGTGGTCCCTCGGTTGACCGTACTCGTTATCTCGCTCTAATAATTGAGCCCTGTTGACAATATCTGAATAGAGAAAAAATTTATGAGAAATAAGATATTGACGTATGTCGGGTTTCAAACCTCTCAGAAACATCCGCATCATACGTTCCTCATTCTCCACCAAATGAGGTGCAAACCTGGACAACTCTGCGAATTTCGCCTCGTACTGGGACACCGTCATGTTATTCTGCTCCAGTCTAATAAACTCTACCTCCTTCATATGGAAAATACTTTCAGGAAAGTATTTTTCGTTGAAAAGTTTCTGAAACGTTTCTCAAGACATGCTGAGTGCGGCAGGCTGGGTCCGTTTCACAGACTCTCACCAGTAGTCTGCCTCGTCACGGAACATAAAGGTGGCGAATGGAACCTTCTGTTCCACCGTGCATCCCAAGACATCGAATATCTCGGTAATTTGCTTGACCCACATTTCCGCCATGATCGGATCCGGCTTTCCCTTAAATTCTGGTGGTCCCAATTCTTTGAACTGCTTGGCTGTGACAAACCGTGAATTGCTATCATTTCCTCCTGTATTTTGAACACGAGTCTCCCTCGTCTGGTTTTGCATGAATTGCAAAAAGCTTCTAAACATCCCATCGTTCATCATCTGCTCATTGGTGTTGTTCACAGGAGGAATATTGTCAGCCTGTTGCACGTTCTCCTCGTTTGTGAGTACAGGCGTCTCCACGATTTCATTTACTCCACTGTTAACATTCTCAGTCGACATTCTCAAATATTTTCATAAAACAAGGGTTAATTTAACAAATTAACAAATCACATAATATCCCTATAATATGACCGACCAACAGATAAGCTTAGATAGGACACACTAGCGAAGGATTTACTCGTCTCTCCCCTCCTAGTTCTATTCCCCGATCTCCGCCAGAGATCATATCCCTAAGCTCTGATACCAACTGTGACGCCCCCAAAATAGGTCCAATCCACAACCCATTTTAGGTCGCCAAAATACATGGTACAGAAACAACTACAACTTCATTAATACAAGTGTCGTGCAAAATACGATAACACATAAACTGTGAGTTTAAATACAAATATTGTCTTCTAGACAATATCCACACTCAAATAAATTCTCATCACAATTATTGATACATTATTTTACAAAAATGGTGAGGACTACTAAATAATTTTTTAAAACCATCATTCCACACCCCGACTCGTACTCGCTACATTCTCGCCTCCTGAGAAGAAAAATGGAACAACAAGGAAAAGGGTGAGCTCAACTAGCCCAGTAAAGAATATTATGACTAAGATAATATAGAACAAATTATCGTTAGTCTTTAACAGGGAAAAATTTAATAGAATACAATAGACAACAAGTTTTACATCAATATTCGCAGCGGAAATAATAATTCATTAGACGAATTAAGTAGAGAATGAAATCTACTATCTTCTGTATATGAATTTAAAAGTCCATCATCAATATTTTATCCCTGTAACATCAATCAACATATATCTGGAAATCAAATATTCATCTTTGCACTACAGGCCAAAGATATTCATCAGTTGGTCATGTTCATCTAAACACCTGTTCATCTTTGCACTACGGGCCAAAGATATTCATCAGTTGGTCATGTTCATCTAAACACCTATTCATCTTTGCACTACGGGCCAAAGATATTCATCAGAAATCATTCATCTTTGCACTACAGGCCAAAGATATTCATTAATATCATCATTTAGGACTGAGGATGATGAAAAATATTTTAAAGAAAACGAATCTAGTGAAACAAAAGAGTAGATATTAAGGATTCGTATTTCAGCTATTCTATGTCCAAAAATACCTCATAAATAATCATAGTGGAGTAAAATTCAAGAATGATCAAAACATGGATACAATCAAAGCTAGTATCCAGAATGGATATTTTAGATAAAAAGAAGAAAATTTTATTTTTCGGTGAATAGTGCCGTATTCGTGAATAGTATCGTATACGTGAATAGTGCCGTATACGTGAATAGTAACTCCGACACCAAAAGATAGAAATTTCACAAAAAAACATTATTATGCTTCGTGAATAGTACTCGTGAATAGTAACTCGTGAATAGTAACTCATGAATAGTAATCCTGACATGAAAAAGTTCCAAATTTGATAAAAAGCTTCAACCAATATTTCGGCATAATGATATTGAAGAAATAATATCATTTATGAAGAAAAATAACATCCCTTACCTCGTAAAGACAGTACTTCTAGTTGAAACACCGGATATAGGCTATGACTTGAACTTGTACCGTATAGCAACACTCAAAGTATTAAAATACTCACAAGAATACGCTCACTAATATAGAGAGAGAAAGAGATAGAAGATTTTAGTTTCTGGTGTGATTTTCAATTCTAACATAAGCACCCTATTTATAGGAAAATGCTTAGAACACCAAAGCAGAAAATTGAATATAATAATATTATTTATAAACAAAATTCCTAAGCACACCACAGCTGATTTCAACCATTTAACACATGCCCCTCAATTGAAAAAAACATTTTTCTTAAAAATAATAATTAAAACTTCCAAAAATCAATTATTTCGAAATTACGGAACTTCAATAATTCATAATAAATAGACCTTTAATCAGAAAATTCAAATCTCGCAAGTTTTTATAGGAAATTCAATTCTCTACAACTTTGCAGAAGAAAATTTTTCTAAATTCCAAACAGAAATTGATCGAAATACATAAACGGGCAATTTTACAGGCTATAATCATTTTTCAGTCAAGAAATGGATCCACCGACACACAAAACATGTGTTAATCATTTAATGCAACAAAAATACTCTTTCTCCTCATATACTCATATATCCCGCATTAATTGTAAAAAATATCACCATTAATATATTATTAAAACAATATATTTGAATGAATTATTTTATCAGAAAAAGATAAAATATTAATTTTCAACAATTGTCACATTAAAAATTTTCTCCATCTATATCCACATAAAATCAATAGTTTCCTCATCATATAAATTAATAATTAATTATTCATAAATAATATTACAGAATCACAATACTGACAACCAGGCAGTTCCTAGGAAAGAGAGGGCTTTCCAATAAAGATCTCTCCTTACTGGCGCGCAATTAGATGACCAAACCTCTCCTTAGACAGAACTTTCTAGACATTGCCAATAATGTTATCTAATAATATTATTCAGATAATATGATTTATTACTTCGATAATAGAAAATACTGTGTAGTGACAATTATTAAAACAACAGTAATATAAAATATCAACGCAGCAATTATCAATAAAATAAAATACTGAACAGTAATTACTGTAACCATTATTGAGTAGTGCCTTCTTACGTAAGAATCAATAATTGGTGCAATACAGTGTGCTACTGTGCAACAACGCGTATTACTGTGTTTAACCACCGGGTATTCCAACAGTATTAACGGTAACAACTACGCCGTTATTTATAAACAACTTATATTTGTCATTTTCTTCATCCAATCGCTTTCTGTTATGGGGCCCACAAAAGACTGCGCCGTCGTACGAATATTCTCCGACAGAAAGAATATTCCACAACCAAACGAATATTCTCCGACAACAATGAATATTTTATAACCACCTGCTTATTTGAAATATTTGCGCATTTTACCCATAAATAACCTCATTAATCAATTTGACCCTTACTATTTCAAAATAATAAATAGAGGAAATTAAATTTTATTTATTAATAATTTGGAGTCTTACATACATGCTATAGGGTATGGAAGAAAATAATATTTCTTACGAATATTGAATGAAAATAATATCCCTTACCTTAGTAGGAGAGTAATTCCGACTAGTATAGCGGAGATATTCTTGAAGAAAACCTGCATTATTTGCTACACTCAAAGTATCCTTATACTAGAAAGAAATACGCACAATATTATACAAGAAGAATTCTCTGATTCTCGTGTGATTTTTATTTCTTAACTAATCATCCTATTTATAGGAGAATGGCATGACACTATTTAAGAAAATAATCACGGACGCACAGTAACTTTTTCACGGACAAAATTCGCGTATCTGATTTTTACTATTCATTACTGTGCAATAAAATATTCTCATAAAATAAAAACTTTATATACAATATAATATATTCTATTTATAATCTAATAAAATGAATAACTTTATATATAATATAAAAAGTATTCTGTTTTATATAAAAAAATTTGTGTTTTATTACTATTATAGTAATAATTAAACAAAACTTGAACAACTTTATATCGATAATTTTAAAAAATAAGTAAGTGGGGGTCCATCTAATAAGCCGAACTTATAACAAATACTTCATGACAAACCCCTTTATTTATATCAAAAATTGAATAAATATTTACCACAAATCACTTGTCTTCAATAAACACATTTTTAATCTTTCAACAATTATTCATCATTAATATTATAACTCACAATATTGACAACCAGATCATTCCCAAGAAAGAGGGGGCTTTCCGATAAGGACTTCTGCTTATTGGCGCGTAATTAAATAACCTAACCCCTTTCCTCGACAGAACTTTCTAGACATTGTTAATAATGTAAATAATAATATGAATAACTATGTCATCTCAATTATTGATTTACTAATATAAAATATTATGCAGATGATATTGTGACAATAATTAAATCAATAATATGAGATACTATGCAGCAACTACTGTGGCAATAATTGAATAAAATTAAGTGACTTCTTAAGTAAGCATCAATAATCAGAGATATTATACAATATCGTGTGCTACTGTGCAACCACCCGTATTACTGTACTTTTAACACCGTGTATTTCAACAGTTAACAGTAAAAGTTTTATTGTTATTTTTATAAAAAGGTTATTTCTGTCGCTTTTTATATCCGACAGTCATTCCGTTATGGGGTCCACCAATGATTGTGTCGTCGTACGGATATTCCCGACCAAACGAATATTTTATAACAACTTGCTTACTTTGCAAAATTTGCACATATCACCCATAAATATAGCATTATATCAAATCCATACCTTATTATTCAAAATAACATTTAGAAAAAATTAAATCTTTATTTATAAAAAAAGTTGGGGTCTTATAGCCTTGGAAGCAGTCTCCGAGCATATATAGGCTGGCAATTGTGCAAGCGATCCCAAGGGGGTAACCGATAAAGATAATGAAGATGTATCCCTCGTGTTACAGGGGCAAGCTAGGAGATCAACCTATAGTCCCCCCATTTGGAAGAAGCAAGGAAATCTGCCATTTCAATAATAGATTGCATGCATTCAACCAATGTCAGAACATAAAGAGAAAAATTGGAAGAACAAAAAATCGAGTGTTCAATCCACTGGGCAATTCCCTTGAAAATGTATTGGTGATGTTAATGGATCACAAGAAAATTATCAAACTGGCTCCACCTCTGGATCCAGGAAGCAAAAGATACAATCCAAGCCAAAGATGTGCTTACCACTCAGGATCTCCGGGACACGATACACAAGATTGTTGGTCCTTAAAGCATAAAATACAAAATCTGATCGAAAGTGGCAGTATTGTGGTCCAACGACCTGACCAGCAAAATGTCAACACCAACCTTCCGTTGCAGCATGATACGGAGGGAGTGAACATGATCGAGTCAGGGAGCACTGATATGCATTCAAATCGTAAGTACATGCGAAGGATGGAGGAATATCCTCAAAGGAACAAAACAAATGTCCTTGAGTGGAAAAATTCGGGGGAATATAGGATAGTAAATCAAAAATTAGAAACGATCAAACATCAAGTAACTCTGTTGGCTAATCTGATAGTGTGCCAACATCAGGTTACAAGGCAACTTTTCAATCAACTATCAGAAAGCCAAGAGAAAAGAGAAGTTAACTAGAATTCAAGCTTATATCCCTCTGAGATGAGCCAGCTAAATGAAGAAGATCAAAGCAGGCTGAAAGGACAAGAAAAGTGGAATGATAAAATTGCTAGAAGATCTCGCTAGCAAAAAAATTGCTCAGGGGAATGCAAATTCTCAAAGAAGAAATATCAAACAACCTCCAAAAGAGACTAAAAATTCACCCCTCTAAACAAATCAAATGAAGAAATGCTACACTTTTTGATAAGCAAAGGAAGGATTACTGAGTTGCTGCCTCTTGTAAATCCCGAGATGAAAAGTTACGACTCCACCAAGATATGTCTCTACCATTCTAACTCACCTGGACATGCAACCGAGGAATGTTGGTCTCTGAAGCATAAAATCCAGGACCTCATTGAAAATAGAGAGCTGAAGATAGAATTCCCCATGACCAAAAAAGGTGAAAAGGAAATAAAAAGCTTAAGATGTCCGCTCAAGACAGGCAGTTCAAAGGAGGTGACGACTATGAGCACCAATCCTGCCAGAACACAAGGTGGACTGATCCTAATGCTGGGAGTGACAGAAGAGACAAAATAGTCCCCAAAGGAGATTCCTCCACCAACATCAAATATCTTGTGGCCCAAAGATAGCAACCATGTTCCTGATTTTATCATCCTGGATGATAAGGTGGAAATACTGATCCTTTCCAAGGAAGAAAAAGCCAAAATGAAAAGTTCCTTGCGAAAAATACAACAACAATTTGGGGGAGATTTTGTAATCAAATCTTCTCAAACCCATGAAAAAATGAAGAAACATATGAAGATAAAGGTGGTAAAGGTTATCGGGGAAGCCAACCCATCAAGGAATCAAGAGCTCATACCTTTTTGCGATGGGGCCAGTTTAAGCATCCTTGAGGAATATACTAAATCAGGAAGCGATCAAGTTATGAAAGTGATTGAAGATATTTAGAACAAGGAGGTAACCTCTATCATGAGCCTCAAAGGCAACATAACCACTGATAAACTGGACTATCAATCCTCAGCTAGCCAGGAAGACGTAGATCTAGAGGAAAGTCATGAGTTCCAGGTGATATTGGGACGTTATAATTTTCTTAGCATTATGCCTTTTATTTTCCATGCATGTAAAAATCAAAAAAATCAAAAAATTTAAAAAAATTTAAAAAATCAAATCAAATCAAATCAAATCAAACCAATCAGGTCTCATCCAAGTTTGAACTACGAAAGACCTGATCTCCCCTCATAAGTGGGAGTACGTAGGCAGCCATCTATAGTGCAGTCTAACCCCTACAAAAATCTAAAAATCCCCTTCAACCAAGCTCAAACTCCAATAAATACTTTTAAGCCAAAGCTTGAACTACGTAAGACCTGATCTCCCGCGTACCCTACGTAGGCAGCTATCAGTGGTGTGGTATGACCCTCAAAAGAAATATTAAAACCCAAACATCAATCCAAGACATCAAAATCAAACCTGAAAAGTCTACGCCCAAGAAAAACCCTTAAAGTCAGCTACCCATGTTGAGAAGACCCAACAAGCACTTCAATGTCATTCCTTTAAATCTTGCACAAGTCCCGAAAAGGAAGAAACAAAGATACATTAAGACAACCAACAACAGGGATGAAATGGCCATCATCATAAGATGTAACTCGTTAGCAATTCATCGCTCCTGAAGTGTGAGAAGACTTGATCTCTTTTGACCTTCAATAGTACATGGACAATCGTCGTGGCAAAGTCTATCTCATACTTGACGACCTGATCCCCCATATCAAGACAACAAATCAAACCTTACAAATTAAATCAAACTCAGGCGAAGTCATCACCAACCAAGCTGAGATCTTAAGGCTAATTTAGTAGAGTCTGAAGGCCTGTCGACATCAATCATCAAAAACACAGCGATATATCAAGAATGATTGTGACTGTGAAGACCCCAAATTCGGGTACTTGAAACCCGAACTCGGTTCATCACGATACCATTTCTATGAGCGGAATAATACTAATAATAATAACAATAATATAAATATCGAACTTAACTTACATTTATCAGAGTCTAATCCCAAGTACGTAACCTTTAAACATTCATTACAAACCGTGATAGATAATATATATATATATATATATATATATATATATATATATATATATATATATATATATATATATATATATATATCATACTTGTTTTAATAACATTAAACTATTACATAAGATAACGTTCATTCATTCATTCAGCAACCTTTTCCCTTCTCTTGTTCTTAGCAGAGCTCTCTGATCATTCACACTTAGCTAAAAATATTTAAATTAAGCAAGGATGAGCATTTGAGTGCCCAACAAGTAATAGCAATTATATATATATAAGCTGAAAGGATTTAAATATTTTTTTTGTACTATTCTTCTACAACAAGTCAATAGTTGCGAAGTATTCTGAACCGATAATAATAACATAACAACTCTCTTTCAAATTTTTAAAACTACATAATGACTATAACTGGGGTTATGGTGACATGCCATGAATATTGTTTTCATTTTAGAAAAGGTTAAACAGAAATTCATCTGTAAACCGACATAACTTATGGGCGTTAGGTTGTACTTCCCATGGGCCCTGTATTGATCAATACTACATTACAAGAACGATAGGATCATTCACTCTGTTCCACCTTGGGTGCATAAACAGTTTTCCCGTGTAGGGATGTTCATACTTGTCTGGGTTCTAAATCAAAAGTTTTATCTTGTTCAACAATAATCTATAATTCAACATATATGTATATGGGTATTTGACAAAGGTATATCAACATGTGATGAAATACAATGATTGTCTAAGTGGGGACACTTGTTTAACCATTTCTAAAAATTAACGAACAGAATATATATATCTGAATTATCATATACTAACATGTTGATAATCAATGAGCTTATATAATATAAGGTTCATAATCTGTACAGTAATAATATATTTTAGAAACATTCTTACTCATGTCCATTGCATAAAGAAAATGCAAAGGTAAGATACTTGCCTGATGCGCTGCTTACAGTTTGTAATTTAGATTTATCGCTTATCTCACGACTTATCATTAATAAGATCGTTCGTTCGATTAGAATAACATACTATAACACATAATACTGCTTATTGCAGTCAGCACATACCCTAATCACATTGGCATATATGTTTAATAACCATTGAATCACAAATAACCACATATCTCAATAAATTATCTAAGTCCAGATCAATTTCTGAAATATGTCGGTGGGCTTTATCGGGTAATTATCGAGTCTAAGACTCTATCCTGTAACTCAATATCCGTACGTATCAGTCATATTATTTTTAAATGACTCATAATAATTTTAAAACATTTATTATGATTTATCAAAATTTCAAACCTCGGAATCATATTTAAATGATTTAAATACTAATCAATTCTATTATCATTAATATTAAACTATTAATGAAACCATTTCTAAAATATTAAAGTTATTTACACTTAAATGATTTTTAAAAGAATTAAAATCATTTTTAAATAATTATTATTAATATTAAAGTATTAATATATTATTTATCAAAATATTAAAAGTCATTAATTATAACTTGAAATATTTTTAATTCATTTATATCATTTTTAAATGATTTTTAAATAAATAGAACCATTTTAAAACTATTTATTTAATACAATTATTAAATAAATCTAATATCATT
Organism: Panax notoginseng; assembly: GCA_016801055.1. Classification (NCBI taxonomy): domain Eukaryota; kingdom Viridiplantae; phylum Streptophyta; class Magnoliopsida; order Apiales; family Araliaceae; genus Panax; species Panax notoginseng. Next base: position 137,664,417 of record CM029020.1, on the reverse strand, counting down.
TAATATTAAATTAATATCATTTATTAATGAAATTATCCTTTAAATATTAAAAGTTATATTTTATAACTTAAAATATCTTTAAACACTTTATTTTCATTTTAAATAATTTTTATAATATTAAAATCATTTTTAAACTAATTTATTCTAATATCATTAATAGTAAATAATTAATGAAATTTACCTTTAAATATTGAAAGTTATATTTTATAACTTAAAATATTTTTAAACTATTTATTTTCATTTAAAATGATTTTTCTAATATTAAAATCATTTTTAAACTAATTTATTTAATATAATTATTAAATAAATCTAATATCATTAATATTAAAATATTAATATTTTTCATGACAAAATATCAAAAGTCATTTTTCATAACTTAAATAACCTTTAAATCATTTTTTTATAATTTTTATATCATTAATACTATTTTTCATTAATACATTAAATAAATAACTTATTTACCATTAATATTAATTAATTAATGTAATTTCATCACCAAATATTGAAAGTTATCAAAAATAACTTAAATTATTTTCGTATACCATAATATTATTTTTCATAATTTTTCATGTATTAAAATCATTTTTAAATAATTTATTTAATATTAAATAAATTAAATTAAATACCATTTATATTCCAAAAATATTAAATATTTATAAAATATATTCAAAATAATTAAAAAATAATTTTCGGAATTTAAAATAATTTTTAATAATTTATTTTGTATTTTTCGTAATTAAAAACTAATTAATACTAATTATTTAATAAAAATATAATTTTTATTTAGAAACTGTCGCTAAAGACCGCCTATAGCGACAGAAGCGTCGCTATAGGTGTTCTTGGTGTTCTTCAACATTCCCAAAACCTTCATGTCCGTGACCAAGTGAGTAACTTTGACCAAGATTAAATTTCAGTGTATTGTGTTTCTAGGACAGAAAATGGTCAGATCTTGTAGACATAGTGTAATATTACAAGCTTCAACAAACAACACGATCAAACAACATAAAACAAAAGAGATATAAACCTCCAAAAATCATGTCAGAAGTTGTTCTTCATTTCTGGGTTTTCCAGAAATGAAGAAAAGTCCCAGCAGGCTACTTTGGATCTCTATAACATGCAATCCTTGTAACGTTTTGGTGCTCTGATAGTTTCAGTTCGTAGATAATATGCAAGACAACATATCTAATACATAAAATTGATCTAACAACATAACAATCATTAGATACGGTCCGGTCAAACCATGTCAGAAGACATGGTCATCAGTTTTCTGGGTTACCTAGAAAACCGATCCCATGATCTTCTGCTTGGTTTGACCAATCCACTACTTATATTCTGGTTATCATTTAAGTGGTTTACGGGCATGCACAAGTAGTCCACATAACATGTTATGATTCCATTACAACAACAACATCAAAAAGCTTAACTAATGGACAGATCAAGGCTTGCAAAATCTTGTCAGGCGCTGGAAAACAAGTTTCTGGGTTACCCAGAATTCAGCCGGTCATGCCCGGTCAACGGGCTGTGACCGTGAATAACTTCCAATCGGTTCATGATTTGACTTTGATTCTTGAACCAAATGAGAGATCTTATACCAGACTATAAACAAAAACTTTTAAACAACAAAAAACTTAATAATCTAAGATCTATGGGGTCTGACATTTGACTGTCAGACCCAAAAACCACATTTTCCAGATTTTGAAAAATTTTAATTTCGAGCACTTAGGTGTTATGGATCTGCATGATACCAACCCAGATCACTTAAATAGACTATAAACAACATGATTTAACACAAAATTATAACATCTAACATGCAGATCAAAGTCAGATTTTCAAGTTAGGGTTCTACCTCTTTTGATCAAATCCTTGATTCTGATCTTGTGATTTGTTATGGATACTAGTGGGGCTCGGTTTTGGGACTGGTATAGGTATAAATTTCGTGGGTCTTGTGCTTCAGAGCATTTGGTTGAGTGTATGAGAAAATGTAAGTAACAATTGAATTTTCTCTCTCTCCCAATCTATAAATATGCTAATGATACATTGTATTTGTAATACAAAGTGGCTGATTTTGGACACATGGCTAGGGCTAGAGCTAGGGTTAGTCACCAACCATTTATCTTGGCAAGATTTGCACTCCACCAATTAAAGAATGTGACATAAGGGTAAAATAGTAATTTTCCATTTAATTTCTAGAATTTTGATTGGTTGCAAACCCTTAGGGTTTAGGGTTTGGGCAATTTTAGCAAAAATCTAGGATTTCCAAAAATAGGATTTAATAAAATAAATAACAATTTAGTTTTCAAAAATGTAATTAGGATCTCTTAATTAGTGTAGGTCTTCTAATATTTAGAAATTAAACATTAAGTTCAATAATTTAATAATTATAATTAAACTTACTAATTTAATAATTAGTGCAAATACTTAGCAATTAGTATTACCCATATCACAAATTGAGTTACTAATTATAAACTAGGGTTTTAATTATAAAATAAAATAAAATAATAAATTTTTGTTTCTAACATACAAAATTAAGGTTTCTTAATTAATTAGGTTTTTAATTACTTAACATCTTACTAATTAGGTTTAAGATACACTAATCAGCATTAAGCTTTCCAAATCAACCATTAGGGTTTGCAATTTAAATAAATTAGGGTTTATAAAATAAATATTAGGGTTTCTAGAAATTAATATTTCTAAATATTAATTAGGGTATACCTAATTAATCAAAAAGTCATAACATGCATCCACCATATAACATAGTTATATAACAGTGTCAAACTCAACCTGAGTTTTAAATTAGGGTTTTTATTTATCAATAAGTTAATTATTGATTTAGGGTTTCTAATTTACAAAATTAGGGTCTTACTTTACAATTAATATTTCCTATAATTAGGGTTTTCCTAATAGCATCCAATATTTATAATACACATCATACACCACATAACACAACTTCTTAACAGATTTTAAAGTCTCATATGACTTCGAAATTAGGGTTTAACAGTAAAAATTAGGGTTTTATCATAATACCCCATAATTGACCAACCATTGTCAGTCCACAAAAATACGGTACATAATTACAGCACTGAAAAATCAAAATATAATATTATTACATTATTATACTTATCCATTGATAAAAATCCAAAATTAGGGTTTGGATTCCATATCTGATTTATTCTTCATATTTAACCTTAATAATTAAGGTAAAATAATTAACTTAATAACCTGTACCAAAATTCATATAATAAAATAATTATTATATTTATTCTAAAAATCACTCCATATATTATTTAAATAATATATGATTATATTTTCATGAAAAATAGTTAATAAAGCATTTCTACTATAAATTAATTATTATAGGAATATACTTTATAAAAATCAATAATTCTAAAATAAAATTATTTGTAAATATTTATGTAATAAATATATTTTTGTTTACCACATAAATAAACATACACATTATCTTGAACAAATCCTCATCCTTAAATAAATAAATAAATAAATTTATACGCAAAATTTATGATTTAATTTTTATAGAAAATATCGGGTTGTTACAGTGACACCCCCAAATCCGGTACTTCCATTTCCGTAGGATTTGGTGTTCACTATATAAGCATCATCTATCTATCTACCCATAAATAAATGCAAACCATGCAATAGATAGAAATAAATAATAAATCTCCCCTTATGGGGTTACATCAACTGCATAATAAATAAATCCTAGGTTACTCTAACCTTAAATCATATGTGCGGAAACATAAACCAATAAGTCTTAATAACATCAATTCTAATTACATGACATAAATAATTAGTCTTCATTACTTGCTAAACTTGCCCTTGCCTTTACTAGTGGAAGGTTCGTCTGCTCTTTCATTCTTAACTACAATGTTATTATTACGCAAGAGTGAACACGATTGCCCACAAGTAACAATATATCAATGAATAATAACATGCGAATAAATTAAGGACTTCTGAAATAGGAAACTCAACTTTTGAATCAAGAATGAATAACAAGAGACAAAAGAACTTCTGAGGGTCATAAGACCTTGAACTATGTCCTAGGTTGTCAAGTGTTTATACTTGAAACATTTAACAGTCATAAGATTATGGACTCTTCTTTTCATACTTAGGGGGATCAGCCCTTAGTACCATACTGTACACAATATCTTAGCGCTAACGCATAAGTAATCCCCTATGCAGGGTTGTTCATCTCAATTTGACATTCGAGTCCGCGCCAAAGGAAGTTTGGTTTGGATAATTCATCAATGGTTCTGAAATTTAGAACGCACATCAACTATGGACTAGTCGAATCATAAAGGGTTCGCTAGTCTAACAAGATTCACAATAACTAATATATAAATCGAATAATAATTCCAAGAGATATACAATAGAATAATTATTGTATAACAACATCATGCTTTGAAAGATTAATATACTATTGATATAACAACATGGGCTTAGTCAAAATAACGAGAACTTGCTCGATGAAAAGAGACAACTTATAATTCATATAATGATAATGAGTAGGGTTAGGAAACTTGCCTCGTGCGTAGATTACACTTTAACTAAACTCGTTCTTTGATTTAACTCCTACATGTCAATTACGTTCACAATACTAGTTAATTATAAATTACTAAACATCACAGGTTTATTCTTTGTCTAACTCGAATTCAGGACTATACTTAGTCATTTTACCATACTTGTTTCCACATAATATTACACTATACGAACAACAAGCTAAGTATATAATCAACAATTCAATCAACATGTAATTATCTTCTTGACTTGGTAAAAACTCACTTTAATATCTCATTATATATCTAACAAGTTTTTGTATTCATTAGACTAGGTTACTAACACATTTCTATACTTGAACATTGAAAAAAAATGCATTTTTTGGACATTCTGCTAAGTGGCGCTGCGGCGCCACTTTTGTATTGGGTCTTGGCGCTGCGGCTTGGTACTTGGCGCTACGGCGTGAGAAATGAACTAGGAGTTGGCGCCGCGGTGCGACACTCCAGACTTTGAATTCCCAGTTCGCGAAGAACACAGAATTCAGCGAAAATAAACACTATATAATCTTTAATTCCCCAAATTAAACATACCCACATGTTAAAATACGTATATAATCAATACCCAACATTTATAGAGTGATTTTAACCCATTAAAACATATAATCACATAATTAAATTATGCAAATTGTACTGTTCTTGATGTTCTTGAAGTGTTGAACATAAATTCCTAAAATTCAACGCCACGGATTCGTTATAAAACCAAATCCAACCATTCAAATTTTTTTTTTGTTCGTTTTATCATGCATAATCACATATAAGTGGAAATTTTGTAGAAAAATTCATGTTTGACATATTAAAATCACGTATAAGGCCATATGGCCATATTCCATACTCTGTAAATTTTTAAAACAACAAGTCATAATATTATGAAACTTATGATATGGAATCATATAAAATATATATTAAAACATGCTATACTACTCGAATTATTACATATATCCCTAACACAATTTCCCAATTTACCGAGATTCACAGAAAGAATGAAAGTCATATTCATGAAAACTTTAAAAGACGTAAAATAAAAATTTGAGTTGAAGAGAATTACCCAAGCGTAGATGAAAAAGGATGACAATTACCCTCTAATCTTTCTTAAAGATTTCTCAAACTCTCTCTGAAATGTCTCTGGCTCTCAATTAATTCAAATGAAGAATACGTAAGCTAAACTCAATTGAGCCTTTATGCGCAGAGTTGAGGTCAGTTATTCTATTCGTGGTTTAACTACCCCCAACTCCTCCTAAGGCCTCATTTAGCTAGCAAACTAGGTTCAAAACTCTTTATTTTAATAAAAACCTTTTATCATATAGTTAAAATAATGTCACACTCATTTCAAATATCTTATTTAATTTAACTTAAATAAAATATAATAATTTCACATTAATTCACATAGTCACATACTTAAATTTCTCCTTTAATAATAATGTCAAATTATTAAATCTCTAATTAATTAAAATAACGCTAAGCTTATTAATTATTTCTTTTAATTCAAAAAGCTCACATAAATACATACTTGAATAATAAATATTCTCCACATAAATATAACACATATAATTAAATTAATCTATCACAACTGCATCCATTAATTATTTAATCTAATAATTAATTCATCGAAAAATATTTATTTAATTCAATAAATATTAAAATTAAATCACAAAATTTCGTTCGTCACAATGATCATTAGCAAAGACCTTCAAAGAGTTGACACCCTCAATCACAAGTCCTCATCAAATCAGAAGAAAATCATCAAGACTGATTGCGCCAACAAGTCAGGAACAATGATTGAGGGCATCCGAGCATCATAGCCGAAATCCACTACGTGTTCACCATATTGTTCAAAGGTAAAAGCCTCTTGCGATCTCTACATCTTATCAGCCCATCTGTCAAAGCAATTATCCCAGACGACAAGCAAGGCTAGGGCAATTTTAGAATCGGCTATAACCCGATATTGGGACCCTTACATCAAATAAGCCTGGGACAATGTTGGAAACAAGGACAACTCAATACTGGGGCATTCATCGACCATCCTAAAAAGGAAAATGCACCAGTTGGCATCATCAGCATGATCCATCATCATCAGAGCTTCCCTCATATCATCTCACTGGCGATTCGGTATGATCATTTGGTCTTTTCCAATCATACTGTTCTCAGAATGAATAATCCACATGTGAGGTATGACTCTTTCATCTCCTTATGAGCTTTCAGCCTCCATTTACATACATTAGCGATAATATACATGTTAAGTATTCTTAGAATGAGGTTTTTGCTTAACTTATTATGAATGGGATTAATTCTGATAAGCGTCCATGGGGAAAGAATCACAGGAATGATTAGAGAATTAAGACTATTCAACCTTTTTGATTGGGCACGACATCCTAGTTCAAAGCACTTTTTGGAACAGACTTGACCTTATATGCATGTCTGCACTTTGCGATTACCCTGACTCTTTGTTATGGGGTATGAAACTATGGCAAAAGTAAAGGCAATTAATGAAAAGATAAAAGATAAGTCACCAGCCTAATGTCTCGAATCGTGGCCTAGGTTGCTCAAGTTATTAAGCCTGAGGGGTGTCTTTACACCTGGTGCCCTAAAGCCATCTATTTTGGGAGTCATCGACCCAACGCTCATTATATGGGTAACTTAGCTCTTAACAAAACGAGTATTGAAAAAAAAGGCTAAACCTGAATAGATCCAAATTGTGGCCTAGGTTATTCGAGTAATTAAGCCCGAAGGGTGTCTTTACACCTGGTACCCTAAAGCCATCTGGTTTGGGAGTCATCGGCCAAACGCTCCCTACATAGGTGACTTAGAGCCTAAGAAAATGGACCTGTCAAGCTCAGGCAAAGAAGCAAATAGAGTGATCGCCTGACTTGTGACGCCCCCGAATTTGGGTCCTCTAACCCTGGTCCGGTCATCACGATAAAATACAAACATCCACTTCTAAACAACATACGATAACTAAAATATGGAATATAATAAACATACGTCGTTCATTCAAAAGGTCTTACTAGTCCCAAGATTCGATAACCTTAATAAAGTCTTACAAACATACCCTAAAATAGTAACTAGGGTTTATATTACATATCAGTAATTTAAACTAGGCATAAAGTAAAGTCAGTTCCTCGCAACTATTCTACATCTTTCATTTACCCTTGTCCTTTCCTGAGGTCTCGGGCTTAGCTGTAATATAATTCATGATATATAAAGGATGAGCAACAAGTTTTCTCAGCAATTTAAATACAACAATAAGGATATATCATGATGAATGAAAAATATCTGACAATGAATTCAACAATATGAATATCTGAAGGATTCAACAATATGAATATTAAAGCAAAGATAATGATTGCTTTGAGAATAACTGCTAGTCAAGTAGACTTTGAACTATAATACTCCAATGGAATCAATAGCTGATTGACCCTTTGGTTACTGGCTACATAATAAGTACTTGAGGGGATCAGCCTCGCGTACACCATGTATATGCATAACATTTAAATATGCTCTTTGTATCTTATTTTAGATACCTGGGGTACTCCTGTATCATAAAAAAGGGTGTTCTTTCAGTCTAAGAATCCTTACCATCAATTGGTTTGGATAGCTTTTATAAAACTTCTTACACTTTGTTTAACCAAACAAAGGTTAAGACTCTATCTGACACAGTTCAAGAATTATAGAACTTTAAATGATGTATAAGTCCAAGACTATACGAACTCGAGTGTACTAAGTGCGAATATCAATAATATCGATGTGGAATAATTATAAGGTAATTAAACCACTTAATGGCATGCTTGGAAATAAAGTTCAAGCTTAACTGAATAACTTTCAATTCATAATAACCTGCTCAATACAATATGAGAAGGATAGAAAACTTTCACAAAAACAAGTGAAGTTTAGCAATTTGCACAATATTCAAACTTGTGTAAAATAGAGAACTTGCACAATCAAAGAGTGAAGTTCGGAGACTTGCTCAATATAAATTTGAGTAAGGTTAGGGAACTTGCATAATAACGATATAATTCTGAAACTTTCTTACTCATGTCCATTGCATAAAGTAAATGCAAAGGTTAGGATACTTGCCTGTTTGCACATCTACAATTTAATTCTAGCTTTAATTAACTTGCGTTGAAACGACCTAACATTAACAAGTCGGTCTTTTCAATTAGTATGTGTAAATTAATATGAGTCTACACTTACAAGAATCAAATCATCACATAGCATGCTTCTCAACACATTATATGGCATATTGGTCATATATTACAAGGTAAAGAAATCATACAAGCATGCCTTGAATTTCATAATCAAAAACAGAATCTATTCGTGACTGCAGGACGGCGCAGCTGCGCCTGGTCTAGGCTTAGGGACGGCGCAACTGCACTGTCCCCTGGCTAGACCAAGTTTGAGCTTTGCACTTCCTAGTATCAATCCAACTCTAACGTACCCCTATACATATACATTAACATACATACATGCTAGAGGTCCACACATAACACATGACCATACTTGAGTTTACCATTATAAGTTTTTAGATTATAATTTATATGGTGCTCAAAAATAGAAAAGTCATATGGTTACCATGCTTCATAACTTGGTTATACAATATTCAGTAGTCATGCTTATATATAGACAACACATGTATACTTTACTCACATAGTTCATATTTTAGAAATTTCCTTTTTATGACTATGTGTGCATAAGTGAAAACCATGCATTAACCAAACGATGCTCATGCCAATATATCTATAGGCATAATGAGTTCCTAATATACATGCTTGCATGGTCATAACGTACTTTACTCATTACTTGATGACATTAGCTCCCTCATCCTAACTTTCTTTGAAATTTTTACACTAAGTCAACTTAGTATATAAAAGGCATCTTAACATATAACTCTTATGCATTTATAACATATATTAAAGCCACATATACATGCTCAAATGGTCAGAACTTACTAGATAAAAGTTTTGGTCAAGTTCACTTTGAAAAATCTTAACTTTCAATCATGTATGCTAGTGTGTGTAATCACTTTAGACTTGTATTTCATGTTAATATACACCATATTATCATGTTCATAAACTCAGAATGCTCACATGATGTGTTCGTGACAAAGTTCACTTTTTGAAACTACAATATCCATTCAAAACCATAATTGTGGTGTCAATTATATGCACTAATATTGTTATACTTGATCACACTATATGCATATGCTTATGTGTGAGTGCTAAACAGTTTTCATGCTTTCTCTAACCAGGTGCCAACAAGTTAGCACAACAGAATCATAACAGAACACAAAAGGTCTGGTGCAGACCTGGCGCAGCTGCGCTGCACCCTAGTACAAATAGGGCGCAGCTGCGCCATGCCTGGACCAGAAGCAGAAACAGACTCTATTTTGCAGAGTCTTACCCAACATGATTCTTTTCAATTTAAACATGTTCCAATCCACCATTTAAGGATTCATACATGTAAACATACTTTCTAAACACATTATGTCATGCTAATTCACATTGATTAACATAAAACTTCAAGTAATTCCTAAGAATTTGACAAACCCATCTAAGAACAAAAGTTTAGGGCTAAACCTCCTGAAGCTTAATTGAATTCTCTTACACTTCAGATTACACTTCTTCAATTGCTCAGAAATTTCAATGAGGAAGACGAGGGTCTCATTTATAGAAGAATGGTGGCATAGATAATACAATTACCTCCCAAATCAAACCAAAGGATTTCAAGAATGCATAATGGGTAGGAGAGAGTTGGTGAGAGTTGGTGATTTCACTCATGGATCCCACTCCCCATCCACTTATTGCTCTAGGTTTGTTGAATTTGAGATGAAGATAGGCTAGCTAGCTTTTCATGTGGGAAGAACGAAGTGGGCTCTTAATATGGGACAAGGGGACAAATCTTAGCACTTGTAAAATAATACTAATGCAACATTTGGTTTATACTATATCTACACATAATATATACTTTTGTTATATAATATGTATACACAATTCATTTCATATAGCATAAGTTATAATGATTTAAAGGGCATACAATGTATTTCCTAATTACAAGGTATCAAGCAGTGCACATACATATAATTCATGTACATTTTCTAGTACCACCAAATACAATTCTGCATTGCTTATTATTTATTACCATTATTATAATCATAATAACTTAATGAAATCATTATTAATTAACAATTGATCTTATTATATGTCAATAGGGTATACATGAATATTTACCCACACACTTCATATCATATAAACAATATTATTATGCAACTCACATGAATGCAAATAACTCTTACTATATAATCTATAATATATAGACATATTAATGTGTCACCTTGTACTATATAAAATATATAGTTAACTACCATATAATAAAGGTTTAATACATTGTATGCTTGCACAAATTAATCAAGTAAATATACAATCATATTATAATTATTAATCCCTTACTCATTAATTATTATTTATTTATAATAATTATTAATCAACACATTATCAATTTATTACCCATAATTGAAATAAATCAATACGTTCAAATCCTACCATTATATTCAAATAAATTGAATATTTAATTATTAATAATCCTATCAATTCTTTGATATTAAAGTCTTAGGGTTAGTCCACTAAGTTAAAATAACTATTAGTGACTCCCTTTAATCCTTTCATAAATTCACATACCCACATAAGGTTTAAATAGGCTCACAAAACTAACTCACAAAATTAAATCACATATTTATTTAATAATGAGTTTAAAATTCAGGGTCATTACATCCCTCCCCCCTTATAAAAATTTCGTCTTCGAAATTGTAAAAATAAGGTTACTCAAATAAAAATGGATAATTCGCTCTCATTTTCTCTTCTAGTTCCCATGTAGCTTCTTCGACTGCGTGATTCCTCCAGAGAATCTTAACAAAATGAATGATTTTATTCCTCAGCTTCTGTTCCTTCCTATCTAATATTTGGATAGGAACTTCCTCGTGCGATAAGTCTTTCTCGACTTGGATTGGTTCATAGAAGATAACGTGCTTGTAGTCTGGTTTATATGGCCGCAAGACTAACACATGAAACACGTTGTGAATGTGCTCAAGTTCAGGAGGTAATGCTACCTCGTACGCCACTTCATCGACTAGCCTCAGAATCTCGATCGGTCCTATGAACTTAGGGCACAACTTTCCCTTCTTCCCGAAACGAATCTTCCCTTTCCAGGGAGATACTTTCAGAAATGCATAGCTTCCTAATTCAAAATTTTTCTTCTTGCGATGTAAGTCCACATACTTCTTCTGGCGATCTTGAGCTGCTACTAGTCGGGCTCTTATCACCTTGATGATTTCTACCGTCTGTTGTACCAACTCTGGTCCCAACAGTAGATGTTCTCCAACTTCGTCCCAACATAAGGGCGTTCTACATTTTCTCCCATACAATGCTTCGTACGGTGGCATTCCAATACTGGTGTGATAACTATTGTTATACGCAAACTCTACTAATGGAAGGTGATCCTCCCAACTACCCTTGAAGTCCATCACACAAGCTCGGAGCATGTCTTCAAGTGTTTGAATCGTTCTCTCGCTTTGCCCATCAGTCTGCGGATGATACCCGGTACTCATTCGTAGTTGTGTCCCCATTCTTTCTTGAAGACTCTTCCAGACGTTTAACGTGAATCGCGGATCTCTATCTGATACAATAGATACCGGCACCCCATGTCTTGAGATAATTTCCTTGACATATAATTTGGCTAACTGGTCCAAACTATACATAATCTTAATCGGCAAAAAGTGAACTGACTTAGTAAGACGGTCTACAATCACCCATATGGCGCCGTGCCCTTTCTGCGTTGTTAGAAGTCCCATCACAAAGTCCATTGTGATGTGCTCTCATTTCCATTCTGGAATCTCTAATGGTTGTAATAACCCACTTGGTCGTTGGTGCTCTACCTTAAACTCTCTGACAAGTTAAACATCTACTTACGCATTCTGCAACCTCTCTCTTCATGTTTGGCCACCAGAAGTGGTGACGCAAATCTTGGTACATCTTCGTGCTTCTTAGGTGTATCGAGTATCTTGTATTATGCCCTTCTTAAAAAATCTCTTCTCTCAGTTCTGGTACTGACAGTACCCAAATTCTTCCTTCAAATCTTAGCAGTTCAGTGCTATCAATCTTAAATTTTAATTCATCACCTTCAGTCAATCGCTTCTTGATGTTATTGCAATCTTCGTCCTTTTCTTGTGCCTCTTTAACCTTATCCAATAAAGTCGGGCTTGCTGTCACTGTAAATAATTGTTCGTTGGTCTCCATCGGATATTTAATCTCCATGCCTAGTCGTTCAAAATATTTCACCAATTCTTCTTGAATGGTTAACTTCAATAACTTCTCTCTGCCTTTTCTGCTCAAGGCATCTGCCACTACATTTGCTTTGCCTGGATGGTACAGAATCTCACAATCATAATCTTTGATCAATTCTAGCCATTGGCGCTGCCTCATGTTTAACTCTTTCTGCGTGAAGATATACTTCAAACTTTTGTGATCCGTATATATCTCACACTTCTTGCCATACAAATAATGCCTCCAAATCTTCAAAGTAAAAACTACCGCTGCTAACTCTAGATCATGAGTCAGATATCCCTTCTCATAATCTTTCAGCTGACGTGAAGCGTACGCAATGACCCTGCCGTGTTGCATCAGTACACAGCCAAGACCCTTATGTGACACATCACTATACACTATAAACCCTCTCGTGTTGTTCGGTAAGGCTAACACAGGTGCTTGACTAAGCCTCTTCTTTAATTCTAGGAAACTTTCTTCACACTTCTCCGTCCAAACGAACTTAACTGTCTTTCTGGTAAGATTGGTCAACGGCGATGCTAATTTCAAAAAATCCTGAATAAATCTTCGATAGTATCCTGCCAATCCTAAGAAACTTCTAATTTCTGTCGGTGTCTTTGGCTGCTCCCAATTGATAACCGCTTCTACCTTCGCTGGATCCACCAAAACACCATTTTTGTCGATAATGTGCCCCAAAAACTGCACTCTCTGCAACCAAAACTCACACTTAGAGAATTTTGCATACAGTTTCTCCCTCATTAATGTCTCCAACACTATCCGAAGATGCTCGGCGTGTTCTTCCTCCGTCTCTAAAAACACTAGAATGTCATAGATGAATACGACAACAAAATTATCTAAATACTGTTTGAACACTATGTTCATCAAGTCCATAAATGCTGCTAGAATATTTGTCAATCCAAATGACATTACCAGAAACTTAAAGTGTCCATATTGAGTTCTGAATGTCGTCTTTGGAATGTTCTCCGGCCTCACTTTCAGTTGGTGATAACCGGTCCTCAAGTCAATCTTTGAAAAGTACTTTGCCCCCTTCAACTGATCAAACAAATCGTCTATCATGGGTAACGGGTACTTGTTCTTATTGGTGACCTTGTTCAACTCTCGGTAGTCGATACAAAGTCTTAGAGACCCATCTTTCTTCTTCACGAATAAGACTGGTGCTCTCCACGGTGATACGCTCGGTCGAATGTATCCCATATCTAATAACTCTTGTAATTGAGCCATCAGTTCTTTCATCTCTACCGGTGCCATACGATACGGCGCTTTGTATACCGGTGTTGTCCTCATTGCCAAATCAATAATAAACTCAATCTCTCTATCCGGTGGTAATCCCGAAATCTCATCTAAAAAGACATCCACAAAATCCCTTACAATAGGTATCTGACTCAGTTCATCCTCAACTCGTCGAGTATCAACCACATGAGCCAAATAACCTATACAACCCTTCCTAAGCAATCTCTACGCTTGCACCATCGTCAGACAATGAGATTGTCTCGGTGATTTACTACCATAAAATACCACCTTTGACTTATTCAAAGTCTTAAGGTGTACACACTTCTTCTTATAGTCTATAACTGCTCCGTGAATCGATAACCAATCCATTCCAAGGATCACATCTAACTCCCCCAAAAGAATCGGTATCAAATCCACTTTGAGCTTAAATCCTCGAAATTTAGTATAACAATTCTTATGAATGTGTTTTACGAGGATAATTTCCTTGTTCGCTACTTCTACGTTCATAGGGTGTTCTAATCTCTCACGGGGTAAGTCTAACTGTTTAGTAAATTCTTTAGAAACAAAGGAGCAGGTAGGACCCGAATCAAATAACATGTATGCATCTATATCATTGATCAGAATGATACCTGATACCACGTCCTTAGACTCCACCAAATCATGTACGGTCATGTTGAATGTTCGTGTCGTTGGTCTGTTGGCTTGACTGGCTGGCCCTCCAATGTTCAGCCCATTGTTGTTGTTGTTGCGGTTGCCGCTAGCTGCATCGCCCTTTCTCTTCGGACAGTCCTTAATTTGAGGGTCTGTGGCTCCACACGAGAAACATCCTCCCTTCTGCTTATTCGGACACTGAGGAGCCATGTGCCCCGGTTGTCTGCAACGATAACAAACACTCTTTCCCTTCATGCACTCCCTCGAGTGATTCCTCCCACAGTTGTTGCACTTCATACTTTTCTTGGCCTCTGCCCCCTGGCTCTCCGTCCATTTACACTTGTTGGGGTTGCTGCCTCTGCTGCTTCCCCCTTTCTATCCTTCCTAACTGGTCTTCTTTTCTTGTTTGAATCGAGCGATGGCTTCATTGCCTCCTTCGACAATGATAACCCTTTCCAATAGATCAGAGTAAGTCTTAATCTTTAATATAGTCACTGCTTTGTGTACCCATGGTTTCAGTCCTAATTCGAACCTCCTTGCCTTCCTGGCCTCCGTGTTAACCTGATGTGAAGCGAATCGGGCCAACTCGTTAAATTTTGCTACGTACTCTGCGATAGACATACTACATTGCTTCAATTCTAGAAATTTAACTTCCATATCCTATTGTGTATTCTTTGAGAAATAATTCTCAAGGAATAGCTCCTTAAATCTATCCCAAGGAATAACTCCTTCGTCTGCTCGACCCTCATTGGCTTTCCACCAATAGTTAGCTTCACCCTTCATCATGAAAGTGGCAAAACTCATCTTCTGTGCTTCGGCCACTCGTGCGACCTCAAACACCTTCTCCATTTCTTCTATCCATGTATGGGCTTCAATTGGGTCCAAGGTTGCCCGGAACTCCTATGGTCCTACCAATTTAAAGTCCTTAAAGCTAGCCAAGTGTTGTCTTGGTTGCCCTGCTGCTGGCCGGGGTCTATTTTGCATTGCCTCAGTTAATAGGTTAACGAAGTTCTGCATTGGATCAACATTTTCCCCTCCACCATTGTTAACAGATCCTTCCTCCCTCTGGTTCCGCGGTAGTCTCCTAGGCGGCATGATCTGAAGAAAGGGAAAAAACTATTAGGCTTTATTGGATATGCTATCCATGTTAGCATTAAGAAGTTTATGACGTCTATCAATCATTTTTTATTTAAATAAACAACTTCAGTATCACAATAAAACTCGATGGATTTCATCAACCCATCACTTAAATACTCTACTTGAGTTTTCTACTAAGGTTATAACCTAGGTTTCGCATTCCTAACGTTTATAACCTGCAGCTTTGATACCAACCTGTGACGCCCCCAAATTCGGGTCCTCTGACCCTGGTCCGGTCATCACGATAAAATATAAACATCCACCTCTAAACAACATACGATAACTAAAATGCGAAATAGAATAAACGTACGTCGTTCATTCAAAAGGTGTTAGTAGTCCAAAGATTTGATAACCTTAATAAAGTCTTACAAACATACCCTAAAATAGTAACTAGGGTTTATATTACATATCAGTAATTTAAACTAGGCATAAAGTAAAGTCTGTTCCTCGCAACTATTCTACATCTTTCATTTACCCTTGTCCTTTCCTGAGGTCTCGGGCTTAGCTGCAATATAATTCATGATATAGCAAGGATGAGCAACAAGTGTGCTCAGCAATTTAAATACAACAAAAAGGATATATCATGATGAATGAAAAATATCTGACAATGAATTCAACAATATGAATATCTGAAGGATTTAACAATATGAATATCTGAAGGATTCAACAATATGAATATTGGAAGCAAAGATAAAGATTGCTTTGAGAATAACTACTAGTCAAGTAGACTTTGAACTATAACACTCCAATGAAATCAATAGTTGATTGACCCTTTGGTTACTGGCTACATAATAAGTACTTGAGGGGATCAGCCTCGCGTACACCATGTATATGCATAACATTTAAATCTGCTCTTTGTATCTTATTTTAGATACCTGGGGTACTCCTCTATCATAAAAAAGGGTGTTCTTTCAGTCTAAGAATCCTTAACATCAATTGGTTTGGATAGCTTTTATAAAACTTCTTACACTTTGTCTGTGACACCCCAAATCCTGTACTTCCATTTCCACAGGATTTGGTGTTCACGATACAAATATCATCTTTTTATCTACCCATAATAAATGTAAGCCAAGCAATAGATAGAATAAAAAAATCTTCCCCTTAAGGGTTACAACATCCGAATAATAATAATACAATCCCAGGCTAACTAACCTTAAAACATCTGTGCGGAATCATAAATAAATAAGTCTTAATAACATCATCCTCAAGTCTTAAACATAAATACATCATCTAATAAAAATAACAAGTCTTCATCACTTGCTAACTTTGCCCTTGCCTTTACTAGTGGAAGGTTCATCACTTCTTTCATTCTTAACTGCAATGTTATTATTAAGCAAGAGTGAGCACAAATGCCCACAAGTATAAAAAATGAAATAACAGTATAATAACATGCGAATAAATTAAAGACATATGAATAAAAGCTCAACTTTTGAATCAAGAATGAATAACAAGAATCAAAAGAATTCTGAGAGTCATAAGACCTTGAACTATGTCCTAGGTTAACAAGGGTTATACTTGAAACCTTTAACAGTCATAAGACTATGGACCTTCTTCTCGTACTTAGGGGGATCAGCCCTTAGTACCATACTGTGCACAATATCTTAACGCTAAAGTGTAAATAATCCCCTATACAGGGTTGTTCATCTCAGTTTGACGTTCGAGTCCGCACCAAAGGAAGTTTGGTTTGGATAATTCATCAAGGGTTCTGAATTTTAGAACGCTCATCAACTAAGGACTAGTTGAATCATTAAGGTTTCACTAGTCTAATAAGGTTCAACAATAATTGATATTCGATTTGAATAATAATCTCAAAAGTATATAATAGGACAATTATTGTATAACTGAATCATGCTTTGAAAAGATAATCAATCTTTAATATAACATTTGAACTTGAATGATAGTAATGATAATTTACTCGAGGTAAATAATAAACTTGAACAATAATGATAAATAGGGTTCGAAAACTTGCCTCGTGTGTAGATTACACTTTAACTAAGCACGTTCTTTGATTTAAATCCTACATACCATTCACATTTACAATACCAGTTAATTATAACTTAACTAATCAACATAAACACATTCTCTTTGTCTACTTTGATTATTGACTATACTTAATCAATTTACCACTTTGTCACATAATTTGTACTTCATGAATTATCAAGCTAATTATGTATTCAATAATTCAATTCACATGTAATTATGTTATTTACATGTTAAACAACTATTTTATCATCACATTATACTTCTAACATATTTACATGTTCATTACATTAATTCACTAACACATTGTTAGGCTTAAACATTTTAAAAATCTCGTTCTTGAACTTTCTAGAGAGTGGCGCTGCGGCGCCACTATTATATATGACCTTCGCGCTGCGGCGCGACGGCGCTGCAGTCTGAGACTTGCCGCTGCGGCGCGGTGGCGCTGCGGCGCGGGACTTCAGTTCTGGAGTTGGCGCTGCGGCGCGAGACTCCAGAATTCGATTCCCAATTTACGAAGAACACAGAGTTCAGCGAAAAGGACACTAAATAATCATTAATTTCACTAATTTAACATACCCACATGTTAATATTCACATATAATCATTACCCAACATCTGTAAAGTAATTTTAACCCATTAAAACACATAATCATAGAATTAAAACATAAAAATTTCCACTATTCTTGATGTTCTTGAAGTTAATGAACAAAATCATAAATTTAACACTATGAATTCATTATAACACCGAATCCGTTCGTTTAAGGCTTGGTCTCTTCGTATTAACATGCATAATAATATAAGAGTGTAAAATTTAGGGATAATATACGATCACTATATAAAATTTCACGTATAAGGCCATAAGGCCAAAACCCAAACTCTGTATATTTTTGAAATAGCAAGTCATTAGATTAACGACACTTAGGATATGAAATCATGCAATATATATATAAAATATGTTATGCTACTCGTATTATTACATATATCCATATAGCAACATAATTCCCAATTCACAGAGATTAATAGAAGTTTTGAAAGCCAATTTCTATAAAATTAAAAGACGTAACTTAAAAATTTGGGAAGAAGGGATTACCCTTGAATACTCTACTTAGATTACATAGTTTGACAAAAATTCCCAAATTCTCACACTTCTTCTCCTTTAATCACAGTATT
Source organism: Panax notoginseng (assembly GCA_016801055.1). Lineage (NCBI taxonomy): Eukaryota > Viridiplantae > Streptophyta > Magnoliopsida > Apiales > Araliaceae > Panax > Panax notoginseng. The sequence goes on along the minus strand of CM029020.1, from coordinate 137,645,346 downwards.
CAAAATTTCTCTCAAAGTTCTCAAACTCTCTCTGAATTCTCTCTGTTCTATGCCAGACTTAGAAAATAATAAGAGAAGAACAAAAAGAGAATACGTATAATAATAGTTAGGCCAACTGACGCGTTGGTGGTCAGTTATCCAGTCATGGATTAACTGGCCCCAACTCCCCTTAGTGCCATGTTTGGCTAGCCAGAATAGGTTTCCAAAAAATCATTTAATTTAATAAAGCTTTATCATATAGTTTAATTAATGTCACACTTCTTCATAAAATAAACTCATATCTTATTTAACTTATTATAAATAAAATATAATAATTTCTCATAAATTCACATAGTCACATAATTAAACATCTCATTAATAAATAATGTCAATTTATTAAATCTCTAATTAATAATTAAATTAGTTAAAATACCAATATGCTTATTAAATATTTCTTTTAATACAATAAGCTCACATAATTACATACTTTGATAATAAAAATTCTCTACATTAATTTAATAAATGTAACACGTATAATTAAATTAATCTATCACAATTGCATCAATTAATTACTTAATTTAATAATTAAATCATCGAAAAATATTTATTTAATTCAATAAATATTAAAATTAAATTACAAAATTCTCGTTCGTCACATCTTTCCCCCCTTAAAATGATTCTGTCCTCAGAATCACGACTCAATAAATTCGACCCGTTACATTCTTTCCCCCTTACAAAGATTATGTCCCCAGAATCGCATACACATAATTAAGTAAATAAATGAGGATAATTCTTCAACATATTCTCTTCAAGTTCTCACGTAGCTTCTTCAGCGTTGTGGTTCCTCCAAATTACCTTAACAGAAGGTATTACTTTATTTCTCAGAACTTATTCTTTTCGGTCAACAATTTGGACAGGGATTTCTTCGTAAGATAAATCTTTCTCAAAATGTAGGGGTTCATATTCAATTACATGCTTGTAATCGGGTTTGTAGGGTCGTAACACAGAAACAGAGAAAACGTTGTGGACATTCTCGAGTGCTGGAGGTAAGGCTACCTCGTACGCGACTTCTTCGATTTTTCTTAGTACTTCAAAGGGTCCAATGAATCTTGAGCTCAATTTTCCTTTCTTTCCGAACTTGATCTTCCCTTTCCAGGGAGAGACCTTCAAGAAAACATAACTACCTGATTCAAACTCGATATTTTTATGATGTGGATCAGTGTATTTCTTCTGTCGATCTTGAGCCGCTACCAGTCGTGCTCGGATCACTTTAACTACTTATGTCGTCTGTTGTACGAGTTCTGGCCCTAGCAATTGTCTCTCACCAACTTCATCCCAATACAGTGGAGTTCTGCACTTTCTGCCGTATAAAGCTTCATAAGGTGGTATGCCAATACTAGCGTGGTAACTGTTGTTGTAGCCGAACTCTACTAATGGTAGGTGATCATCCCAATTTCCTTTAAAGTCCATCACACAGGCTCTTAGCATATCTTCTAATGTCTGAATCGTTCTCTCACTCTGTCCGTCTATTTGAGGGTGGTAAGTTGTACTCATTCGCAATTGTGTACCAATGCATTCCTGAAGACGTTTCCAGAAATTTGATGTGAAGTGCGGATCCCTATCTGAAACAATTGATACCGGAACTCCGTGCCTCGAAACAATCTCTTTTATGTATAGCCTGGCCAACTGATCTAAGTTGAATCTTATTTTGATTGGAAGGAAGTGTGCAAATTTCGTCAGTCGGTCAACGATAACCCAAACTGCGTCGTAGCCTTTCTGAGTCGTCGGAAGGCCAACCACGAAGTCCATTGTAATGTGTTCCCATTTCCATTCTGGGATCTCTAACGGTTGAAGTAAACCACTTGGTCTCTGATGTTCTGCTTTTACTTTCTGACAGGTCAGACACTTGGCAACACATTCTGCAACATCACGTTTCAAATTCGGCCACCAAAAATGTTGTCTAAGATCTTGGTACATCTTGGTACTACCAGGGTGAATCAAATATCGTGAACTATGAGCCTCGCTTAAAATATCCTCCTTAATCTCTTGTACTGGCGGTACCCAAATTCTACTCTCAAATCTCAGTATTCCTTCCTTATCCATCTTAAATCTCGGTTCGGTTCCTTCAGATATCTTCTTTGTCACCTTTTTGCATTCATCATCCTGAAGTTAAGCCTCCTTCACTTTATCTAGTAGAGTTGTACCAGATTGCATATGATATAGCTTCTCATCAATCTCCATTGGATACTTCACTTCCAATTCCAGTTTCTCCATTTCCACAATTAGCTCTTCCTGAGCAGTTAACATCATCAATTTCTCACGACCCTTTCTACTTAAGTCGTCGGCAACTACATTCACTTTACTCGGATGGTATAAAATCTCATAGTCGTAATCCTTAATTAATTCTAACCATCTTCTTTGACACATATTCAAATCCTTCTGTGTGAAAATATATTTCAGACTCTTGTGGTCCGTATATATCTCACACTTCTCCCCGTAGAGATAGTGCCTTCAAAATTTCAAAGCAAAAACCACTGCAGCTAACTCCAAATCATGAGCCGGGTATCCCTTCTCGTAATCCTTCAACTGTCGTGATCCATACGCGATGACTTTACCGTTTTGCATTAGCACACAGACAAGTCCTTTATGCGACGCATCACTAAAAATAACAAAGTTGCTTGTATCATCCGGAAGAGATAACACAGGTGCCGTACTCAACCTCTTCTTTAATTCTTGAAAGCTCTCCTCACACTTCTCCGTCCAAACAAATTTCACAGCTTTTCGAGTTAAATTCGTTAACGGAGTTGCGATCTTGGAAAAATCTTAAATGAATCTTCTATAATATCCCGCCAATCCAAGAAAACTTCTTACTTCTAACGGCGTTCTCGGCTATTCCCAGTTAATCACGGCTTCTACTTTGGATGGATCTACCGAAATTTCATTTTTATCGATCACGTGACCAAGAAATTGTACTCGCTCGATCCAGAATTCGCATTTCAAAAATTTAGAGTACAACTTCTCCCTTCTCAATACTTCCAACGTTAACCTCAAATGTTTTTCGTGTTCTTCTTTGGTTTTGGAATATACCAGAATGTCATCTATAAATACCACCACGAATTTGTCTAAAAACGGCTTGAACACACCATTTATTAGTCCCATAAATGCTGCAGGAGCATTCGTTAGACCAAACGACATTACTAAAAATTTATAGTGACCGTATCGCGTTCTGAACGCTGTCTTCGGTACATCCTCTGGTCTCACCTTCGTTGGTGATAACCACTCCTCAGGTCTATCTTGGAAAAGTATCTTGCTCCCTTTAATTGATCAAACAGATAGTCGATTGTTGGTAATGGATATCTATTCTTAATCGTGACCTTGTTCAATTCTCTGTAGTCAATGCAGAGCCGCATCGATCCGTCCTTCTTTTTCACAAACAACACCGGTGCTCCCCACGGCGATACGCTCGGTTGAATATACTTTTTGTCCAGCAATTCTTGTAGTTGGACCATCAGTTCTTTCATCTCTACTGGTGCCATTCGGTATGGTGCCTTCGATATTGGAGCGGTTCCGGGCGCCAAATCGATCACAAAATCTACCTCTCTATCTGGTGGAAGTCCTGGCAAATCGTCTGGAAATACATCGACGAAGTCCCTCACAATCGGTATTTCTTCTACCTTCGGATTCTCTTTTCGACTGTCGACTATGTAAGCTAAGTATCCTACACAACCTTGTCTTAACAACCTCCTGGCCTGCATCATCGTCAGATAACTCGCTTGTCTAGGCGACTTGCTACCATAAAACACAACCTTTGACGGAGTCATAAGGTTAATACGCTTCTTCTGGCAGTCAATTACCGCCCCACAATTGGATAACCAATCCATACCCAAAATAACGTCAAATTCCCCAAGCTGAATAGGGATAAGATCTACGTTCATGATATTACCCTTAATATCCACCCTACAGTTCTTAAACACGTACTTAACAGGAATTATCTCTCTATTCGCAATTTCTATATTCATGGGATATTCCAACTCATCCATAAGCAAACCTAAACTATTAGCAAAGTCTTCGGATATAAAGGAACAAGTAGCACCCGAATCAAATAAAACATAAGCATTAATTTCATTGATCGGAATGATACCTGACACCACCTCACGAGACTGGATTGCATCCTGCACTGTCATATTGAAAGTTCTAGCGGTCGGTCGGTTTGTTGCAGGTGGTCCAGTAATGGTTAAGGTATTTCCACTGCTATTTCCACAGTTACCTCCTTGCACTGCTCCTCCTGACCCCTTCTTGGGGCAATCTCTCGCTAGATGATCCTTAGAACCACAGTTAAAACAAGCACCCTTCTTTGGGTTTGGACAGTTTGGTGCTATGTAGCCTTTCTGACCACAATTGTAGCACACTCGCTTCCCTTTCATGCAAACTCCCAGATGAGCTTTTCCACAGTTTGAGCATGCTTCAATTTTCTTCTTCTGTCCTCCTTGTTGACTTCCAGTTGACGAGTTATCCGTCTACTTCCTCTTCTGATTATGACTACTCCCAGTGTTACTTCCACCAGTCTTGTTATTTCCTTCACCTTCACTCTTCTTCTTCTTCTGCTTTTGATTGTACTTGGTCACTGCATCGCTCCCACCTTCAGCGAGGATGGCCTTTTCCAGTACTCCGGCAAATGTGTTTATCTGAAACATTGACACCTTACTGTAAACCCAAGGCTTTAGTCCTTGTTCAAATCTTCTGGCCTTTCTTTCGTCAGTGTGTACTTGGTATGGGGCAAACCTTGCCAACTCATCGAATTTAGCTGTGTATTCAGGTACGCTCATGTTTCCTTGCTTCAGTTCCAGAAATTGAATTTCCATCTGATTCTGCGAACTAGTTGGGAAGTACATTTCGAAAAACATTTCTTTAAATCTCTCCCACATAATTACACCTTCACCTCCTCGCACTTTATTTGCTTGCCAGAAGTAGCTAGCCTCAAACTTCAGCATAAACGTTGCGAAAGCGATCTTTTGGTCTTGTCTAACCCTAGCAACGTCAAATACTTTCTCCATTTCCATGACCCACGTTTGAGCCTCGATTGGGTTCCTGGAACCTTTGAACTCTGGCGGTCCCACTGCCTTGAAGTCTTTAAACGTTGTGTTTGGTGGAGCTTGAGGTTAATTGTTCATTGCTCTCGTCAGTAAGTTCACCAACTGCTGAACAGGATTACCGTTGGCGTTATTGTTATTATTGGTTGACTCTTCCTGAGCCGGTTGACGATGTTGTCTTCTCCGTGGCGGCATATTTCTGATAAAATAAATGCTTATTAGGACTTTATTTATTTCTCTAAATAGTTAAGGCATTACTCAACAATATAACACATCATCTCAAACAACTTAATATATTTAATTCAACTCAAAATTTTAACATCAAACTATAGCATACTTTCTATTTACATCAACTATCCTGAAATAAAGAATTCACAGGATTTAAAATATTAACATATTCCTTCGTTCATAAACACATCGAAATTTACATATAAAAACTAATTAAGTCTTTCACATAATTAAACGGATTCTACTCCTGTCTATCAAGGTGTTCAATAGCCTTGGCACGCTCCTCGTTCATGATACGAGACATCGTCATGTGATCCAGCATATACGATGGAAGTCCTTCGAACTGGATGGGGTATCTCAAAACTCGTTCCTGAGCCTCATCCATTGCATGATTAAGTGTGGAGTATGTCTCTTCAAGCTTTGCCTTCTTTGCACGACTATCATCTTCTGCACGATCAGCTCGACATGATTCTCTTACCCATCCTTCCTCTGCTATTTTCAGTCTTCCGGAGGTTTCTTTCAGTTCCTTTTTTAGCTTCTCTATCTCCTCGGTCTTATCTTCGATTTGACCCTTCTCATGGACCAAATCCCATTCTACCTTTCCCAATCGTGAGTGAAGAGTCGAAATCTCCATCTCCTTCTCCTCTAAAGTAGACTGCTGAACAGTCGCTCGCTCAGTCAATTCCTGAACCTCGTCTTTTAATTCCACGTTACGGTCGTACAACATGTCATACATCTCCACATCAACGGTGTACCGTGGTAACTCCTCTTCTTCCTCTTCCTCATCAAACTCCTCCTCAGGATCAGTCTCGGGCTCATGCTCCTGACCAACAACGGTGATCAATGGAGATGACTCCCTCTGAACTAACTGTTCCCTAATAACATGTATGTCTCGGGGCTCCTCCTCTGTAGGTACTATAGGTAATCGGGGTTCTTCCTCCCCAGCTTGACTAGCTTCTCCAACATTTGTCATCCTAACAACAAAATTTTAAGTTTTAGTTACTAAGTCGTACTAACGAGCATATAAATTAACACATAAATACATAATGTATTTTATTATCTTCAATGAATTACCAAAAATTCATTTCTTAAAACTCGATAAGAGTTTTCCTTTACTATCTTCTTTCTATAAGGCTACTACCTAAGGTTGTTCCCCCACCTAAGGTTCATAACCTACAGCTTTGATACCAACCTGTGACACCCCAAATCCTGTACTTCCAATTCCACAGGATTTGGTGTTCACGATACAAATATCATCTTTTTATCTACCCATAATAAATGTAAGCCAAGCAATAGATAGAATAAAAAAATCTTCCCCTTAAGGGTTACAACATCCGAATAATAATAATACAATCCCAGGCTAACTAACCTTAAAACATCTGTGCGGAATCATAAATAAATAAGTCTTAATAACATCATCCTCAAGTCTTAAACATAAATACATCATCTAATAAAAATAACAAGTCTTCATCACTTGCTAACTTTGCCCTTGCCTTTACTAGTGGAAGGTTCATCACTTCTTTCATTCTTAACTGCAATGTTATTATTAAGCAAGAGTGAGCACAAATGCCCACAAGTATAAAAAATGAAATAACAGTATAATAACATGCGAATAAATAAAAGACATATGAATAAAAGCTCAACTTTTGAATCAAGAATGAATAACAAGAATCAAAAGAATTCTGAGAGTCATAAGACCTTGAACTATGTCCTAGGTTAACAAGGGTTATACTTGAAACCTTTAACAGTCATAAGACTATGGACCTTCTTCTCGTACTTAGGGGGATCAGCCCTTAGTACCATACTGTGCACAATATCTTAACGCTAAAGTGTAAATAATCCCCTATACAGGGTTGTTCATCTCAGTTTGACGTTCGAGTCCGCACCAAAGGAAGTTTGGTTTGGATAATTCATCAAGGGTTCTGAATTTTAGAACGCTCATCAACTAAGGACTAGTTGAATCATTAAAGTTTCACTAGTCTAATAAGGTTCAACAATAATTGATATTCGATTTGAATAATAATCTCAAAAGTATACAATAGGACAATTATTGTATAACTGAATCATGCTTTGAAAAGATAATCAATCTTTAATATAACATTTGAACTTGAATGATAGTAATGATAATTTACTCGAGGTAAATAATAAACTTGAACAATAATGATAAATAGGGTTCGGAAACTTGCCTCGTGCGTTGATTACACTTTAACTAAGCATGTTCTTTGATTTAAATCCTACATACCATTCACATTTGCAATACCAGTTAATTATAACTTAACTAATCAACATAAACCCATTCTCTTTGTCTACTTTGATTATTGATTATACTTAATCAATTTATCACTTTGTCACATAATTTGTACTTCATGAATTATCAAGCTAATTATGTATTCAATAATTCAATTCACATATAATTATGTTATATACATGTTAAACAACTATTTTATCATCACATTATACTTCTAACATGTTTACAAGTTCATTACATTAATTCACTAACACATTGTTAGGCTTAAACATTTTAAAAATCTCGTTCTTGAACTTTCTAGAGAGTGGCGTTGCGGCGCCACTGTTATATATGACCTTCGCGCTGCGGCGCGACGGCGCTGCGGTCTGAGACTTGGCGCTGCGGCGCGGGACTTCAGTTCTGGAGTTGGCGCTGCGGCGCGAGACTCCAGAATTCGATTCCCAATTTACGAAGAACACAGAGTTCAGCGAAAAGGACACTAAATAATCATTAATTTCACTAATTTAACATACCCACATGTTAATATTCACATATAATCATTACCCAACATCTGTAAAGTAATTTTAACCCATTAAAACACATAATCACAGAATTAAAACATAAAAATTTCCACTGTTCTTGATGTTCTTGAAGTTAATGAACAAAATCATAAATTTAACACTATGAATTCATTATAACACCGAATCCGTTCGTTTAAGGCTTGGTCTCTTCGTATTAACATGCATAATAATATAAGAGTGTAAAATTTAGGGATAATATACGATCACTACATAAAATTTCACGTATAAGGCCATAAGGCCAAAACCCAAACTCTGTATATTTTTGAAATAACAAGTCATTAGATTAACGACACTTAAGATATGAAATCATGCAATATATATATATATATATATATATATAACATGTTATGCTACTCGTATTATTACATATATCCATATAGCAACATAATTCCCAATTCACAGAGATTAACAGAAGTTTTGAAAGCCAATTTCTATAAAATTAAAAGACGTAACTTAAAAATTTGGGAAGAATGGATTACCCTTGAATACTCTGCTTAGATTACACAGGGTGACAAAAATTCCCAAATTCTCACACTTCTTCTCCTTTACTCACAGTATTCAAAATTTCTCTCAAAGTTCTCAAACTCTCTCTGAATTCTCTCTGTTCTATGCCAGACTTAGAAAATAATAAGAGAAGAATAAAGAGAGAATACGTATAATAATAGTTAGGCCAACTGACGCGTTGGTGGTTAGTTACCCAGTCATGGGTTAACTGACCCCAACTCCCCTTAGTGCCATGTTTGGCTAGCTAGAATAGGTTTCCAAAAAATTATTTAATTTAATAAAGCTTTATCATATAGTTTAATTAATGTCACACTTTTTCATAAAATAAACTCATATCTTATTTAACTTATTATAAATAAAATATAATAATTTCTCATAAATTCACATAGTCACATAATTAAACATCTCATTAATAAATAATGTCAATTTATTAAATCTCTAATTAATAATTAAATTAGTTAAAATACCAATATTCTTATTAAATATTTCTTTTAATACAATAAGCTCACATAAGTACATACTTTGATAATAAAAATTCTCTACATTAATTTAATAAATGTAACACATATAATTAAATTAATCTATCACAATTGCTTCAATTAATTATTTAATTCAATAATTAAATCATCGAAAAATATTTATTTAATTCAATAAATATTAAAATTAAATTACAAAATTCTCGTTCGTCACATTGTCTAACTGAACAAAGGTTCAGACTCTATCTGACACAGTTCAACAATTATAGAACTTTAAATGATGTATAAGTCTAAGACTATACGAACTCGAGTGCACTAAGTGCGAATATCAATAATATCGATGTGGAATAATTATAAGGTAATTAAACCACTTAATGACATGCTTGGAAATAAAGTTCAAGCTTAACTGAATAACTTTCAATTCACAATAACCTGCTCAATATAATATGAGAAGGATAGGAAACTTTCATGAAAACAAGTGAAGTTTAGCAATTTGCACAATATTCAAAGTTGTGTAAAATAGAGAACTTGCACAATCAAAGAGTGAAGTTCGGAGACTTGCTCAATATAAATTTGAGTAAGGTTAGGGAACTTGCACAATAACGATATAATTCTGAAACTTTCTTACTCATGCTCATTGCATAAATTAAATGCAAAGGTTAGGATACTTGCCTGTTTGCTCAACTACAATTTAATTCTAGCTTTAATTAACTTGCGTTGAAACGACCTAACATTAACAAGTCGGTCTTTTCAATTAGTATGTGTAAACTAATATGAGTCTACACTTACAAGAATCAAATCATCACATACCATGCTTCTCAACACATTATATGGCATATTGGTCATATATTACAAGGTAAAGAAATCATACAAGCATGCCTCGAATTTCATAATCAAAAACAGAATCTATTCATGACTGCAGGACGACGCAGCTGCGCTTGGTCTAGGCTTAAGGACGGCGCAGCTGCGTTGTCCCCTGGCCAGACCAGGTTTGAGCTTTGCACTTCCTATTATCAATCCAACTCTAACATACCCCTATATATACACATTAACATACATACATGCTAGAGGTCCACACATAACACATGACCATACTTGAACTTACCATTGTAATTTTTTAGCTTATAATTTACATGGTGCTCAGAAATAGAAAAGTCATGTGGTTACCATTCTTCGTAACTTGGTTATACAATATTCAGTAGTCATGCTTGTATATAGACAACACATGTATACTTTACTCACATAGTTCACATTTTAGAAATTTCCTTTTTATGACTATGTGTGCATAAGTGAAAACCATTCATTAACCAAATGATGCTCATGACAATATATCTATAGGAATAATGAATTCCTAATATACATGCTTGAATGGTCATAACATACTTTACTCATTACTTGATGACATTAGCTCCCTCATCCTAACTTTCTTTGAAATTTTTACACTAAGTCAACTTAGTATATACAAGGCATCTTAACATATAACTCTTATGCATTTATAACATATATTAAAGCCACATATACATGCTCAAATGGTCAGAACTTACTAGATAAAAGTTTTGGTCAAGTTCACTTTGAAAATTCTTAACTTTCAATCATGTATGCTAGTGTGTGTAATCACTTTAGACTTGTATTTCATGTTAATATACACCATATTATCATGTTCATAAACTCAGAATGCTCACATGATGTGTTCGTGACAAAGTTCACTTTTTGAAACTACAATATCCATTCAAAACCATAATTGTGGTGTCAATCATATGCACTAATATTGTTATACTTGATCATACTACATGCATATGCTTATGTGTGAGTGCTAAACAGTTTTCACGCTTGCTCTAACCAGGTGCCAACAAGTTAGCTATAACGCCCCCAAATCCGGGTATCTTCCAACCCGACAGATAGTGTTAAACGGTGCTACTGTTCACACAAATATTAAATTGAAATGCCTCAAAAGAACGAATATGTCTAATATATATTCTAAAATAATATTACCATTACCCAGGTTCTTTATAACCGTTACATTTGTTCTTGTCATAATATCAAATATTATCATTACAAACCTATACTATTACATAGGAAATCTACGGGTTCGCCTTAGCGTTCCTTTTATCCTTGTCAGATCCTTCGGTCCGTTCGGTCTTAGCTGCATTCATATGGTTCAAGCAAGAGTGAGCATAACAAGCTCAGCAAGTACAACAATTTCATTTAAACGACATGCATGAAACATAGGAACCGTATATCTTCGATAACTGAACAATAGTTACGAAGTACTATCGATAATTCAAAATAACCCTTCATTTTCTTCAAAATATTTTACGATGACAATATTCAATAAAATATCAATTTTGGTCCAAGACCATGAGCATTTCATAATTTCTTTGAAAAGGATAACCCGGCACTAAGTCCGTAAGTCCGGCATAGCTTACGAGCACTTCTAGGTGATCAGCCTATAGTACTCTATATTGATCAACACTACATCCTTTAAACGTATGTACGTTTAAGTTTTGGCAACCTCACGTGCCCATCGAATAATCGATGAAAAATATATTTGTTTATTCATACTCAGGCTTTCCTTGAATTCGTACCAAATAATTGGCGTAGGATAGCGTTATCAATTCTATATTTGAAAGACTTGTAAATAAATCAATTAATCTTTAAGATTAGTCTAGCCGAGTTAAAACTGGCATCGACCCTTTCTTTAAAACCATTCATGCATCTCGTAATATGAAACACTGAAAACCTGGCTAACACGAAGGTTAGACAAGTGATAAGAAAAACTTGCCTTCAGCGTCTGCTACAGTATAATTACTTTTCCTTTTGAGTCTTTACGGTCTCTACAACACATAACCACATAACATACCACATTAGGTCATGAATGAACATACATGGTTCCTAATGAATCTTACCCTTCTTCTCAATCTACTCATGTATTAGATTTGTTATTATTGGTTTTATCTTGTCGTCATTCATTTACATCGTTCTTACCAACTTCTTTCTCTTATATAACTTAACTGAAATTATTTTATTAATACAACTCGGTTCGAGTTAATCATTCTTCCTTACGGCTTACTAACGTTCTTACGTTATTAATCGAAACTCGATCGTCATTGGTGAAGTACCAACGTTGAATACCATTCACGGTTTACTTAATAACCCTTCACATTCTTTGTTTAATTATCCTTAATCCATACTTAAATTCATACCGTCATTACTATAAAAGTGTTTTAAAGTTAGTCTTATCATGTACACTAAGTACATCTACATTCCACGATTCGTTCCTAATCTATTGGATTTACAAAACCTAACTTGGTCAACCAACTTTCACTGTCAGCACCGCGGCATGGCATCCCTTTACAATAGTGGCGCTGTGGCGCCACTCTTCAGTCCTTGATCCTAATGTATATGGCACTACGGCGCGAGGATTATAACTGGAGTTGGAGCTGCTGCGCAAAACTCCAGTAGGTTATGGCCTTCTCTTGGCACTGCTCGGCGCTGCAGCGCCGCCTATTTTCCTTGGGTTGGCGCCGCAGCGCCAACTCTGTGTACCAAAAAAAATTGACAGTTAATTTTTTATATGAGATTCCCGGGATCGTAACTTCTTCATTATAAGTCCGAATTGACTTGTTTAAACGCCGTTAGTTCACAATTTACATGTTCTACATATTCTTGTAAGAATTTCATTATTTCAAATCCGTTCACTCAAAATTCACCTTTTAGTTCATTTTAACGAAAACGATAAGCATTCGTGAACGTTCACGCTCGTTTCTTCGTTCTAAGTCGAAATTCGGTCATTCTCAAGTCTGCAACTCTATAATGCCAAATGAGACTATTCTCCATCAAAAACCAATGTTCATGAGCTCAATATCAAAATTTGACTTCCATTCCGAGAATTTCACGAATTCGACGATTATCGTCTAATCGTGTGAATTCCGCCAAAACTTCGTTTCTTATGATTTGTTCTTTGTTTCAAATGGATTCAATTCATCATACTAACATCTTGACATACATATTTCATTAACTTATATACATGATAAGTTCTTGCTTGTTCTTTGTGAGTTTATAACTTATAAAAGTATAAACTACTTATGATTCCATTTCTCATGGTTTATCATTGTCTTAATCTTTTAACCATCATCCTTGCTTCTTCTTATCATACCAACTTCATTCATGCAACATATTATACTTTCTTACAAGTTCTTACTTAGTTCACAACTTCATTTATTTAGTATCTTACAACATGGCTTATTTACGGCTTAAGTCTTTTGATTAATCATTTTAATCACTTCCTAGCATACTAGTTCTACCACTACTCACTTCTCTATCAATTAAAGAGATGAAGAGTCATGGTTTAGGATTGCTTACCCTTGATTATCACTTGGTTAATCTTTAATCTTCTTCTTGCTTCTTGAACTATGAAAGACTAGCTTGCTAGCTTTTCTAGCTTATTATCTCCAACCAATAAGCTCTCAACTTGTTGGATGAAATGAACAACCAACAAAAAGAAATCCAAGCTTGCTATTTATAGGACTTCCTAAGTTAGGGTATAATGGTCATTATCCATCCACCTCCTTACTATTCCTAGCTTAAGCATTAAGTTAACTTAGCCTCCACATTATTTGCTTGCTCACCACTTTAATTACTTGGCCATCACAACACTTAGCCACTAAGTTACTTTACTTGGCCACCACTTTGGGTCATCTATGTGATCATGGGTTGCCATATGGATCAACCTAATCCATTGGATTAATAGTTTGGGCTTAAGGTTTAATTAGTTAGTTTATTCTTGTGGGCTTGCATTAATTTTTTTTGGGCTTCACATTAACAAACACTTGGGCTTGCACCTTAATTCTTATTGGACTATTCAATTGTTACACAATCCTACTAGTCTATTCCATTTAACTAAAAGCCTTATAACATATTGTCTATGTATTATTCTCGTATTCTAACTCGTATACTTATTCATATACGACATACCATCATTTATACATACTCGTATAATACCTCGTATCATACTCGTATTCAAAATCTCGTATAATACTTACGCATCATACGACTATCATTTAATTCATTAATCGCATTTCATTTCCTTCTCGAAAATCACTTTCCCTAGCCGTTAAGTTTTAAGTCCGCAGGCAAAAAACTGTGTTTTTCATAACTAAAATATTATTGGATATTCAATCTCACCTTGATATTCTATCGTTACGTATTTCTCGAAAGTTCAAAAATAATTCCCAAGCAGAAATGCGTGAATAATATTTTTCAAAAAATTTCTCGGAAAGCTTTTATTTTCGTCTTGAAATTCAAACGCTTTAATTCTTTCACGTAGCCAAAATACTACGATGTTCTGACATATCTAGGTCATAGAACGACCTTCAAATAGTTTTCTCCCATAAATAATCAATTAAATTCATTTAATCCACATAATCAAATAAAAATTTAATTCTCATAAAAATCCAATTTTTTTTCTGGGGCGTTACATTCTTTCCCCCTTATAAGGAACATTTTCCTTTATTTTAATCTCGAGTTCCCACAATGCTTCTTCGACATTGTGGTTCCTTCAATTCATCTTCACCGAAGGTATTATCTTATTTCTTAAAACTCGTCCCTTCCTATCAATAATCTGAGTTAGAAGTTAAACACTTACTAACATATTATGCTATCTCCCTCTTATAAGTTCTTCTTTTAACTCGGAATTATTTAAAACTCAAATTCCTCCTTCAAAACAAGATTATATTTGATCTTTTCTTCATCCTGCATCCTCTTCTTCATTCGCTTGCGTTCATCGTTACCTATTTGTACTTCCTTAACTCGTTCCGTTTTCGTGGATTGAGTTTACATTATGAATAACATTTCTACCACTTCATTCCGTAATTTCATTTCTAACTCTGTTCTCGCCATCTCTGTTATTAACTTATTTAACGCGTCGGCTTCTACGTTTACCTTCTCTGATTGATATAACATATCACAGTCGTAATCTCTTATCCATTCTAATCACCTTCTCTACTTCATATTCAACTCCTTCTATGTGAAGATATATTTCAGACTCTTATAGTCTGTGTATATCTCACACTTCTCCTCGTATAAATACTATCTTCAGATTTTTAATTCAAAAACTACAGATGCCAATCATTGATCATAAGTAGGATAAACCTCCTCATAATCCTTTAACTGGCGTGATGCATACACAATGACCTTGTCATGCTACATGAGCACGCAATCTTGTCATCTATGCGAAGCATCGAGTTACACTACAAAATTCCCCATATCATCAGATAAAGATAATACAGGTGCCTCACTTAACCTTCCTTTTTAGTTCCTGAAAACTATTTTTCTCACTTCTCATTCCCAACATACCTATAAATTTGCCACTGACTTGCTCAGCGCCCCTTACGAAAAATCTAACTTTAGTACATTAATCAACCCAAACGACATAACCAGGAACTCGTCATAACTATAACGAGTTCTGAACGTCGTCTTAAGTGCATCCTCCTTCTTCCTTACGTTCCACCGATAATACCCCATACGCAAATTTATCTTAGGAAAATTCTTTGCCCATTTCAACTGATCAAATTGATTATCAATCATGGGCCATGGGTATTTATTCTTAACCTCTAACCAATTAGTCATATATTTGACTTACGCATTGGTTTACTTAACTTTACTTATTAGGGTTCGCATTCTTTCAACCTAAGTTTACGCGACCTACTTTCACTATCGGCTTACAGCTTCATGATATACGGAGATGTCTTACTTAATACGTTCATCATCTTTGATGATTTACATTCTTATCTTCTTCTTATTACTTCTCTAGGACTCAGTACACATCGCTTCTCTGCTAGTAGTCCATATGGTACTCTGAGTGGTTTCCCACAAACAACCAACAAATAAGTTCCCGTCTCATCTACACTGCCATCACAGTGAGTTAGATCGGTTACCAGTTTCGTATATACCTTCGCTCTCTGAAGGAATTGTTTAGCCCAGCTCCCATATGTCAACCATCAAAGGTTACGATTATACCACAAACTAAACTTATCTTAACATCCTTCTAGATTATGTCATGATTAGACAACAAGAAAATTCCGATAATTTATTACCATAACTTACTACCTTGGGTTTTCTTAGAAAACCCGAAGATTCATACTTTTCCTTAGACAATTTATTAAAGTTTTATGGTTAATCAACCTATTCATACCGAGAATTACTTCAAATTCTCTCAACTTTTTCGGTACTTATCTACCGATACTTACTTACTCTCTTATTCATGAATTAATTTCCATGAATATAATCAACGAAAGTTATTTCCTCATTCTCTACCTTAACGTTTAAAGTTATTTATAATCTCTTTCCGGAATAAACTTAATCACTTAGCAAATTCACACATTATAAAAGAAAAGTAGCACTTCAATCAAACAGCACATAAGCATTCATTGTATTGACTAGAATGATACCCGCTACTAAATCTGCAGATGCAATCGCATCTTAGACCGTCATATTAAAAGTACGGCCATAGGTCTACCCGACGATGGTGGTCCAGTAATGGCTAACTTACCACTACTAACACTTTTACTCTCCTCCGACCCCTTCTTTGGGTAATTTCTTGCCATGGGGTCCAAAGACCCACATACAAAACAACTATGGTTTTTCTTAGGATTAGGACAATTGGGTAATATATGACCCTCCTATCCACAGTTATAACAAACCGATTTCCCTTTCGACAGACTCCTAAATGAGTCTTTCCACATGTTTTACATACTTCAATCCTACGCTTTGGATCCCCTTGTCCCACTCTAGTATTCCTGGAGTTAAAAATTCTTTCTTTTTTTTTTGGCATACTGCCACTGGCATTCTCTACCTTAGTTCCTTCCTCTCCCTTGCATGCTTATAGGGAAATAATTCTCGAAGAAAATCTTCTTGAATTGTTCCCACTTTACTGTATCTGTTCTAGCCCCACCCTAGTGAGCCTCCCACCAAAAGTTGGCTTCCCCTTTCATCATGTAATTTACAAAAGAAGTCTTTTGAGCCTCACCTACGTTTGTAATAACAAACGCCTTCTCGAATTTCTTTACCCATGTTTGGGCCTCTAATGGATTCGTCGTTCCTTTGAACTCCGGCGGACCTACTCTTTTAAATTCTGTAAAGGTAGTCATTCTGGCTAACCTAGGTTCTGCGGTTATTCTACCCCCGGTTTGGTTAAATACAGCCGTTAATAAATTAACGAACTCTTGCATAGGGTTATTCTAACCCACTTGATTATCATTATGTGATTCTGCTTCTTGATTACGTTGTCTTCTCCTTGGCGGTATTATGCTGATTAAATAAATAAAATTTCATTATTATCTATTTACTTACTTCGTTATTATTCACCACAAACAATTCATACCATAACAAAGCATATTAAATAAAAACTTTATTATATTCATATGTTTCTTCATAGTTTGAAACTATTTTATAATTTGATTCTATAGCCAAAAGCTATTACATTTCTATCCCGCAATTGAACTTCGCAAAAGTTGGGATTTACAAAAAAACTACCCTTTTATACAAAAGAGGATTTTACGTCACTACACACATATTCATAACTCTAGACTTCTAATAATGCATAACAGCCTCCTTATATTTCTCATTCACAATCATCGCTACAGTATCCCGACTAATCGTATGACGGGTTTGTCCTGACTCAATGGAATAACAAGCAACTTTCAGCTTGAAATCCTTATGAGCATTCTCATGGATATAAGACATCCGTGCTATCTTCCGGTCCTTCTCCCCCAGTTCTTTACGAAGCTCATCGTCCTCGTTCTTATAGTCCCTAGCCTTATTTGTCATGAGCACCTGCTTATCGTGCTCTGACTCAGAATCTGCTTCTGCAGACACCTTAGTTTCATGGAGATAATTAATCTCTTCACTCTGATTCTACACAATTGTACCCAGTTGCACATTTCTGTCAAGCACTGTCAGATACAATGCTCTCATTGCGTCTGGAGGTGATGACTCTTGTGTAGGTACCACAGTAGTCACCAATGTTACCTCTCTTTCTTCCTCATCATAGATCATCATATTAAGATATGATGTTATATCCATCTCTCCCTCGGAGTAGTTCTCCTCAGACAAGTACTCCTCTGGCTCTGACTCCTCTGGAATCACTAATGGTACCTCTGCCACTGGCATGGGTACAGGCTCTACTTCATTCACCAACTCTTCGCTCACCATGTGTATATCTATATACATCAAGCTATCGATCGACATCCTACAATAACATATAACATGTTGATTAGTACATAATACACAATAGTATAAGCACAAATCATATTTAATTTATTTAGGGTTAATTTCCATCTTTTAAATCTTTCGGTACTGAGTTTCTGTAATAACCCAATATTTTTAATATAATTAAATAATAAATTTTTGCATTTAATTTTTTTATATATAAAGGTGGGATTATGTGCAAAGGAAAGTATATGTATATATGTGATAAATAAAACTTATTTATTGCATGAGTAATTATAAATAAATTCTTGATCATTATAGATTATATTTTAATTATAAATTAATTTTGTAATAAAAATATTTATTATGTATTTTCCATAAAAATATGATTATTATATATATGATATGATTATAAGGATTATTATGATATGTATTTTATTATATTGGTTAAGTTAATTATTTTAACTTAATTAATAATGGTATACATGGAGGTTATGTCGGATATGAATTTAAAACCCTAATTTTGGATTTTGAATAAGGAATGAGAATATTAATATAATATTATTTATATTTCAGTAATATAAACATGCCTGATATGTGTGTAATGTAAATGTGTGGAACAGTTTTAGTAAAACAGTGCAAAGCCCTAACATTACTGATAAACTATAGTACATAAGTCAATTACGACTGTAAGATTTGTTAAGTTCTTATGTTATGTAATTAATGACAATTAGTATAGATTTAATGTTAATTAGATAAACCCTAATTAATATTTAGAAACCCTAATTACTAAATTAAAACCCTAATTGTTAAGTTGTAAACCCTAATTATTAATTTAGCAAGGTTAATGATAATTAGTAGAGTATGAAGCCTAATTTACAAATTCTAGGTGATTAGTAAACCTAATTTAATTAGGGAACCCTAATTCACATTTTTAGAAATAAGATTTTCATTTTTTTCCCTAATTACACAATCCTAGAAATTAAGCTTATCAAACCTTAGGGTTAAACCCTAAGGGTTAAAACCTAATGGTTATGAAAAGTTACCAAGTTGTCATTCACTTTATAAGTCAAATGACCAAACTAGCCTTTTGATTATTTTAATAAGGTGGAATATAGATCTAGCCCTAGTAAGGAGTTGGTGACCAACTCTAGCTATCCATGTGGTCTAGTAATAAGCTTTAATCATTAAAAATCTGATCAGCCATGCATTACATCCATGTTTTATATAAGATCAAGAGAGAGAAAGGTTACTAACTTGCTCATTTATACACCAACACTCAACCAAGACTCTCTCAACTCAAAACCTCCGAAATTATGTTGCTAGACCAGTCCCTAATCAAGCCCCACTATCACTTATATCAAATTAGAAAGCCAGATTCAAGAATAGTTCAAGAAAGGTCAACCCTAAGCTAAGAATATTTGATCTTGTATGCTATGTTGGATTTAGTGTATGAATGTTTAAATATGTTGTATAAGGTGTGAATCAGTGATCTGGGTTTCTAAATAGTGGATCCATAACATTTATATGCTCGAATCTAAGTTTTTTCAAAATCTGTGAATTTTTCAAAAGTGGTCTGACAACCGAATGTCAGACCACATAGATCTTTATCTGGTTATCATTTTTGTTGTTTAAATATTTGGACTTGTAGTATGCTAGAAGGACATTGATCTGTACTTGAATCCATGCTTAGATCATGCACAGATTTCATGTTATTGATGGTTAAAAGTCGTTGATCGACCATGACTAGACGTTTCTGGGTAACCCAGAAACTGCCCAGATCATGTCTGACAAGAACTTTGTGGCCCCAAATATGTCCGTGTTTTGTTGTTTTGATTTTGTTGTTGTATCTAAGTTGTAGCTTGGTATATGTATTACATGTTCATGCCTTAAGATCACCTAAATGATAAACAGATGGACTTGGCAGCCGGTCAAACTAGCCAAGACGAAGACATTTTCTGTTTTCTGGGTAACCCAGAAAACATATGAATGTGTTGTCTGATATGGTTTGACCGGACCTTATCTGCTCGATGTGTTATTGTTAGATGTGTTTTCTGTAATATATCTGTACCCCTACATGTTGGCTATAAACCTAAACCATTAGATCACATTAAAAATAACCAGAACCTAAATAAAATCGAGCCTCAAAAAGGACCCTTGAAGCTGACTGGGTTTCTGGGTAACCCAGAAAACCCAGAAAGCTCTGACAATGATTTTGCAAGGCCAGATCTTCATGCTATGTGCTTATATGACTTATTTGATGCTTGATTCATGTAGTATTACATAAACACTACATGATCAACACTTAATATTGTCCAGAACATGTGTAGACTGAGAATTAAAGACGGTCAAAGTAGGCACCGTGAGCACTGCCTTGTCAGTGTTCTTGAGCTTAAGAACACCTAAGGTGACAGATTTTTTCGCTAAAGGTTATAGCGATAGTTTTATTAATTTTAATTAATTAAATTTCTAAAAATCATTTAAAAATAGTAAATAAATTTCAAAAATTATAAAATTAGTTTTAAAAATTATTTTAAGTCATAAAAATTAACTTTTAATAATTTGGCATATTTTTCATAAATATTAGTAATTATTTGAATATTATTAATATTTAATTTATTTAATAAATGCATTAAATAAATTAACTAAAAATGATTTTTATTATATTAAAAATCATTTTAAATGATAATAAGGTATTTAATAATATTTTAAGTTATAAAATGTAACTTTAAATATTTTAAAGTAAATTTTATTAATTATTTAATATTAATGATATTAGATTTATTTAATAATTATATTAAATAAATAGATTTAAAAATAATTTTATTGATTTAAAAATTATTTAAAAAGGATATAAATGGTTTAAAAATATTTTAAGTAATTATAAATGACTTTTAATATTTTAGTGGATAATACCTTAATATTTTAATATTAATGGTAATTGTTTAAAAATAATTTTAAATGTTTTAAAAATTATTTAAGGGTAATATTAATACTTTAAAAATATTTTGAATTATTATAAATAACTTTGATATTTTGGCAATGGTTGCATTAATATTTTAATATTATTTAAATATTAATGATAATAGAATTATCTAATATTTAAATCAGTTAATAATGATTCTAGAGTTTGAAAATTTGTGATAAATTATAATAATTATTCAAAAATTATTATAAGTCATTTATAAATAATATGACTGGTATTTAAAATATCCAGGATAATATTGAACTATATGATAGAGTTTTAAACTCGATAATTACCCGATAAAGTCATCGGTACACCGAAATACTACCAAAATTGATCTGAACCTAACTAGTTTGACTGTATAAATGTCTATTTATGATCTAATGACTGGTATAACTATGTGACAATGCGATTAGGTTATGTGTTGATTGTAAACAACAGTACTATGCGTTATGATATGTTATTCTAATTGATAGAACAATCTTATGAATGATAAGTCGTTGAATTAAAGATAGAACTAAGTTGCGTAACTATAAGCAACAGACCAGGCAAGTATCCTAACCTTTGCATTTACTTTATGCAATGGACATGTGTAAGCCAGTTTCAGAAATATATTGTTATTGTTATTGTTCATGTATCTATACCTTTGTAGATATGCCAGTTCTTGAATTATATCCAATCATTCTTTATCATTGTCGTATTATAGTATAATCCATATATATTTTGTTCGTAAAATTTCTAAGATTTGTTATACAAGTGTCTTCACTTGGATAATTATTGAACATGTTGATACATACTTATTAATTTCCAATATGTATATTTTAATTGAAAGTCGTCTAAGTTATTTGTCTCGACTAGACACGGATTTAAAATATCTTTTGAATATGATAGAACCTTATTGATATCCAACCGAATTTTTAGTTTGGATTCCCGACTAAGTATGAACATTCCGAACATGTGAAAACTTTGTGTGCCCAAGGCGGATATGATGAACGAGAATATCGTTCTGGTATGTAGTATTGATCAATACAGGGCATAACGGGCTGATCACCCCGCGTGCCTGTAAGTTATGACGGTTTACAAGTAAAGTTCTGTTAAACCTTATCGAAAATTAAAAATAAAGTTCATAGTTTATTGACTGCTCACCAATTATAGTCAGTACGTAGTTTCAAAATTTGAAATAGAAATGTTATGTTGATTAGTATTGCTTCAGTTTACTTTATAACTATTGCTTCGTTGTTGAAGTGTCGTTCAAAGAAAACATTTAATCCTTTCAGCTAATACTTATTGATTGCTATTACTTGTTGGGCACTCAAATGCTCATTCTTGCTTAATTTAAATATTTTCATCTATGTATGATCGACCTGAAGGTTCAGGCAAGAACAAAGGGAAAGGAAAGCTAGCAGAATAAGTTAGTGTTATCTTATGTAATAGCTAGACTTAAATAATTTGATGATATTTATTATCTATCATGTAATGAAATATTTTTAAGGTCGCGTACCTGGGATTTAGACAACTCTGATATATAAATTAAGTTTAATATTTATGACATTATTATTATTATTCCGCTCAAAGAAATGGTATCGTGAAGCACAGAATTCGGGTTTCAAGTACCTGAATTTGGGGGCGTCACAGTTTCCTCAATACCTTATTAACTCCTTCGACTCAAGTTTAATTCCTCCAGACTTTTCCTTCCTTAACGAGGTTATTAGCCTAAGGTTCTTCCCCCCTTAAGTTTTATAACCTAATGCTTTGATACCAACTGTGACGCCCCCAAATTCGAGTATCTTCCAACCCGACAAATGGTGCTACACGGTACTACAGTTCACATAAACATTCAATTGAAATGCCTCAAAAGAACGAATATGTCTTATATATATTCTAAAATAATATTACCATTCCCCATGTTCTTTATACTCCTTTCCAATCTTCCCGTTGGAAAGTAGCCATTGAAAGCTCTTTAAATTGTTTCGCAGATCTCGAGTTATTTGGTGTAGACAGCATATGTGATATGATAACTTTTTCTAACTTTCTGACACTACAGTCTACTGTTTCACCTACCACGTCAGAGATGTCACTCTGATGTCTCGGGTAGGTCGGCGACTTTATTTTCTCCTTCTGATTTCTCGATCAGAGGTTGTCCTTTTGAATCGATGCTCTCAATAAGCTCTTGTCCAAATTCCAACCTTCAGATTGAACCGTTGCCAATGTTTCAATCTTCAGATGACCAAACTCTATGATTCTGATGCATGCATTTCTTGGACCTGATCGTAGTGTCTTGTTGATTGTTGCTCATTTGACACGTAGAGACAACACTACGATCTTTGAAGGGTGTTCATTAGATCTTCAGTGTAGAGCACCTCTTCCTTTTATTGTGTAGTGCTTCAACACTTCTGTTTGCTTCTACTGTTCTCAGATACTGATGGTTTGACTCCTTGCCCTTGTCCCTTCTGAATAGCAAGACACTTTAGATTTGTGGCGTGTCCGGCTCGCTTTCTCCTTGTGATCTCCCGTTCACTTATCATCAATAGACTGACCCAATTCTTAATCACTTTAGCCTTGTTCTTCAGAGGTTGACCAGTATCTCTATGTACACTCCATCAGTTCCTTCTTTGTGTGGCAAACACTACGATCCTGGTTGCTTCCAAGATCGTCGTCTTCTGTCTACTTGACAGCTACTGCACTTGCTGACTTTTCTTAGTCAGTTACTGAAGTCTTCTTCTGATCAACTTGTGGAAGACTTCATCTTGAATGGCTTCACAACTCAATCTGGATGCTGATTGGGTTGGTGTTTAGATCTTTCGTTAGCTTGTATGTCATTCGTTGAGTGCTCTCTGGTTTCCTTCAGGTGGGATGTATCTTTGTTGCTTAAACCAGAGGCTTCATTCCTTTGGATATTTTGGGAGTGCTCATTTGTCGAGAATCGTATTTACTCTACGATTCTACCTTGTCATTATGAGCACATCTGTTGAAGTCTTAGTTCTACACTCTACGATTCAGCTTCAGCTGTGTAGACACTGCGACTTCGAGATCAGATCTTGATACTCTACGATTTTTGACTTTGTGTTAGTTGTCTTCAACTGATCTTGCTTGACTACGATCTCTGCCTCTGATATGATCAGTAGACTCTACGACTTTGAGTGTAGTCTACGATTCTTGACTTGGCTTCGGCAGATGCTCAGTCGGCTCGTAGGCAGGCTATCTCTACAATTCTGAACATGACTTCCTCAGCAGACTACGGCTCCGAGGAAGTTCTTCTCGACACACTACGATCCTTCTTCGTCTCCCCTGGCAGTCTACGAACTCCGAGATCTACTATCTTGCAGACTACGATTCTGCCTCGATAGCTCTCGAGCTTTCCTTGACTCTCCCGACAGACTACGATTTTTGGTGTAGTGCTCGACGATCAGACAAGCCTGTCTATTACATCATAAGATCAACCTAACATGCTTGATCTTTATATATTTATAGTCCTTGTACATCATTTCTTTTTAAGGACTTTACAAAGCTGTTTTGCTTATGTAGGATCAACCTAACATATGTGATCGATTCATTCTAAGTCCTTGTACAAATGTTTCTATTATCTATCAAAGGACTTTACAGCTTTTCTTAATGCAAGCATACTTGCATATTCATTCACATATATATCATAATCAAATCATATATAAATAGGAATATCATTCACATGTTTATTCCTAACAAAGTATCTTTGGTATAGGGACATAAGTCTTTTGAATCTAATCCTACCCATGAACAATGACCATGGATGCTTCAAAATTTTCTTGCGATTTCATAACTAATTCAATTTCATAACTTTTACTTCAAATGCCTTATTCACCAGAGTGTACTAATCCTGACATCCAAGCCATCAAGCTTTAGGTGCATTTTGTTCTTTTGATATGCAGGATATTACTCACTCGCGATTTGGTCAACAAAGAGAGTTTCTTATATGAATCCCCAGCAACTACATGCGAAAGGACTGGGGCATTTTATGATTCCAACGAATGGAAAGAGTCTAAGGCGGGATCAAACTTCTTATCAAAAGGAAGAGGATAACTCCTGGAAGAAATAACGGCGACACAAGCTTGACCCGACAAATGAAGGGGAAAATTCTCAAGAGGGTCCTTAACTCAAAAAAAGACGCATGGCTGACAAGAGGTTTATCAAATAAAATCCTCATCATTAAATATGTCAACCTGCGACAAGTTCTCATAAGTCGAGGCCTCTACACCAAAGTTCAAATATGGGCAGTGAAAGAACGGGCTGCACCCTTCAGGGATGTCAGCGGCGCTCAGGTCATCAGTCCAGTCGGGTTGCGAATCAAAAGCACAAAGAAATGGGGCACAAAAACCTAACAACGAAATAAACTCCAAATCGCCTCAAAAAGGGTGAGGTAAGTTTATACTTCAGACAATTTAAAATGTGCATCAATCTAGGACAATAGACTTCTAAGGATAAATATAGATCATCACACCATGCATGATATGCACATGTGCAAATGTGCTACATCAGCGTACATCTCCATCAAGGTTTAGCATACATCTCTAGTAGATTTAAATATGCGTAAACATTAAATGCCTAAATTAGAGAAAAATTTCGTTACAGACATCATTTGGTATTGTAAGCCGTTAGGTGACAACTCCAGTGAAGCGTTAGGGAAGCCTGTTGATGACAACTACAGAAAACAGTCTTCGGCAGGAAAAATCGATGATGGAATCTATTATAAAAGATTTCCCCAGCAGATGTATTAAGCATCAGGAGAAGTCTGGTGAAAATAAACAGTTGAAAACTACTTCAACAAAGATATCGGAGAAGGATCCGATATTATCAACTGTTGGTATCAATCTAGTTTAACATCAGGCGAAGTTTTGTGAAATAAGTTGTTGAATATTACTTCAGCAAAGGTATCGAAAGATTCAGTATTCTAAACTGTTGGCATCAATCCAGCATAACATCAAGACAGTTCAGTGATAAAAGCTTTATATACCACTATTTGAGTGGGAATCGAAATAGTTTGGTGATGTCAGCGTAGTCAACTACCAGCAGGGTAGGCTCCATTGTCAACTATCAGCAGGGGAGGCTCCGTTGTCAACTACCAGCAGGGTAGGCATCATTATTAACTGCCAGCAGGGTAGGCTACCTTTATAAACTACCAGTGTATACATCGGGAAGGTTCAGTGATTTCAGAATGTCATCCCCAGCAAAGATGTAGAAAATATATCAATTTATCTTCATAAAACAAGCATCGTCAACAGCGGCAAAAAACCAAACCGTTGGAGTAAATACCAACATAGGCATTAACAATAACTGAAAATGGTAAAGTGATTTGCAATGTGCGAAGTACGATTTGCGATTTGCGATTTGCGATTTACGATTTGCGATTTAAGAAATACAATGTGCGAGTTGCGAAGTGCGATTGTCCAAAAGCGAACTGCAAAATGTGATTTGTGAATTCATCACAACATTCATTGCATTGCGATTTGCATCATTAAATATACCTGGTCATATTCCAAATGTCTAGTAATATTTATCATGTTCATTCCATTATATTGTATAAACATGATAAAGAGGGGCATCTGTAGACACTCGAAATTTCATTTTCTTGTTACTAACTATGCAGGAGTGATAAGTAGGCTTTATACCTACTTATCTGGTATCTGTTACTTGAATTAGTTGCTTAATCTCATGTTTCTTAGTTACTTTTCATGCATTTTTTGTTCATTTTGTAAATTATATGCTTGGGTATGAAAACACAAGAAAAAGGCGACTATTGGCATGAAAAAGCAACGGAAAGCAATTCAAAAATCTTTTGGACTAAAATACGCAAGTAAATGCAAGAAGGGAAGATTAAAGGACTTTTAACACCAAGTTGGAGGCATGTTCTTGGCTTAGAACTTGGATTAAATTTTAGATCTTCTTTTTATCTTTCGGAACATCTTGAATCGTCCCAATCGGAGTTCGAATGCGAGAGTTATGGCCTTTTTATCAGCGAAGATCAAAGCTAAGAGTTCTCATTT
The DNA here is from genome assembly GCA_016801055.1 of Panax notoginseng. Lineage (NCBI taxonomy): Eukaryota > Viridiplantae > Streptophyta > Magnoliopsida > Apiales > Araliaceae > Panax > Panax notoginseng. The sequence continues at coordinate 137,618,072 of CM029020.1, read as the reverse complement.
TGCAATTTACACAGCATCTAATTCAAGCTAGATTTTGATCTTGTTCCTGCTAGAATTTCTCCATTCTCAAAGAATGAAAGTTGTAGATCTCGTCGATATCTTCAATTTGATAGATGGCGGGCCTCGTAACTCTTTCCAGATCAAAAGTTATGGCCGTTTTCCCAAAGGACGTCAGAGCAGAAAAAGTACCCCCGCCAGGGCGGGCTTTCCCTTCATAAAACCCCAGCCGGGGCAGGCATACCAGCTGCAAAACAGTGTATATGCCAGCCGGGGCAGGCGCTTTATGCCTTATACCCCCCGTCGGGGCGGGGGTACGCTCAGAAAACTCGATTTTTGTCCAAATTTGAGTTCGAGAAGGATTATTTCGATCCGATTGACTCAAGGACTTTTAAGAGGACTTAAAGACATATAAAGATACTTATAAAAGGAGGAGAATCACAAATATTAGAGGGGAGATTAGAGAAAGAGAGGATTTCATTAGATTAGATTAGAGTAGAATACGGGAAAACTCTAGTTCTTATGAGATTTGGAGATTAAAGCAACTTGGAGACCATTGAAGATTCAAAGTAGGAGCAAGGAGAGAGCATCAAATCTATAGACAATAGATTATATCTTCTCATCTTCTTCTATCTTTGTCTTTTATTGTTTATTCAATTGTGGATTCTTTGTTTTAATTCAATGAACTAATTCTTTGTTTGAGATTACAATGGATCATATTGTGTAGTTTATTTTAATATGTTTCGCTATCAATTATTATATTCTATTGTGAGAATTGTCTATTGTGATTTGAACTTAATTGTTTAATTGATTGGCCATCAATTACCATGATAATATATATGAACTCGAGAGATGAAGTTTAGATTTAGATCTGACAATGATAGCATGTGTTTGTGATTTTTGCATAAATGAAATTCATGATTCATGTTTACGATAGAGATATGTCTTTATGCCATATGTAATCTTATAGAGAACTTGTGCTATAAATCCTTTTTAATTGTAATTCATATAGAGATATAGTGGATTAGTTAATTAGGTTGTCTTGCTTAATTCTATCATCTGTGAATTTAAGTGAGTATGGGTATTATGCATCGAGAGGTGATTTTATCTGCTTTAGTGTTATTGATTAACAATTCAGGATAGAAAATAATTGATGAGAAGTGTGTTAACTTAAATGAAGCAATAAGTGAAGTTGTGATCTTAAATCTCTGTAATCTGATTTTTAATTAGTGGTAATTAGAATTAGTGTAACTAAATAATTTAATTTATATAATTTGAAATTCATTCGTTTAAATAAGATTGAGTTGGTTACGGGTTAGTACTTGGTGATTTTTATTAAACAATTCCTCGTGGGAACGATACTCTACTTACACTTTATTACTTGTTGACCACGTATACTTGTGTGTTGTGCGTAACTAGATTTTACCCAACAAGTTTTTGGCGTTGTTGCTGGGGAATTAGTTAATATATTTTTGCCAATATTAGCTTCAATCAAATTAGTCTTAATTTAAACTTTTTTTTCTTTTTATTTAATTCTCTTCCAATTTTTCTTTCTTTTCAGATACCATGGCGGAATTTAATTATCAATGGCAGTATACGAGAATGACTCAGCCAAGGGGAGCGGGGATTGATGGTCTCAATGCATTTTCTGCATTATCAGCGTAGCTTGAGACACATTCGAGGAGGTGGGACGTTGTTGCAACCCAACGTAATCGAAGGATAGTAGTTAATTGTAATTATCGTGCTGGTAATCATCCGATTCATCAATGCACCGTTAGTTTGGTCGGGACAACACGGTGGTGAATACCTCAACGATTATACATATGCTAATTATCATCAAGTTTGGGGGTATCACCCAGATTCTTCAGGGAGCTACATTTATGATGACCAGTATTACGCTCTAAATCTATTATACACACCGGAATTTTCATGTCCACCTCCATTGCCACAAGAAGAAAAGCCAAATCCGAGGGATGTAATATTGAAGGGCATAGCAAACCTAGGGGAGATGAGGATTAGCCAAGAGCTGTCAACCCAAAATTTTAATAATCGAATGGAACAAATCGTCACTACCTCAACTAATGGTCCTCAATACATGAATTCCAAAACTGAGACAGATAATTCAAGGTTGGGGAATTGTTGTCCAAGTTCATATCATCAAATGAGGAAAGGAGGATTAATCAAGAGCGGTCAATTCAGAATCAAGAGATATCAATTCAAAATCTGCAGAATCAGATGGATCAAATGCTCAAAGCCTTGAACAACTGTCCTCAAAACAATTGGTGTTATGACGAGGATTCCGAGATTGATGAAGTGCCTGAGCCAAATCTACAACTGGATGAGACACGAGATGTTGAAAAAGAGGAGACAAGTGGGGATAATAAAAATAAGGTCGGTGAAGAACTAACTATGAGTACCAACGAGGATGAGCCAATGTTATTAGTGCCCCAAGTTCCTTCTCCGCCAAAGATCAAGGGTCCAGTTAGATTTGCAAAACCGTGCCCACTTAGTAGTCATGTCGTCCGCAAGGCTCTTTATGACATGAGAGCTAGTACAAATGTAAAGCCATGGTGGGATGAGGAGGAGAAGATAGAAGAAGAGCCCGTTGTGCTTGCCAAGCCTCAAAGCCCCAATCGAATCATAGGCTCAACGGACAGAAAAGCACTTAGTTATTCAACATTCTCAATTGGGCACATATTTAAACAAAGCATGCTAGGCGACTTCAATTCGATAGCCATCACAAATGGGAACCTACCAAAAGCTACATTATTTCTGATGGATGGAGGGTTCCTTAATTATCGAAGAGGAATTGGATAGCGTTGGCCAGACAAAGTCAGGCTGAAAGATTGTAAATCAAGCGCTGACTGGGAGGCAACCCAGGAATTTTTTTTATATTTATATGCTTTCCTAGTTTATTTAATAGATAGGAATCACGTTATATTTCAAAGTTCTATTATAATCCATGTTGTCTCTCTTCATTGCAGGTATTAGAGGTTCAATGGATAGGAAAATGATTGTCGCCGCCATCGCCACCATCACCTCATGCTTAGCTGATTACAGGGAAGTTCTCTTCTACTTACCGCTATATTCTTACAATGAGGACATTGTAATTGCTAAGTTTGGGGGAGTTTAGTTTAGTTCTTTATTACATGTTTAGTTTCATGTTTATGTTATGTTATTTTGCATATGTTGTTAATTTAGTTTAGGTTCATTATGTTTGCATTCATGTAGTACAACTGCATAAGTAGTTGCATAGTAGTATAGTTTGAATAGCATTATATTCAGTTTCTTGTTTAAAAAAAATCAAAAAAATGAAAAAAATCAAAAATAATAGTTAGTTACTATGGTCATCTTGTATGAGTCCAGTTGTTTGATATTTACAATTTGTTTTGGCTAATGATGAGACTGGAATTGGGTAGACAAGTATAGTACTGACTATTAGAGCTTTGATGTGATTTCTTATTCTGAATTGAGTCTTTTTCTATTTGAAACTGGTATAATAAGGATAGCACAGTAAAAATAACTTGTTGATTGATTGAGTTTAAATTGATACATAATGGGATTCTAAAGGATTATGCTAGTTTGAATGAAAGAATGACAAGAACAAGTAGTGATGGCTAAAGTTAGACAAGAACCTAAGTTTCGGGGAATATTTGGGGTATATAAGCTATAAATAAACGTATGAATAAACACCGTGGCGTGCTTGTCTTATTTTGTGGCCTTTGTTACTTGAGTAAGTAAGCCCGATGGGATTGTCTTTACACCTAGCGCCCTAAGGTATTAATGGTCTGGGAGTCGTTGGTCGAAAGCTCGTTAAGGTAGCATTAAAAAGCCTAAGGGAATAAGACATTGCATAGCTATGTGTATATAAACCAAAAGAAAAAAATTAATAAAACGAGAAATAAGAGCAAAAAGCCCCCGTAGATGAAAAATAAAGCATAAGTATCCCATGTTGACCCTCGATATTGGTAATTATTTGATTTTAGTTGGATCTAGCTTGTTTTTGGATTTCTTGAGTTTTCACTGTATGATGCCTTCGAAGAGACTTGTTATGTGTTAAATTTGATTTTATATCAGTTAACATTATTGTGGAGCACATAAGCACTATATTAGTGATAACAGTCTAAGATTTGATGATTGATTGGGAAGTTAATGATTTGTTTTGATGTGATATATTATCATGTTTACTTGATTTCTCTAAGGTCGGTTGAATAGACTTGTTTCTGTCATTACTGCTGGATTTGTAGGCATGTAGATTAGTTGCATTGCATAGCATTTTTGTTTTGTGTTTTTGCTTGAGGACAGCAAAGGTTTAAGTTTGGGGGTATTTGATAAGTAGGTTTTATACCTACTTATTCGGTATTTGTTACTTGAATTAGTTGCTTAATTTCATGTTTCTTAGTTACTTTTCATGTATTTTGTGTTCGTTTTGTAGATTATATGCTTGGGTATGAAAATGAAAGAAAAAGGCGACTATTGACATGAAAAAGTAAGGAAAAGCAATTCGGAAATCTTTTGGACTAAAATACGTAAGCAAATGCAAGAAGGGAAAATTTAAGGACTTTTAATACCAAGTTGGATACATGTTCCTGGCTTGGAACTTGGATTACATTGTAGAGCTTCTTCTTAGCTTTTCGGAACATCTTGAATCATCCCAATTGGAGTTCGAATGCGAGAGTTATGGCCTTTTTATCAACGAAGATAAAAGCTAAGAGTTCTCATGTTTGCAATTTACACAGCATCTACTTCAAGCTCGATTTCGATCTTGTTCTGGCCAGAATTTCTCCATTCTCAAAGAATGAAAGTTGTAGATCTCGTCGATATCTTCGATTTAATAGGTGGCAGGCCTCGTAACTCTTCCCAGATCAAAAGTTATGGCTGTTTTCCCAAAGGACGTTAGAGCAGAAAAAGCACCCCCACCGGGGCGGGCATACCAGCTGCAAAACAGTGTGTATAACAGCCGGGGCGGGCGCTTTATGCCTTATACCCCCCGCTGGGGCGGGGGTACGCATAGAAAACTCGTTTTTTGTCCAAATTTGAGTTCGAGAAGGATTGTTTCGATTCAATTGACTTAAGGACTTCCAAGAGGACTTAAAGACATATAAAGAGACTTATAAAATGAGAAGAATCACAAGGATTAGAGGGGAGATTAGAGAGAGAGAGAGAGAGAGAGAGAGAGAGAGAGAATTCTATTAGATTAGAGTAGAGTAGAATAGGGGAAAACTCTAGTTCTTATGAGATTTGGAGATTGAAGCAACTTAGAGACCATTGAAGATTCAGAGTAGGAGCAAGGAGAGATCATCAAATCTACAGACAATAGATTATATCTTCTCATCTTCTTCTATCTTTGTCTTTTATTGTTTATTCAATTGTGGATTCTTAGTTTTAATTCAAAGAACTAATTCTTTGTTTGAGATTACATTGAATCTTATTGTGTAGTTTATTTTAATACACTTTGCTATCAATTATTATATTCTATTGTGAGGATTGTCTATTGTGATTTGGACTTAATTGTTTAATTGATTAGCCATCAATTACCGTGATAATCTATATGAACTCGAGAAATGAAGTTTAGATTTGGATCTGATCATGATAGCATATGTTTGTGATTTCTGCATAGATGGAATTCATGATTTGTGTTTAGGATAGAGATATGCCTTTATGCCATATGTAATCTTATAGAGAACTTGTGATTTAAATCCTTTTTAATTGTAATTCACATAGAGATATAGTGGATTAGTTAATTAGGGTGTCTTGCTTAATTCTATCATCTGTGGATTTAAGTGAGTATGGGTATTATGCATCGAGAGGTGGTTTTATCTGCTTTAGTATTCTTGATTAACAATTCAGGATAGAAAATAATTGATGAGAAGCGTGTTAACTTAAATGAATCAATAAGTGAAGTTGTGATCTTAAATCTCCGTAATCTGATTTTTAATTAGTGGTAATTAGAATTAGTGTAATTAAATAATTTAATTTATATAATTTGAAATTCATTCGTTTAAATAAGATTGAGTTGGTTACGGGTTAATACTTGGTGATTTTTATTAAATAATTCCTCGTGAAAACGATACTCTACTTACACTTTATTACTTGTTGACCATGTATACTTGCGTGTTGTGCGTAACTAGATTTTTACCCAATAAGGAGGGCAAAAGCATCTTTTCACACTCCAGAGATAACCCTGGAGGACCACAACATCAAATCTAACCACGGAGACATCCCCGTGGAAACATCAAATTAACCTCGGAGATAAATCTGAGAAAAGATATAGTCAACAACAGTCAAACCCCAGAAATAACCCTGAGAAAAGACAATTGCAACACATCAAGTCTGGAGACAACCCCCGGAAGGGCAAAATGGTTATTTTAACAAAGTCAACTTCAACAAACCTAATACAGCTGCAAATAGGGTCACAAAGAGCTATTACAGCACTTCCGAGAGCAAACTACGTAAAACAGCCCAACGACTGCCTGTGGAGACCCGGAGATGCCATTTCGGTCATGGACCCATCTTCCTAGATTTGGAAAAGGGCAAGCCCTATGTCATTACATAGCTCTCAAAAAGAGCTTTTCGGAATGGTATGGCACGCTTCCATCGGACTCCAGGATTAAAAGTTATGAAGGTTCGAGCAAACATCGCGTTGATTAGAGTGCACGTACTTCGAGACGATAGGACCCACGGGGCCCGGGGCAACCCGGGGAGCCGTAGGTAGACCCGAGGCTACCGCGGGTTGACCCGCGGCTACCTTGGTCTATAAATAGACCCCCCATCAGCCATAAAATGGAAGAAAAAAAGAAAAAGAAAGAGAAAACTATGTCCATTTCAGCCTTTAACCTCTTCTAGATTGCTCCAAACTTGGATATTATTTTTTCTAAACACTTGTAAGCTCATAGTCTACAATATATCAAAATTTAACCGATGGAAACTAAGTTTTCGAGCTCCAAAAGCAATCTGAAGTCTTCTTGGCAGCCCACTGTAAGATTTTTCAGATTTTTAAGCTTTTTATTGCTTTGATATATATATATATATATATATATATATATATATATATATCCTGCCTGGATTTCAAATTCGTGGCAGTTGATCGTCTTTATATATATAACTATATATATATTTACTGCTTTCCAATATCTGCTTTAACTGCTTTTGCAATGTAAATCATTAATATTCCAACCTGTGGACTAGATTTATCTAAGTCTAGCCATCTCTAACTTTTAACCGGTTCAAAGTGGCTAAACTGGAACCGTTGAAGCTAGAATGGTTTATATTTATTTAAATCTAGTTTTCTTTCTAGTTTTTGTAAATATTTATTGTAATGTCCGAGAAAAATCGAATTTATGAATGAATTAAAATTTTATTTTTTTAAGTGGATTAAATGAATTTAATGGATTATTTATGTGAGTAAGCTATTTAAAGGTCGTTCTATGACCTAGAATGTGCGGATGTGGTTAGGATTCTGGTTATGTGCTAGAATTAATTGTTTTGAATTTTCAAGACGAAAATAAAAGTTTTTCGGGAAATTTCTGTAAAAACACTATTCATCCGTTTCTGCTCGGGAATTAAGTTTGAATTTTCGAGAAATGCGTAATGATAGAATATGAAGACGAGATGGAATATGCAATAATATTTCAGTTATGGCAAACGAAGTTTTCTCCTGCGGACTTAAAACCTAAGGGTTAGTGAAAGTGATTTTCGAGAGGGAAATGTAATGCATATAATCATTACGGTTATTATACGTATGATATACGAGTATAGTATGTAGAATATTACGACGTATAATACGAATATCGTATGAATACTAAAAAAAGAGAATACATGAGTTATACGCGTAGAATACGATTAGTCTTAATGGACTTTGAGTTTAAGAATTTTGTAGAATCCAATTGGACTTGGATTATATCAAGCCCAATGAATGGTGTAATCAAGCCCAAGGTAAGGCCCAATGTTAAGTTAAGTCAAGCCCGATCCAAGAAACCGAACCGCGGGTCATCGGATGGGAAAAACCCATGGGGAAACCCATAGGCATGTGGGCCCGGCCACTTGGCCACCAAGTAAAGTGATTACTTGGTGGTTAAGTTGTTGTGGAGGTGAGAATAGTAAGGAGGTGGCCAATGGACCATTTTGCCCTCCATTTGGTTTGCCTATAAAAGAAAGCTTAGGTTGGTCATTTTATATGTTTCAAACTTTGTCCAACATAATTTGAGAGAGAGAAATAGCTAGAAACAAGTAATCAAGAGCTATTCAAAGCAAACCATACAAGTTTAGTCAAGAACGTGAAGAACGAAAAAGGTAATATTTCGTAAACGTTAGTTTTCGACCTTTTCGATTTATTTTTCATAAAGAATCATAGATTGGTGGAGCATGTCTCTTCCGGAGGGATAAGGATGGCTATTAATGATTAAAACATTGATAAGTCATATTTAAGTAGAAATCGTAAGTGATTACGTAAGTTAAACTGAAGAAACCGTTGAATGTTAACTTGGTTGTTGATGGAAAAATTGAAAACCATCATTGTTAGGGTATGTGCATATTGCTTGGTTAGGATGTAGATGAAGAATCAATGGAGTTGTTCCATTTAATTTGGCGTATAGAATACGAGTAACGAAGTTATGGCGAATTTTCCAAAATTAGCCGTTAAACATTGAAAACGTAGAAATCTCATATTAGTAGTCGAAAGTTGCCATGTAGCTTGGAAACCTTGGTTTTCAATGGCATCACGTGAGATAAGGTATTCCAGAGTCGTGGACTCAAGAATCGTCGAATTCCGACTTAGAACGAAGAAAAAGAGTTATGAACGCTCACAAACGATAAACAAATAATGAACTAAAAGTTGAATTCCGAGTTAAAGGATTCGAAAATGTAAAATTGTTGCATGAACAGTTAGAGTATGTAATTTGTGAACTAATGGCTTTTGAATGAGACAATTCGGATGTAAAATGAATAAGTTATGAGACCGAAAAGTTCGTAGAAAAACCAAACTGTCAAAACCAACTGAGGCTCAGGGGTGGCGCCGTAGCGCCAACCCCAGTGTTAATGGTCGTGCCGCAGCGCCGTTTCTGGGCTTCAACCACTGTTAGTTGGCGCCGCAGCGCCAATGGTGTGCTAGAGTCTGGCGTCGCAGCGCCGGTAGTGGGATTTTGTTGACTAAGTTAGTTTCTTAATTCCAATTGATTGTAAACCAATAATGGAACATGAATGTACGTAATGTACATGGTAAAGACTACTTTTAAATCACTTACTTGGTGATGATTTTAGGAATGTGAATGTTGTTAATAGAGATTAAGAAAGAACATAAAGAGCAAGAAAGTAAATTATGTTTAACATTGGTATTTTGCCAATGATGATTGAGTTTCGGTTAATAAACGTAAGAACGTTAACAAGCCGTAATGAAGTATAGTAAGTCGAATTGGCATTATTAATGGAATAAATTCACTTAAGACATAGAAGACAAAGAAGTTGGTTAAAACAATGAAGTTAGATTGTTTAGTAACTAATCTCAGTGTGCTATGTGAATATATCATGTAGATATGTAACGAGCAAGAATTGTTGAATAATATATTCGAAGACACTTGAAGGCAAGTTTTCTTAACGCTTGTCTAACCTTCGTGTTAGTCAAGTTTTCTGTGGTTCATGTTCTGAAATGCATGAATTATTTTACGAAAGGGTTGATGCCAATTTTAACTCAGCTAGACTATTATTAAGAGTTAGATTGATTTGTTTACAAGTCTTTCGATATAGAATTATTAACGCTATCCTACGCCAGGTATTTGGTACGGATTCAAGGTAAGTTTGTATATAAATGAACAAATGTATTTTCATTAATTATTCGATGGGCACGTGAGGTTGCCAAAACTTAAACGTAAATATGTTTAATGGATGAGTGTTGATCAACATAGAGTACTATAGGCTGATCACCTAGAAGTGCTCGTAAGAAAGAACGGATGTACGACCTTAGTGCCGGAATGTCCTTTTCATGTATGAAAATGAAAAGAGTATGTTCATGGTCTTTCGACCAGTTCAGAATTCCTAAGCTATTATATATACTGTGGAAATGTTGTATGAAATGAGAAGTGCTAGTCAATGCTTCATAGTACTTCATAGTTATTTGTTCAGTTATGGAAGATAATCATATAATTCTCGAAGAGGTATTTATATTATCCTTTGTTAGACTTGCTGAGCTAGTTATGCTCACTTCTTGCTTGAATTATATGATTGCAGCTAAGGCCGAACCAACTGAGAGTTCTAAGAAAGATAAAGGCAAAGCTAAGATGGATAGTTAGATATCCTGTAATAGACTAGTATGTGTGTATGTATTACACTTATGAACAATAAGGAATGTATTCGGTTTCAGAACCTGGGAATGAATTTATTTTGATTGTAATAAGAATATGGTTAATACATTCATTTTGATGTTGTTTCAATGAAATGAATGTGCAGTTAGTAGTACCGTGTAGCACCATTTGTCGGGTTAGAAGATACCCGAATTTGGGGGCGTCACATTTATCAATCATGTGAGCCTAGGAGCCATGAGGTCTAAGATTCAGCTAACGAATCTAGATCTGGTTCCCACGATGGACACTTTTCAGCTGTGCAGCCAGCTTGTAAATTATTTATGGTGTATGGACGTCCTTGGATGACTTTCATGCCCATAAGGAGCCCGACACTGCTATGTATCTTATTTTCTCGAAGATGCTTCGCATCTCAAAAATAAATAAAATCAAGCCGAATACAAAATAAAATGGAAGCATCAAAGACCTCAATTACTATTAAGCATAAGGGTTTGAAAACCTGTTTTTCAAAACATCACTGCTATATCTTGCTTAAAATTGAACTTTTATACAAATCAAACCCTTTGTATATAGGTGCAAACGAGGCATAGCACTACTTCTAGATAACTGCACATAGGCTCAATAAACACATACGCGCACACACACACGCATTCAGATAATTAGGGAATTGAAAAGTTGCGGTAACCGTGTTTTTAAGGAAGTCGGGGGGTGCCTAACACCTTCCCCCCGCTTAATCAAGCCCCCGAACTCTATGAATTTCAGTTTTCAAGGCCTGTTAAATAGAGTTCAACCATTGGGCCTTTGTGTAAACCTTTTCAAATTCGGTTGAGTTGGTACAACCATTTCAAATCTACCAACTGGCGACTCTAATTTTCAAATTGTCGACATTTTATGTCGGATCCTTTTCAAACTCGACTTTTCAAATAAAACTCAACAAAATAGAGAACAAAAAAAGGTAAGAAAAGAAAAGAGTAAAATTTTCCCGACGTCGACACTTAGCTCTATGCCTATATATAATGTATTTCATCATTTAAAGTTACTTATCTTTCTTTATATATTGTGGTAAACAATATTAGAAGCCTAGAAGACGGAAATTCAAAAGCTCGTGTTTTAGATATTTATATATATAACCGATCTAAATTACTTCTATTAAATAACACTAGAACGGATCTAAAGCACTTTTCTTTAATAATACTATATCTTAAATAATATTTTTTTTATATTAAAATTACGTCGTTTTGGAGATCCGCCCTCTCTCTCTCTCTATATATATATATATATATATATATATATATATATATATATATATATATATATATATATATATATATATATATATATATATATATATAACAAATCTAAAACATACTGTGACGCCCCTAAAACAGGTATACATCAACCATTCTAAGTCGCCAAAATATGGTACAGAAACAACTACAACTTTATTAATATAATTATCATGCAAAATACGACAACACTTAAACTATGAGTTTAAATACAAATATTGTCTTCTAGACAATATCCACACTCAAATAAGTCCTCATTACAATTATTGATACATTATTCTACAAAAATGGTGAGGACTACTAAACAACTTTCTAGAACCATCATTCCATACATCGACTAGTACTTGCTACATTCTCGCCTCCTGAGAAGAAAAATGGAACAAAAAAGAAAAGGATGAGCTCAACTAGCCCAGTAAAAAATATTATGACTAAGATAATATAGAACAAATTATCGTTAGTCCTCAACAGGGAAAAATATAATAGAATACAATAGACAACAAGTTTTAAATCAATATTCACAGCGGAAATAATAATTCATTAGAAGAGTTAAGTAAAAAATAAAATCTACTATCTTCTATTTATGAATTTAAAAGTTCATCGTCAATATTTTATCCATGTAACATCAATCAATATATATCTAGAATCAAATGTTCATCTTTGCACTACAGGCCAAAGATAATCATCAGTTGGTCATGTTCATCTCAACACCTGATCATCTTTGCAATACGGGCCAAAGATATTCATCAGAAAATCATTCATCTTTGCACTATAGGCCAAAGATATTCAATAATATCATCATTTAGGACTGAGGATGATGAAAAATATTTTAAAGAAAATGAATCCAGCGAAATAAAAGAAAAAATATTAAGGATTCGTACTTTAAATAATCCGAGTTCAAAAATACTTCATAAATAATCCTAGTGAAGTAAAATTCAAGAATGAACAAAACGTGGATACAATCAAAGCTAGTATCCATAATCGATATCTTGGACAAAAAATAAAATTTTAATTTTTCGATAAATAGTGCCGTATTTGTGAATTGTATCGTATACGTGAATAGTGCCGTATACGTGAATAGTAATCCCGACATAAAAAATTCTAAATTTGATAAAAAGTTCATACCAATATTTCGGCATAATGATATTGAAAGAAATAATACTATTTATAAAAAAAAATAACATCCCTTACCTCGAAAAGACAGTACTTCTGACTGAAATACCAGATATAGTGCTGAAGAAACTTACACCGTATAGCAATACTCAAAGTATCAAAATACTCACAAGAATACGCTCGATAATATAGAGATAAAAGATTTCAGTTTCTGGTGTGATTTTTAATTCTAACCTAAGCACCCTATTTATAGGAAAATACTTAGAACACCAAAGTAGAAAATTTAATAAAATAATATTATTTATAAAAATTTTCTTACGCGCACTTTTACCAACTGATTTCAGCACTTTGCACATGTTAGTGTAGCCCACAAAATAAAAAAACGTTTTTATTAAAAAAAATATTTAAAACTTCAAAAATCACTTATTCCGGAACTTCAATAATTCATAATAAATAGTCTTTTTATCAAAAAAATTGAATCTTATGTCTTTTTTATAGGAAATTCAATTCTCTACAACTTTGTAGTTTTAAGTTTTTACAAATTCTAAACAGAAATTGACTGAAATCCACATACGGACTATTTTACAGGCTATAATCAAATTTCAGTCAAAAATGGGATCCACAAACATGAAAAGCATGTTTTAAATATTTTTCATAACAAAAATACTCCTCCTCCTCATTTACTCATATATCACACATTCATTGTAAAATATCACCATTATTATTATAATATAATAATATATTTAATTGAATTATTTCATCAGAAAAGATAAAATATCAATTTTCAACAATTGTCACATTAAAAATTTTCTCCATCTATATCCACATAAAATGAATATTTTCCTTATCATATAAATTAATAATTAATTATTCACAAATAATATTACAGAATCACAATACTGACAACCAGGCCGTTCCTAGGAAAGAGGGGGCTTTCCAATAAGGATTTCTCCTTACTAGCGCGCAATTAGGTGACCAAACCTCTCCTTAGACAGAACTTTCTAGACATTTCCAATAATGCTAACTAATAATATTATTCAAATAATATGAATTATTAATCTGATAATGGGAAATACTGTGTAGTGAAAATTATTGAAACAATAATAATATAAAATATCCACGTAGCAATTATTGAATCAATAGAATAAAATATTGAACAATAATTACTGTAACAATTATTGAGTAGTGTCTTCCTACATAAGAATCAATAATTGGTACAATACCATGTGCTACTGTGTAACAACGCGTATTACTATATTTTAACCACCGGATATTCCAACAGTATTAACGGAAATAACTTATACTTGTCGTTTTCTTCATCCAATCGCTTTCCGTTATGGGGCCCACACAAGGCTGCGTCGGCGTATGAATATTTCCCAATAGTAAGAATATTCCACGACAAAACGAATATTCCCCGACAATAATGAATATTTTATAACAACTTGCTTATTTGAACTATTTGCGCATTTTACCCATAACTAACCACATTAATCAATTCAACCCTTACTATTTCAAAATAATAAATAGAGAAATTTAATTTCATTTATAATAAGTTGGGGTCTTACAACCTCCCATCCTTATGAAATTTCGTCCTCGAAATTGACGTACGTACTTGGTGTTTCGAAAAGATGAGGATACCTCGCTTTCATTTCCGTTTTCAACTCCCAGGTCATTTCCTCAATAGCATGGTTCCTCCACAAAACTTTGACTTGTGGTATGACCTTTGTGCGTAGGACATGCTCCTTTCTATCCAAGATCTTGACAGGTACCTCCTCATACGTTAAGTCTTCGGCTATCTCGTCTGGTTCTAACTCAATAACGTGGTTCGGGTCTTTCACATATTTACGAAGCACAGATATGTGAAAAATATTATGAACACTAGACATGCTTGGAGGTAACGCGAGTTTATAGGCCACATTTCCTACTCGGTTAAGAATTTGAAATGGACCAATAAATCGTGGATTGAGCTTTCCTCTCTTTCCAAATCTTGTAACTCCCTTCCGTGGAGCAACACGCAATAATACATGATCCCCAATACTAAACTCCACGTCCTTTCGATGAAAATCTGCATAACTCTTTTGTCGATCCTGTGTCGTTTATATACATTGTCGAATCATTTGGATCTTTTCTGTAGTCATACGTACCAACTCTGGTCCCAAAAATGTTGCTTCACCCACCTCATCCCAACATACTAGAGAGCGACACTTTCGTCCATACAATGCTTCAAATGGAGCCACACCTATACTTGTCTGATAACTGTTGTTGTAGGAGAATTTCATCAATGGTAAATACTTATCCCAACTCCCTTTGAAGTCTAGGACACAGAGTCTTAATAGATCTTCAAGAGTTTGAATAGTCCTCTCTGATTGTCCTTCCGTTTGAGGATGGTATGCCGAACTGAATCGTAAATCCGTGCCCATAGCTTTCTGCAAGCTAACCCAAAATCGTGAAGTGAATCTTGGGTCACGATCCAAAACTATGGATACTGGCATGCCATGCAATCTCACAATCTCATTTACGTACATACGAGCAATACGTTCAAGGGAATAAGTCTCCCGTATCGGCAAGAAATGAGCAGACTTGGTTAATCTGTCAACAATAACCCAAATTGCATCTATGCCTTGAGAAACCTTGGGAAGACCCGTAACGAAATCCATGGTAACGTGTTCCCACTTCCATTTCAGAATCTCAAGTGGTTGCAATGGACCCTTTGGCACTTGATGCTCCGCCTTTATACGTTGACAAGTTAAAGACCTCGAGATAAACTTTGCGATCTCTCTCTCTTCATATTGCTCCACCAAAATGTATGTCGAAGATCACGATATATTTTGGTACTTCCTGGGTGAATTGCAAATGGTGTGTTGTGTGCCTCCATCATGATTATATGTTTCAAGTCAGAATCGTTAGGAACGCAAAGTCTGGAGTTGACTCGAAGTATTCCTTCTTCATCGATTCTTGCTTCCGGAATAGCACCTTCTTGCACTTTCTTCTTCATACGCATCAGCTCTATGTCCGTAGCTTGAGCAGCTTTAACTTTATCGATTAAATTCGGTTCTACTCGTATGCTTGATATCATCACGTGGGTATTTGGAGCATTTACCTCTATCTCCATCCTTTGCAAGTCATAAAAAATGGGCCTTTGTGTTAATAACATTGCACTCGTACCCGCATATGATCTTCTACTCAATGTGTCAACTACCACGTTTGCTTTTCCAGGATGATATTGGATAGTATGGTCGTAGTCTTTCAACAGTTCGAGCCATCGTCGTTGCCGCATATTGAGTTCTTTTTGGGTGAAGAAATATTTGAGGCTTTTATGATTCGAATATATCTCCACTTTCACCCCATATAGATAGTGCCTCCAGATCTTTAATGTGAAAATGACTACTGCCAACTCTAGATTATAAGTAGGGTAATTCCTCTCATATTCTTTGAGTTGTCGCGAGGCATAGGCTATGACCTTCACATGTTGCATGAGAACACATCCTAACCCTTTGCCCGAAGCATCGCTGTAAATAACAAATTCATCCGAACCAGATGGTATTGTCAGAACAGGTGCCGAAATGAGTCTCATCTTAAGCTCTTGAAAACTCTTCTTGCATTCCTCACTCCATACGAATTTTGTATCTTTTCGAGTCAGCTGAGTTAACGGAGTAGCGATTCGAGAAAATCCTTCCACAAATCTCCGATAATAACCAGTTATGCCCAGAAGCTACGTACTTCGGTCACTGACTTCGGTTGCTCCCAACTTTGTATTGCTTCAATCTTCGCTGGGTCAACAGATACTCCATGTTTTGACACCACGTGCCCAAGGAAAGCTACTTCTTCAAGCCAGTACTCGCATTTCTTCAACTTGGCATATAGCTTATTTTCACGAAGCCTTACCAGCTTCAAATGGTGCTCATGATCTTCACGGCTTTTAGAATATATGAGGATGTCATCAATAAAGATAACAACGAACTGATCCAAATATTCCTTGAATACTCGACTCATCATATCCATGAAAGCCGCAGGAGCATTAATCAATCCAAAAGACATGACTAAGAATTCATAATGCCCGTACCGAGTTCTGAAGGCAGCCTTCGGAATATCCTCAGTTCTAATCTTCAGCTGATGATATCCAGAATGAAGATCGATCTTTGAAAAGAGTTGTGCTCCTTGCAACTGGTCAAACAGGTCATCAATACAAGGTAGCGAATACCTATTCTTGATGGTGACATGGTTCAATTCTCGATAGTCAATACAAAGTCACATACTCCCGTCTTTCTTCTTTACAAATAAAATAGGAGCACCCCAAGGAGATGTACTAGGATGAATAAAACCGATATCCAACAACTCTTGCAGTTGGACCTTTAACTCCTGAAGTTCAATAGGAGCCATTCGATATGGGATTTTAGAAATGGGTTTCGTACCAGGTTCAAGATCAAATAAAGAATTCAACTTCACGTTCTGGGGGTAGACCGGGTAGTTCTTCAGGGAATATATCAGAAAAGTCACTAACAACAAGAATATTATTCAAATCTGACGCGTCTTTATTCAAATCCATAACATAGGTGATGAGTGAGTTTTATACACATGAATTGGATACATTCGGGCTTAATTTATTGTTGTTCTCAAGTCTTTTAGGGTGTTTTTATGTGTTTGTGTCTATTCATGTATTTTTTATATTGTTTTGTAGGAATTGGGACAAAAGTTACATGGATAGACGTTCGAGGTGGCTAGATGCGCGTTTTCGGCTTGTCATTTACACAGCAGTCACTTCAGAGCCAATTTTACTATAGCTCCTGACCTTATTTCGAAAAACTTCAAGAACAAAAGTTGTAGATCTACTTCTCCTCTTTCCGGAACATCTTGAATCATCAAAATCGGAGTTCGAACGAAGAAGTTATGGCCATTTTCCCAAAGGACGTCGGAGCAGAAAATTCCAGAAAAACTTCCAGCGCCGGGGCGCTATTTCTCTATGTAATTCCAACACCGGGGCGCTAGGGGGCAGAATCCCAGTGCCGTGCCCAGCGCCGGGGCGCTGGGGAAGTCAGTGGAAAGGCTTGGACGCGTTTTGGGGCGAATTTTGGCATCTTTTTGACTCCAAATTGGATTGGGTTTGTTCCTAACCTAAAAATTAGACTTGTAACCTATAAATAGATGATGGGAGGCATAAAATAAAGGGGGATTACATAGATTAGACTAGATTAAACACTTCATTAGATTAGAATCTAAACCCTAGTTCTTAATTAGCCATTAGAGATTGAAGCAACTTGGAGATCATTGAAGATCAAGAGCAGGAGCAAGAGGGGAGCATCAGATTTGCTGACAACAGATTCTATTCTCTTCTCTTATCATACTTTTATCTTTTAATGTCTATTCAGTTGTGGATTCTTGGTTTCAATTCATTAATTATGAATTAACTCTTTTATTAAGATTTCAATTGAACCTTTTATGTCTATGAATTAGTTATTCGATTTATTCCGATTATTTATGTCAACGTGAATTGTTTATCTTGTCTTGAGCTTATTGATTAATTATCTGATCAGTAATTACCTTGTTACTCTAGAAGGAATCGGAAGAGGAATTCTAGGGTTAGAACTGGGCATGATAACATGTGACTTAGTTATTTGCATGGTGAATAATTAGGTTTGTGAATAGAATGGAAATATCTGTTTACCGCATGTAACACATAAGGAATTGGGATTGAAAAGAGTTTAATTCAATTGTTTTGCATAGGAATATAGCAAGATTAATCTGGATTAAATAGAAGTCAATTGATCACTTGGAAAATGACTTTTGGCATTTGAGAATTTCTATTAACAATTCAGTAGGCATAATAATTGGGATAGTTGGATAATTGATTTATAGTTTATAATTGGGGATATTGAAGTCTTAATCTTTATTTATTTGAATTAATTTTAGAGTAATCTAGATTTAATTGATTAATTTAGTTTTCTTAATTAGAAAAATCACAATTTATGGTTGTTTAAATAAAATTGATTTGGTTAAGAGTTAGTACTTGATAATTTTTATTAAATAATTCCTCGTGGGAACGATACTTTTCTTATCACTTTATTACTTGTTGACCGTGTATACTTGCACGTATTCATTGATTGCGAAATCGATCAACAAGTTTTTGGCGCCGCTGCCGGGGAATTAATTTAATAATTAGTTACCAATATTAATTTCAATCAATTTAGTCTTAATTTAAACATTTTTATTTTTATTTTTAATTCTCTTCCTATATTTCTCTCTTTTTAGGTACCATGGATGACTTTGCGTATCAATGGCCATACACGAACATGACTCAACCAAGGGGAGCGGAGATTGACAGACTCGAGAAACTTTCTGCATTGGCAGCACAGGTGGCCGCAATAGCTAAGAAAATAGAGACATGGAGTCCACCATCCACGCAGCAAGTAGCTATGGTTTGTGAGTTATGTGATGGGAGTCATGCTACAGATCAATGTGCCATAAATGCCAAATTAGCTCAGTTCGTAGGGAGCTACAGTCATGTCTATCCTAACAATTATCATCAGGATTGGGGGTATCACCTGGATTTTTCATGGAGTAACAATCAAGATCAATTTTATGCTCCAAGTCCAACATACCCACCGGATTTCTCGTGTCCACCTCCACTACAACAGGAAGACCATTCAAATTTGGAGGAAGCCTTGGAAAAATTTATTAAAGCTTCTGAAAAAAGGAACGAGGAACAAGACAAAAAATTGAATCAAATAGAACTGAATATGAAAAGTCAAGGTGCGTCGATAAAGAATTTGGAAAATCAATTGGGGCAGATAGCACAAGCGTTGAACAACCATCCTCAATACACTTAGCTCTATGACATGGATGACGAAACTGATGATGAGTCCGAACCAAATCTGCAATCGGATGTGCCAAATGATATAGATGTTGAAAGAGAGAAAATAATTGGGAACAAACAAAAGGAGATCAACGAAGATTTAACTGTAAGATTCAACGAAGATGAATCGATTTCATTAGTGTCCCATGTACCTTCTCCACCAAAGTTCAAGAATCCGGGCAGTTTTGCAAAACCATGCCCAATTGGCAGTCATGTCGTCGGCAAAGCTCTTTATGACATAAGAGCTAGTACAACTGTGGAGTCATGGTGGGATGAAAAAGAGAAGATAGAGGAAGAGCCCATTGTGTTTGACAAGCTTCCATTCCACACTCTGATCACAGATACAATGGGGAAAGCACCTAGTTGTTTGTCATATTTAATGGGGATCCGATCTAAAAAGAAAATGCTAGGTGACTTAGATTCAATGGTCATTACAAATGGGAACCTACCAAAAGTTATATTATTTCCGATGGATGGAGGGTTCCTCAAATTTCGTAGGGGAATTGGATAGAGAATTAAAGAAGTCAGGCTGAGACTATAAAACAAGCGCTTTTTGGGAGGCAACCCAAGTTTAATTTTTATTTTTAGTTTTTATTAGGTTTTATATTAGTAGTTTTGAATTTGCATTTATTTAGGATTTAATAAAAGTGTTTCTATCATGGTTTACAGGTTAGTCAAGTCAAATTCATGTGGTGCCCAATTTTTCCATGTCCCTAGCCTATTCTCCAAACTTAGCGGGCCAGGAGGAAGATTGCTATATTTTCAGGGAAGTCATCTGCTTTAATTTTTTCTATTGTAGCCATTGAGGACAATGTCTAGTTTAAGTTTGGGGGCATTTTAGTGTCGTATTGCATATAGTTAGTTATTTACATTGTAGTTCGTTATATTTTCGGGTTATTTACATTTAGTTTTTGCATTCAGTTTTTTGTTTAAAAAAAAATTTTAAAAATCGCAAAAATAGTAGTTAGTTTACTATGTTTGTTGCAGTTAGTTTATATTTGCATGATTCCAACTGTTAGATAGTAAAAGTCTATTTTGGCCAATGATGAGACTGGAGTTAAGTAGATAAGTATAGTATTGAATATTCAGGCTTTGATGTGATTTCTTGTTATGAATTGAATCTTTTCCTGTTTGAAACTGGTATAATTAAGGTTAGCGCGTTAATAACAGCTATGTTGACTGATTAAGTTTAAATTGATACATAATGAATTTCTTAAGGATAATACTAATGTGAAGGAATGAAAGACATGAATAGGCGGAGATGGCTAAATTTTGATAAAAACTTAAGTTTGGGGGGAAAATTTGGGATATATAAGCTTCCCTTAAAAAAAAAAAATTACCGTGGCTAGTTTTGTTTCGGGGCCTTTGTTACTTGAGTAAGTACGCCCGAAGGGGTATCTTAAAACCTAGCGCCCTAAGGTCTTATATGGTCTGGGAGTCGTTGGTCGAAAGCTCGCTAAGGGGTGACACTGTTAGCCTAATGGAATGAGACATTGCACAGTCATGGTTAAAAAAAAGAAAGTAAAAAGTAAAAAAAAACAATAAAACGGGAAAAGAGCAAAAAGCCCCCGTAATGAAAAGTAAAGCATAAGTATCCCGGATTGGACTCTTGAACTTGGTGGATGTGTAACTTTAGTTGGATCTAGCTTGTTCGTGAATTTTGTGAGTTTTCACTGTATGATGCCTTTAAAGAGACCTATTATGTGTTAAATTTAATTTTATATTCGTTAACATTGTTTTGGAGCACACACGCACTATATCAGTGATAACAGTCTAAGATTTGATGAGTGATTGGAAAATTACTGATTTGTTTTAATATGATGTATTATCATGTTTACTTGATTTCTCTAAGGTCGGTTGAATAGACTTGTTTCTGTCATTACTGTTGGATTCGTAGGCATATAGATTAGTTTCATTACATTGCATTGTATAACATTTTTGTGTTTTTGCTTGAGGACAAGCAAATGTTTAAGTTTGGGGGTATTTGATGAGTGAGTTTTATACACATGAATTGGATACATTCGGGCTTAATTTATTGTTGTTCTCAAGTCTTTTAGGGTGTTTTTATGTGTTTATGTATATTCATGCATGTTTTATATTGTTTTGTAGGAATTGGGACAAAAGTTACATGGATAGACGTTCGAGGTGGCTAGATGCGCGTTTTCGGCTTGTCATTTACACAGCAGTCACTTCAGAGCCAATTTTACTATAGCACCTAACCTTATTTCGAAAAACTTCATGAAGAAAAGTTGTAGATCTACTTCTCCTCTTTCCGGAACATCTTGAATCATCAAAATCGGAGTTCGGACGAAGAAGTTATGGCCATTTTCCCAAAGGACGTCGGAGTAGAAAATTCCAGAAAAACTTCCAGCGCCGGGGCGCTATTTCTCTATGTAATTCCAACGCCGGGGCGCTAGGGGGCAGAATCCCAGCGCCGTGCCCAGCGCCGGGGCGCTGGGGAAGTCAGTGGAAAGGCTTGGACGCGTTTTGGGGCGAATTTTGACATCTTTTTGACTCCAAATTGGATTGGGTTTGTTCCTAACCTAAAAATTAGACTTGTAACCTATAAATAGATGATGGGAGGCATAAAATAAAGGGGGATTACATAGATTAGACTAGATTAAACACTCCATTAGATTAGAATCTAAACCCTAGTTCTTAATTAGCCATTAGAGATTGAAGCAACTTGGAGATCATTGAAGATCAAGAGCAGGAGCAAGAGGGGAGCATCAGATTTGCTGACAACAGATTCTATTCTCTTCTCTTATCATACTTTTATCTTTTAATGTCTATTCAGTTGTGGATTCTTGGTTTCAATTCATTAATTTTGAATTAACTCTTTTATTAAGATTTCAATTGAACCTTTTATGTCTATGAATTAGTTATTCGATTTATTCTAATTATTTATGTCAACGTGAATTGTTTATCTTGTCTTGAGCTTATTGATTAATTATCTGATCAGTAATTACCTTGTTACTCTAGAAGGAATCGGAAGAGGAATTCTAGGGTTAGAAATGGGCATGATAACATGTGACTTAGTTATTTGCATGGTGAATAATTAGGTTTGTGAATAGAATGGAAATATCTGTTTACCGCATGTAACACATAAGGAATTGGGATTGAAAAGAGTTTAATTCAATTGTTTTGCATAGGAATATAGCAAGATTAATCTGGATTAAATAGAAGTCAATTGATCACTTGGAAAAGGACTTTTGGCATTTGAGAATTTCTATTAACAATTCAGTAGGCATAATAATTGGGATAGTTGGATAATTGATTTATAGTTTATAATTGGGGATATTGAAGTCTTAATCTTTATTTATTTGAATTAATTTTAGAGTAATCTAGATTTAATTGATTAATTTAGTTTTCTTAATTAGAAAAATCACAATTTATGGTTGTTTAAATAAAATTGATTTGGTTAAGAGTTAGTACTTGGTAATTTTTATTAAATAATTCCTCGTGGGAACAATACTTTTCTTATCACTTTATTACTTGTTGACCGTGTATACTTGCACGTATTCATTGATTGCGAAATCGATCAACAATAGGCTAAGAAAGCTTGACATCCGTTTTTTAATAAACGAATGACTTTATGGCTTGATATGACAGTGATTGATTTCAGTGGTTTAGTTGTTTGAATTCGAATAACAGGTTGGTTAGGAATATGAAAACTAACAACCTTACGAAAACAATCAATTTTGGCATGATGAGTCGTTAACCAATCAATCTCTAAAATCACGTCAAATGTAAGTATCTTTAAAGAGATAAGGTCAACAGGAAGTGTGATGGTGCCAACTTGGATCAAACAAGATTTATAAATAGTGGATGTAATGAAAGTTTCTCCTAATAGAGTCTCCACAGATAAGTCAAAGTCTAATTTCTCTGGAGTCAAGTTTAAACGTTGAGCACAAGTAGGAGAGATAAATGAATGGGTAGCACCGGTATCTAGTAAGGTATAAACTTCACAAGAATTTATGATTAGCTTACCCATGATCACCTCGTTTGAGTTCCTTGCACTTTGACTAGTCACGACAAACGCTCTTCCAAGAACCGCTGACTTTGACTTTTCTGGGACAGCCTTTTGAGTCACCATCCCCGTTGGACTTGGTTTTGCTATAGTACAGTCTCGAGCAATATGTCCTTCCTTTTCACAATTATAATATACCTTGAACTGTTGTGGACAGTTTGGGCTGATGTGTCCTTCTTTTCCACATTTATAGCATACGACCAGTGGTCGTTCTCCTCCCTTAGAAATAGTTGATGTTGGTGCTGACGTCTTCACATTATCATTGTTGAATCTCCTCTTGTTAAAATCTCTCCCCGACTCGCTTCTTCTATTTTCATGGCCACGATTACCACCAGAGTGGTAACCGCTTTTGTCCGTGTTCTTCTTTCCCCGCTGGTTATCGTTGCTCCGATGACTGTTGTCACCGGTATGACCCTGGTTGTGGTCCCTCGGTTGAACGTACTCGTTATCTCGCTCTAATAATTGAGCCATGTTGACAATATCTGAATATAGAAAAAATTTATGAGAAATGAGATATTGACGTATGTCGGGTTTCAGACCTCTCAGAAACATCCGCGTCATACGTTCCTCATTTTCTACTAAATGAGGTGCAAACCTGGATAACTCTGCGAACTTCGCCTCGTACTGGGACACCGTTATGTTATTTTGTTCCAGTCTGATAAACTCTACCTCCTTCATATGACGAATACTTTTAGGAAAGTACTTATCATTGAATAGTTTCTGAAATGTTTCCCAGGACATGCTGAGTGCGGCTGGCTGGGTACGTTTCACAGATTCCCACCAGTAATCTGCCTCACCACGGAACATAAAGGTGGCGAATGGAACCTTCTGTTCCTTCGTGCATCCCAAGACATCAAATATCTTGGTAATTTGCTTGACCCATGTTTCCGCCTTAATCGAGTCCGGCTTTCCCCAGAATTCTGGTGGTCCCAACTCTTTGAACTGTTTGGCTGTAACAAACCGCGCGTTGTTATCATTTTCACCCGTATTTTATACACGAGTCTCCCTCGTCTGATTTTGCATGAACTGCAAAAAGCTTCTAAACATCACATCGTTCATCGTCTGATCAGTGGTGTTGTTTACAGGAGGAACATTGTTGTTCCGTTGCACGTTCTCCTGATTGGTGATTAAAGGTGTCTCCACAGTCTCACTTACTCCATTGTTAACATTCTTAGTTATCATTCTCAAATACTGCCATAAAACAAGAGTTAATTAAAAAAACTTAACATATCACATAATATCCCTATATTCTGACCAATCAACAAATAAGCTTAGGTATGACACATTAGCGAAGGATTTACTCGTCTCTCCCCTCCTAGTTCTATTCCCCGATCTCCGCCAGAGACCATATCCCTAAGCTCTGATACCAACTATGACGCCCCCAAAATAGGTATACATCACCCATTCTAAGTCGCCAAAACATGGTACAGAAACAACTACAACTTTATTAATACAATTGTCGTGCAAAATACGACAACACTTAAACTGTGAGTTTAAATACAAATATTGTCTTTTAGACAATATCCACACTCAAATAAGTCCTCATTACAATTATTGATATATTATTCTACAAAAATAGTGAGGACTACTAAATAATTTTCTAGAACCATCATTCCATACCCCGACTAGTACTTGCTACATTCTCGCCTCCTGAGAAGAAAAATGGAACAAAAATAAAAAGGGTGAGCTCAATTAGCCCAGTAAAGAACATTATGACTAAGTTAATATAGAATAAATTATCGTTAGTCCTCAACAGGGAAAAATATAAAAGAATACAATAGACAATAAGTTTTAAATCAATATTCGTAGCGAAAATAATAATTCATTAGAAGAGTTAAGTAGAGAATAAAATCTACTATCTTCTATTTATGAATTTAAAAGTTCATCGTCAATATTTTATCCCTGTAACATCAATCAATATATATATCTGGAATCAAATGTTCATCTTTGAACTACATGTAACACCCCTTTCCCAAAAGGAAAAGGAATGTCACGCACAAGCATAATAAATACAAACCTCAAAAAAATCTCAAAATATCTCCAATGAAATTGAACACTAATTGTGACATACTCCAATTTAAATAGAAGGAACTCAACACTTACACAATCTCTACTAATAAGAAATAAATGCCAAAATGGCCCAAACATTCATATACAAAATATTAGGAAAACCAAGTTTAATAATAAGTCTCAAAAACTAATCTACTTATTTAGATCAAAGGTAGCTCTCATGCCACAATCACCCCTGATTACCTGTCGGAAAAAGAACACAGCGTGAGCCAATTGCCCAGTACGGATATAAAAATGCATATATATAAACAATATATATATGTACCGAAAGAACTGAATGAAGGAACAATTACAACTACTAACCAAACATGAATATATCGAAATTGGCGAGACAAGGTACAAATGATTAACACTGTCGAACCGACAACTATAGTCAAGAGAATTCCAAACAAAATAAGGCTGAATCAAATGGTTATAAGGTAACAATTTCATACTAAGCTCAAATACAAATAGTCAAAGGCTAACAAAATACATCGGTACCATGATGTATACAAATCAAATCGGATAATACGCACGACACATACGTCACTTATCCGCCAAACAAATCGAATCAAATCAAATACTGGGTCGACCCATACATATCCTGAACAAATATATCAAATGGCCAAAGCTTATACCCAGAGCATACAAAAGGATACGACGTGGACTGATCACACCGCCACGGAAGGTGTCATGCCCTTGTGTCAAGAGGACATGCCTGTGGTACCCCCACAAGTGGTTAGCTCAAGTATACCCTAAGGATCAAACTACAAAATGTAAGCCAAAAGGGGTTCAAATCACAAGGCTTACATAACCATATTCAAATGAGATCGAATTATCAAATACAAACATTATTGATTATCACAATATATCAATGATCAAAATGACTCTCGAATGTGAACGAAAATATACGAACATTGGTACAAACGAATAAAGTCTCCAAAATATACTGACACGGTTAACTAGTTCAAGGAGTACAAATACAAATTTTAATATTAACACCAAAACGAAACTATCACAATAAATTGGACAACAAGGAATAATCCTAAGAAGCAAATACCAAATTTTTAAACGAATAACAAAACGAATGAATTATATTTAAAAGAGTCTCGCTGAAAAAGTACGGAATCCGTATCTTAATATAGTACCAAAATAATTCGCCGAATCCAAATGTCACTCGCTAGACTCCCTCAATCCGATCTAATTATCAAAATAAAATATAATACATATAATTAAATTATGAACTCATACAAATTATATTTTGATAAATTCAATAATTTTAATATATTATATTCACTTGTAATCAAAAGATATATTTTAATTATAATAACATTATCTATCATTTTCCCTTTATTAAATTCTGTAATTCTATATATATATATATATATATATATATATATATATATATATATATATATATATATATATATATATATATATATATATATATATATATATATATATATAAGATGAACTGCAGTTGCAGTACTTAAAATATATTACTTATATACTACTTGCAGTATATATATAATATATATAACTAAGTATGAAAAGTTGCTAGCTTACATTACACATATATATGCCAACGAATTGCAGTTCATACTCAGATTTTCAGTCATTCAATGACATGACCAATCAAAGTAAAAGGAATAAACAAATCATATTCATACTATCACATATTACAAAAAAATTACTTGCCTTTAATTTACACCCACAACCCAATAAAAAGAAGAAAGGACCTGCTTTAGTCTCTTCCCTTCTGATCAATCTCCCTTGCCGCCGCCTCTTCTCTTTTCAGTTCTATACCCACGATTTATTTCACCAGACTTAATAAGGTATAGCTAGGTTTTAATGATATAATTATTAATTAACATGTTTTATTAATTCTTCTAATTTAATTAGGATTTAAAATTACATAAATATATTTTAGACCCAATTAATTTTAATGGCCCAAATAAATTAACTGCAATTTGACCCAAATATAAGAAAAGTGCAATTAAATATTTTAAAGCTTTTTTGAATATTTATTATTATTTTATTGGGTGTTACATCACCTTCCCCTTAAAAAGGATTCCGTCCCCGGAATCAAAAGAACAGAACGTACTTAATTTTCAAAAAGATGTGGATATTCCGCTCGAATAGACTCTTCCATCTCCCAAGTAGTTTCCCACTCCGAATGGTTCTTGACGGTCTAGAATCGCCTCGGCTTCTTCCTCACAAGTAAGATCTTCTTGAATCTTATGTAACGGGTATTGCACAACATGAAGAGGATGATAGTTATATTTTCTTAACACCGAAACACGAAAAATATTATGCACATGAGATAATTGTGGAGGCAAAGCCACCCGATATGCCACTTCTCCAACTCTCTCAAGGATTTCAAAAGGGCCAATGAAACGCGGACTAAGCTTCCCTTTCAAACCAAACCTTCGAACACCTTTCCATGGAGAAACTTTAAAAAACACGTGTTCACCAGGCGTGAATTCAAGAGCCCTTCTATGAATATTAGCATAACTCTTTTGCCGCGATCTAGCTTCTTTCAACTTTTCTTTAGCCACTGCTACCTTCTCCGTAGTAATCCTAACTAAATCGGGTCCTTGTATTACCCTTTCTCTAACCTCATCCCAACAAGTCGGAGCTCGACACTTCTTACCATATAATACTTCAAAAGGAGCCATACCAATACTAGCTTGCCAATTGTTATTATATGCAAAATCCACCAAACTCAAATAATCATCCCAATTTCTTGTCCACTCTAAAGCACAAGATCGCAACATGTCTTCTAATGTCTAAATAGTTCTCTCTGATTGTCCATCTTTCTGCGGATGAAAAGTTGTACTATAGTTGAGTCGCGTTCCCCAAGATCGTTGAAATCCTTTCCAAAATTGAGAAGTAAACCGCGGATCCCGATCTGAAACAATAGAAACTGGTGTCCCATGAAGCCTAACAATCTCACGTTGAAAAATATCTGCTAACTTATTTACCAAAAAATCTTCACGAATAGACAGAAAATGAGCCGATTTAGTCAAACGATCCACTACCACTCAAATAGTATCATTCTTTTTAAGAGTCCTCGGCAACCCAGTCACAAAATCCATCAAAATGTCATCCCATTTCCACACAGGAATCTCTAACTGTTGCAACAAACCACCAGGCCGCTGATGCACTATTTTCACTTGTTGACAAGTAAGACATTTACTCACAAATTCAGCTACATCCCTTTTCATTCCACTCCACCAAAAATTCTCCTTCAGATCCTTATACATTTTTGTAGACCCCGGAAGAATAGAAAATGGCGAACTATGAGCTTCAGTCAACACTGCCTCACGAATCATTGGATCCACGGGAACACATAACCGTTTACTAAACCATATCACACCTTGTTCATCAATGCGAAACTCTGGCTGCCTACCCTCATCCATATTCTGCGCTACAGCCCACAACTCGCCATCCTCCTTTTGGGCTTCTTTGATACGCAAAATAAGAGAAGGTTCCACCCTCATACCTGCTACCAACCCATCAGAACCTCTAGCATATAGCTCCAAACCCACACGTTCCATATCCGAGATAAGTTGAGGTTGTGTAACCAAGGCAGCTACACTCCCTGAACTTTTTCGGCTAAGAGCGTCTGCAACCACATTAGCCTTACCGGGGTGATACTGAATCCTAGCATCATAATCCTTGAGAAGCTCCAACCAACGCCTTTGTCTCATGTTAAGCTCCTTCTGAGTAAAAATATATTTAAGGCTCTTGTGGTCAGTGAAAATGTCACAAGTCTCTCCATATAGATAGTGCCTCCAAATCTTTAGGGCAAAAACAACTGCTGCTAACTCCAAGTCGTGGATAGGATAATTCACCTCATAAGGTTTAAGTTGTCTGGAAGAATAAGTAATTACCTTACCATGTTGCATCAAAACGCACCCTAATCCCTTCTTGGAAGCATCACTGTAAATCTGATAACCTCCTATCCCCGACGGTAATGTAAGCACTGGAGCCGACACCAGCCTTTTCTTAAGCTCCTCAAAACTTTTCTCACGTTCCTCATTCCACACAAACTTTATGCCTTTCTTCATCAACTGAGTTAATGGCAAAGCTAACAAAGAGAAACCTTCCACAAATCGCCTGTAGTACCCTGCCAAACCCAAGAAACTCCTTATTTCAGTTACCGTGGCAGGTCTTGGCCAATTAGTGATAGCCTCAACTTTCGCAGGATCCACCTTAATACCTTCAGCAGACACGACATGCCCCAAAAATGCTACATGTTCTAACCATAACTCGTATTTGGAGAACTTAGCATATAACTTATTCTTTTGTAGAACCCCCAAAACAGTACAAAGATGATCTTCATGCTCCTCCTTAGACTTGGAATACACCAAAATGTCATCAATGAAGACAATGACAAATTGGTCCAAATACTCTCTAAAAAACCGATTCATCATACCCATAAACACTACCGGAACATTAGTCAACCCAAATGACATCACCAAAAACTCATAGTGCCCATACCGAGTACGAAAAGCTATTTTTGGAATGTCCTCTTCCTTCACCCTCAACTGATGGTACCCTGACCTCAACTCTATCTTTGAGAAGAACTTTGCCCCTTGCAGCTGATCGAAAAGGTCATCTATCCGTGGCAATGGATATCTGTTTCTGATAGTGATCCGATTTAGCTTCCTATAATCTATACATAATCTCAAAGATCCGTCCTTCTTCTTCACAAACAATACTGGAGCACCCCATGGCGATACGCTCGGTCTAATGAATCCATGATCTAACAACTCCTGCAATTGTTTCTTCAACTCCTGTAACTCTAATGGAGCCATTCTATAGGGTGCCTTAGAGATAGGTTCCGCTCCAGGAATGAGATCAATAGTAAACTCAACTTCCCTTGGCGGTGGCAATCCTGGCAGATCCTTAGGAAATACCTCAGGAAATTTTTGCACAACTGGATAGTCATCAAGTTGGGGCTCATCCCTCGAGGTATCCTTCACATAAGCCAAATAACAATCACGTCCCTTAGAAATCATTTTGCTCGCCTTCAAAGCTGAGATCAACTTTACAACACCACTCGGCTTGGAACATAGAAACTCGAATTCTGGAGCCTCTAAGGTTCCAAAAATAACCTTCCTCGCCTGACAATCAATAGTGGCTCGATGCTTACTCAGCCAATCCATACCCAAGATGATATCGAAATTATGCATCACCATCGGAAGTAAGTTAGTTGCGTACACCCTCATCCCTAACTTCAAAGGACACTCGCGAAATTGCTCAGAAATAATCACAGAATTCCCCATCGAGGTAGCAATAGATAAATGAGGATCTAATATATGAGATGGTACTCCAAGATGACGAATAAATGAAAGTGCAACAATAGAGTGTGTAGATCCAGTGTCAAACAAAATCGATGCCTCACGATTTCCTACAAGAAGAATGCCTGAAATAGTACCTGGTGCTTGGGCCGCCTGATTAGCTGTCAATGCAAAAACTCTCCCACCGGCGTTGCGCTGACCGCCATTACCAGCATTACTGCCTCCCCCATTACCACGCTGAACTGTGCAGTCCCTTGCTCTATGTCCCATCTGTCCACATAAGAAACAAGCCCCTGTATTTTTATAGCACGCCCTACCAGCATGATACCCACCACAAGTAACACATGGAGCAGGTGGAAGTGGCAAAAGGTTCGAATTTCCCCCACCTGCCGGTCCTGGATACCGCCCTTAGATTTGACCATGTTGGCGATGCTGACCTTGATTCTGATTTTGCTGGAAACCCCTGTTCTGTTGAAATCCCCTGTTTTGATACTGCCCTCCAGCTTGCCACTGACCTCCATGACCACCCTGATGCATTGGGTAAGCAAAATCCCTTCGAGGATTAAACCGCTGACCCGATGGAGGTTCATTCCAATTATTTTACCTTCTATTCTGATTTCTACCAAACTGCCCCATTCCTTGCCCTTGATGGTCATCTCTAGCTCTCTTTCGACTCCCTTCTGATTTGGAAGCTCGAAAGTCCTTGTGTTCCATTTCCACACTCTTAGCTGCATTAGCCACCTGTGATACATCTGTAAATATGGTGTGAATGATTGATCGCCTATACTCATATTTCAAGTCCCATTTGAACTTTTCTGCCTGTTGTACAGCTGTCCCAGCTATTGAACCCGCAAAACCAGCCAATCTCGTAAACCTCGCTATAAAATCAGTAATAATCTCATCATCCTTCTGCCGAATGGACACAAATTCCCTGATGTATGCATCTCTATCAGCGTTTGGGAAATACTGCTGATAGAAAAGGTCACAAAAACTGCTCCATATGAGTCCATCCATAAATCCATCTCCCTGTGTAGCCTTCAACGATTTCCACCATCGTTGAGCATCATCCTCAAGCTTATAAACTGCTAATCTCACCTTCTGATTTTCTGAACACCCAATCACATCAAAAATCTTCTATAAGTGGGCGATCCAGTTCTCCGCATCAATTGGAGTCGGAGCAAAACGAAAAGGATTGAGCTTCTGCTTAATGAACCTCTCTAATAACACATACAACGGCTGCACTTGTTGACCCACTTGATCCTCGGGAGGAACATTCTGCTCATGTTGTGGTATCTCTGCATCATCCCCCATGCCATTTTCATACTGATTTCCTTGCATCTGCGGAATACCCTGCATAGCCTGTGCCACGGCCTGCGTAACTGCCTCATTCACCATCGCTGCAACCATAGCCGGGGTTATTATTGCATTATCCTGATTTCCATCGTTTCCACCCTGATTAATAGCCTCGACCTGGGGATGCCTCTGACCCCTCCTACCGTTATTACCCTGCCTCCCAGCAATTCTCGAAGACTTACGAGCCATCTATGATACAAAATCAAACAGACGAGAACAAACAGATCAAAACAAATAATCAAGGCCAAATTTATGTAGAACGAAAATCAAACGCAATACAAATCTTATAACTACCCAGTGGTCTACCCATAACTCACAGGTCAAGCTTAAAAGGCAATCTACAAGATCATAACCTAAGCTCTGATACCAACTCTGTAACACCCCTTTCCCAAAAGGAAAAGGAATGTCACGCACAAACATAATAAATACAAACCTCAAATAAATCTCAAAATATCTCCAATGAAATTGAACACTAATTGTCACATACTCCGATTTAAATAGAAGGAACTCCACACTTACATAATCTCTACTAATAAGAAATAAATGCTAAAATGGCCCAAACATTCATATACAAAATATTAGGAAAACCAAGTCTAATAATAAGTCTCAAAAACTAATCTACTCATTTGGATCAAAGGTAGCTCTCATCCCACAAATCCTGATCACCCCTGATTACCTGTCGAAAAAAGAACACAGCGTGAGCCAATTGCCTAGTACGGATATAAAAATGCATATATATAAACAATATATATATGTACCGAAAGAACTGAATGAACGAACAATTACAACTACTAACCAAATATGAATATATCGAAATTGGCGAGACAAGGTACAAATGATTAACACTGTCGAACCGACAACTATAGTCAAGAGAATTCCAAACAAAATAAGGCTGAATCAAATGGTTATAAGGTAACAATTTCATACTAAGCTCAATACAAATAGCCAAAGGCTAACAAAATACATCGGTACCATGATGTATACAAATCAAATCGGATATAGTACGCACGACACATATGTCACTAATTCGCCAAACAAATGTAATCAAATCAAATGCTGGGTCGACTCATACGTATCCTGAATAAATATATCAAATGGCCAAAGCTCATACCCAGAGCATACAAAAGGATACGCCGTGGACTGATCATACCGCCACGGAAGGTGTCATGCCCTTGTGTCAAGAGGACATGCATGTGATACCCCCACAGGTGGTTAGCTCAAGTATACCCTAAGGATCAAACTACAAAATGTAAGCCAAAAGGGGTTCAAATCACAAGGCTTACATGACCATATTCAAATGAGATCGAATTATCAAATACAAACATTATTGATTATCACAATATATCAATGATCATAATGACTCCCGAATGTGAACGAAAATATACGAACAATGGTACAAACGAATAAAGTCTCCAAAATATACTGACACGGTTAACTAGTTCAAGGAGTACAAATACAAATTTTAATATCAACGCCAAAACGAAACTATCACAATAAATTGGACAACAAGGAATAATCCTAAGAAGCAAATACCAAATTTTAAACGAATAACAAAACAAACGAATTATATTTAAAAGAGTCTCGCTGAAAAAGTACGGAATCCGTACAATAATATAGTACCAAAATAATTCGTCGAATCCAAATGTCACTCGCTAGACTCCCTCAATCCGATCTAATTATCAAAATAAAATATAATGCATATAATTAAATTATGAACTCATACAAATTATATATTCATAAATTCAATAATTTTAATATACTATATTCACTTGTAATCAAAAGATATATTTTAATTATAATAACAATATTATAATATTACCTATCATTTTCCCTTTATTAAATTCTGTAATTCTATTTTATATATATATATATATATATATATATATATAAGATGAACTGCAGTTGCAGTACTTAAAATATATTACTTATATACTACTTGCAATATATATATAATATATATAACTAAGTATGAAAAGTTGCTAGCTTACATTACACATATATATGCCAACGAATTGCAGTTCATACTAAGACTTTTAGTTATTCAATGACATGACCAATCAAGGTAAAAGGAATAAACAAATCATATTCATACTATCACATATTACAAAAAAATTACTTGCCTTTAATTTACACCCACAACCCAATAAAAAGAAGAAAGGACCTGCTTTAGTTTCTTCCCTTCTGATCAATCTCCCTTGCCGTCGCCTCTTCTCTTTTCAGTTCTATACCCACTATTTTATTTCACCAGACTTAATAAGGTATAGCTAGGTTTTAATGATATAATTATTAATTAACATGTTTTATTAATTCTTCTAATTTAATTAGGATTTAAAATTACACAAATATATTTTAGACCCAATTAATTTTAATGGCCCAAATAAATTAACTACAGTTTGACCCAAATATAAGAAAAGTCCAATTAAATATTTTAAAGCTTTTTTGAATATTTATTATTATTTTATTAGGTGTTACACTACATGCCAAAGATATTCATCAGTTGGTTATGTTCATCTCAATACCTGATCATCTTTGCAATACGGGCCAAAGATATTAATCAGAAAATCATTCATCTTTGCACTACAGGCCAAAGATATTCAATAATATCATCGTTTAGGACTGAGGATGATGAAAAATATTTTAAAGAAAACGAATCAAGTGAAACAAAAGAACAAATATTAAGGATTCGTACTTTAAACAATCTGAGTTCAAAAATACTTCATAAATAATTCTAGTGAAGTAAAATTCAAGAATGATCAAAACATGGATACAATCAAAGCTAGTATCCATAATAGATATCTTGGACAAAAAATAAAAATTTAATTTTTCGGTGAATAGTGTCGTATTTGTGAATAGTGTCGTATACGTGAATAGTGCCGTATACGTGAATAGTAACCCCGACATTAAAAGTTCCAAATTTGATAAAAAGTTCATACCAATATTTCGGCATAATGATATTGAAAGAAATAATATCATTTATAAAAAAATAACATCCCTTACCTCGAAAAGACAGTACTTCTGACTGAAATACTGGATATAGTACTGAAGGAACTTGCACTGTATAGCAACACTCAAAGTATCAAAATACTTATAAGAATACGCTCGATAATATAGAGAGAAAAGATTTCAGTTTCTGGTGTGATTTTTAATTCTCACCTAAGCACCCTATTTATAGAAAAATATTTAAAACACCAAAGCAGAAAATTTAATAAAATAATATTATTTATAAAAATTTTCTTACGCACACTTTTACCAACTGATTTCAGCACTTTGCACATGTTAGTGTAGCCCACAAAATAAAAAAAACGTTTTTATTAAAAAAAATATTTAAAACTTCAAAAATCATTTATTCCGGAACTTCAATAATTCATAATAAATAGCCCTTTTATCAGAAAAATTTGAATCTTATGTCCTTTTAATAGGAAATTCAATTCTCTACAACTTTGTAGTTTTAAGTTTTTCCAAATTTTAAACAGAAATTGACCGAAATCCACATACGAACGATTTTACAGGCTATAATCAAATTTCAGTCAAAAAGGGGTCCACAAACATGAAAAACATGTTTTAAATATTTTTCATAACAAAAATACTCATCCTCCTCATTTACTCATATATCACGCATTCATTATAAAATATCATCATCATTATTATAATATAATAATATATTTAATTGAATTATTTCATCAGAAAAGATAAAATATCAATTTTCAACAATTATCACATTAAAAATTTTCTCCATCTATATCCACATAAAATGAATATTTTTCTTATCATATAAATCAATAATTAATTATTCACAAATAATATTACAGAATCACAATACTGACAACCAGGCCGTTCCTAGGAAAAAGGGGATTTTTCAATAAGGATTTTTCCTTACTGGCGCACAATTAGGTGACCAAACCTCTCCTTAGACAGAACTTTTTAGACATTGTCTATAATGCTATCTAATAATATTATTCAAATAATATGAATTATTAATCTGATAATGAAAAATATTGTGTAGTGACAATTATTGAAACAACATTAATACAAAATATCCACGTAGCAATTATTGAATCAATAGAATAAAATATTGAACAATAATTATTGTAACAATTATTGAGTAGTGCCTTTCTACATAAGAATCAATAATTGGTGCAATACCGTGTGCTACTGTGCAACAACGCGTATTACTGTGTTTTAACCATCGGGTACTCCAACAGTATTAACGGCAACAACTTATACTTGTCATTTTCTTCATCCAATCGCTTTCCGTTATGGGTCCCACACAAGGCTGCGCCGTCGTATGAATATTCCCCGACAGTAAGAATATTTCACGACCAAACGAATATTCCCCGACAATAATGAATATTTTATAACCACTTGCTTATTTGAACTATTTGCGCATTTTACTCATAACTAACTACATTAATCAATTCAACACTTACTATTTCAAAATAATAAATAGAGAAATTCAATTTCATTTATAATAAGTTGGGGTCTTACACATATCTCTTAAATAATATACCTTTCTTAAATAACATACTTTTATTAAAACTATGTCGTTTTGAAGATTATTTTAAAAATAAAATAATATTAAAAGAGAGTGTTCCCACTTGCTTTCCTTTTATGTACAAAAATATCACTCGCGGCCCCACTTGTTTTTAAAAAGAATATTTAAAACGACGTAATTTTAATAAAGGTATGTTATTTAAGATATATGCTTGAGGTCCGTCCTCTTTCTCTCTCTCTCTCTCTCTATATATATATATATATATATATATATATATATATATATATATATATATTAGTTCAGTATATTAAATTTATATATTATTAAATGGAGTTATGGTTAGAATATATGGTAGTTATTTATTTTGTAAGCGATAAGTATTAAACCACATATATTTAAATAATAGGTGATTATCTATTCAAATTTTATTGTTAACAAATAGCAATAAATTGCATACTTTTTGAATAAAAAAATCTTAAAAACTCACAACTAATTCAATATTGAATAACAAGAGTACTCTATGCTTTTATAATAATAAAAGCAAATGATAAACAATTTGAGATGAATTATTCACTCATTGTCTCACAAAAAGAAAAAGCACATGAAGAAATATATTTTTATCTTATTAGAAAGAAATACACTAACAAAAGAGTAAGGATAACTAAATTATGACAACTAAATTCGTGCCTTGCACAGGTGTAAGGGCTAGTTTTTGATAAAATTACAAAATGAGTATTGTAGTTTAATTGAAGATTTTATGATATATTAGCTTTTAATCTTCTAACAAATTTTACATGCATCTTTATGCCTTGCACGAGTTATATTTTACAGTTGTATGAGAAAATAAATAGTTATTTTTCTTACTTTTCTTTCCCGTCATCTAAACGGATCCATAGTGTATTAGATGGCTAAAAAGTTGAAATAAATATTTGGATTGCATTTTTTTTACTTTTTCCCTTTGATTTTCCAAGTTAGAATTTTCTTTTGTTTTCTTTTCAAATCAAAACTATTTTAATTTTCTTATGTTTTTTCTTCGTTTTGCTTTTCCTTCTTTTCTGTTATTGTATAAAAGAATCCAAATTTTGTCCTGTTTCAAATTAAAAATTCCAATTTGCTACTTAAAAAAACAAAATGAAAAATCTTTTGGGCCAAGAGTATGGATTGACAAAACTACGGCCCTTCCAAGTTCCAAGTAATTTTTAGAGAAATTTTAGTTCATTCCTTCTCTTTTTTTTTTGACACCGCCGCCTCCTCCTCAATCACCGCTCACTTCCCCTCCTCCTCCTCCATTGCGGCTACACCCACCACCAATTTCTTTCTCTTCTTTTCTCTTTTCCCAAATTCACTTTTAAGTGCTGGGATTTAGAGTAGGTAATTTAAGAATTTCGAGAGTTTGGTGAAGGATTTGGAAGAAAAGGTAAAAATCTAACCATTTGATTCTTGTTTTGTTTCCTTTTGATTTATGTTTATTTTATAAATTTTAATTATTGGGATTTTGTTTTATTACTTGTATCTGTGTTGATTTCCCTTATAACAAGGATTGTGAGTAATAGGTTTTTGTTTTATCACTTGTATGTGTGTTGATTTCCCTAATACAAGGATTGTGAGTAATTTCTTTAGCTTGTTTGGTTAATTTAGTTAACTTTTATTTTACATGCATAAATGTTATTGAGTTTAGAACTTTTTGTTTACCAAAGTGTTAATATCTGTACAATGAAGTATTAGAACTAGCAGAAAAAAATACATGGTCACTGTAATAGGTAACAAAAAATCTTCATTGTTGCTGCTTGATTAGGTCAAACTCCTGAACTTTCCGATTTGTTTAGATACAGATTCAGTGAAAAAAAACCTTGGGTGTCAAGTCGTTTTATGGATACTAGTATTCATGGCACAATTTGTGTGTAATTAAAAAAATATTTAAATAATAAATGAGAAAATATTAGAGAGAAAAATAGGGATTTATAAAGGAGTGGGGAGAGAGAAAAGGGAAGTTCTGAATTTTAAAGATAACTGCTGGCATCTTTTAAAGGGTAAATTTGGAAACAGAAATGCTTCACAAAATTGTTTACACCAAAAAAACCCTCAATTTTTACTTCAGCTTTATAATATAGACGTTACACCAAATTTTTTTGTAAGGATTCTGATTAATTAGTTAATATTCTTCTAGAGGGTCAACTCAACCTGACTACGTCTTTCATCCCAAACTAGTTGGGCTGTTTTAGAGGATTCAAATCAAGTCTGAATTGTTTATTTTTCTATTTTAAGTGTTATCAAACCAGTTTCTCAAGCTGCAACTAATATTTTTGGAAAATCTAGCGGTAAGTATTAGTGGGTTTCGTGTGCAATTATATTCTATAATATGCATAACTTGGTTCTTGATATGTTCAGTTGTGGAAACTAGAATAAGTAAACATTCTCAACTGAAATTATGTTGTAATAATCTGAGTAGATTTTTCTTTATAAGTTGTGTTGGCTTATTGGAATGAAGGAATCTACTGTATCTGCTTTATTAGGTTATTGATTTTTTGATCAAACTTAATTTACCAACAAAAATGCTAACAATTCCTTTATCAAAGTTCGAAACTAATAAAGCAGTCATAATAAAACACTGAGAACAGCATAAATAATACAGCATAATTTTGAAGATTTCTATAAAATGAACTCATTCTCAAACTACAAAACATCTGAACCTAAATCATTTTATTTTGTTAACGAAAAGAAATGAAATGCCTTAAGAAAGAAAAGAAAAAAGTTCACTAAATCAGAACTTAGTTAAGACTATTAGTTTCAAAATCAACCCATAATCTATCACATAAAAACTATACGGAAAGTTAAATTTCAAAATATGGGTTTATATCTGCTTGAATTTCAATGACAATTTTCAAAATAGTATGTTTAAATTATTAAGTTTCATATATGTTTTTATCTACAATGGAGTCACTATTTGATAATTTGCTTACGTTTTTTGGTGGTGTATTTTTTGCAGGGTATTTGATAAAGTTGATACTCATGAACACATCATATTCACTTTTATCACTAACTGTTAAAAATAAAGATAGAATATTTTTTTGGGGTTAATAAAAAGGATAGGCCAAAACTAGAAACTACCTTACTCAAATGTAGAACTTGAACTGTCACTTGAGTCTGTTTACACGTTCATCTTTGTATGTTATATGACAAAGTCCACTAAAACGCATTATAACGAGAGTTGCTAAAATGACTATACTCGGTTATAACGAGAGTTGCTAAAATGACTATACTCCCAGTTTAGGAAGTTCTTTCAAAAGGCCTTTTCGCGAGCTGGGCTTGAACTGACGCTAGCCTTGGGGCTTAGTTACTTAATTAAGAGTTATTCCCCCTAGACTATGGAAGCATTCCCATAGCTCTTTGCCTACAACGTCAATGCGGGCATTATCTATAGATGTAATTTTTTCAAAAGAAGGGGCAGGGACTTGAGTAGAGATGAGAAGGGGAGCATGATTGGGAGGGACCAGCCTGTTGACCCACAATATGACAATACATATAAATAATTACATTATTCATGTTCCATACGTATTGAGGTTTTTTATATATTAGTGGATATATTTGTATTCATTTGATTATAAATCTTCTATTCCTTGGCTTCGATTTATGTTTTTCCAACTTTAAATTATATTACTTTTATAGTAACATCTTATTAATCATTTCATTTTTTTTTCAGGTAGCGCGTCCTGGTAGCTATTATGGATGAAACAAACCAGAGAGAAGTAAAACTGACATTGGTTGCTAGAAAAGCTTGCTTTGGCCTTCCAACAGCGTGCCCTTCATGCTTGCCCGTTTACATTTATCTTAAATTGGCTCAACTTCCTTTCGATTTGAATTACAATCTTACTTATCCTGATTCAGGTACTCTCTCTAGTTATATAGACATACATAATTTATGTATCTGAAATCTGTCCTGACATGATTATGGACTGAAATATGCTTTTGTGAGGTTAACATAGTAAATCTTGAATATTTCAAAGATTTGATAATGTTATGTTTCGATTTAACTCTATCA
Organism: Panax notoginseng; assembly: GCA_016801055.1. Taxonomy (NCBI): domain Eukaryota; kingdom Viridiplantae; phylum Streptophyta; class Magnoliopsida; order Apiales; family Araliaceae; genus Panax; species Panax notoginseng. The sequence continues at coordinate 137,577,265 of CM029020.1, read as the reverse complement.
GATCAAATTCCTTATGTTGAGTCTGGTGATTGCTACGTGGCTTATAACAATGAGAAGGGAGGGGTTATTGAGAGTTTGAAAGAAGATGGTATTGTTGATTTGGACTCAGAAGTCCATGCAGACCCTGAATGGATATCGATGAAGGCAATGATTACTTCATGGCTTGTAGATGCGGTCACTTATGAACTCTGGGTGGGTTCTGATGGAAGCTCAGCCCACAAGATATATTATTCTGATCTCCCATGGCCAATAGGGAAGTTTTTGTACTATAAGCAAATAAATGTTGCAAAACAACTACTTGGAATTACAAAAGAAAATGCTGATCGAAGAGAAGATGAGGTACTTTCATTTTAGTGTTTTTGATAAAAGAGCCCACATTAGAGGAGATAATTACATCGTCTGTACTCTTCTTTTTTCTCTAGTTTCCGCACATTCACAGACATTTAACTCAACTCTAAACATATAGTTTGTTTTATTGGGCAGATATACAGGAGATCAACAATTGCCTACCAGACTTTGTCAACCAGGCTAGGAGAAGATTCCTTTTTCTTTGAAAATAGGTAATGCTATTGTTGCTTTTATTAATTTGGGTAGAAATTAAATGTGCCATGTATATATTGAATGGCTTGTGTCATTTTCATGTTAGTGTGAGTGATTTGAAGTTTTACTGATGTTCTTGCCTTTGTTTAATCTGATGCAGGGCGACTAGTTTGGATGCATCATTTCTTGGGCATGTGCTTTTTACCCTCCAGGCTCTACCTGTGAGTTTGTTTCTGGACTAAGTAATTGCCGATCTATATGGACGCTAATTCTTAGGACATCAATGTGCTTGTTAAAGATCTATTTTGTTTTAGATGCTATTAATAAGCATATAAGCATGCTGCAGATAACCATAAGCGTACTTTAATTTATAGCCAGTTAATGGCGTTTATCCAAGTGAAAGGTAATTACAAAATGTTCATGTAATGGAACACAAGTGAACAATGTAGGTTTGTTGAGTACATGGTTGATTAAGTAGAAACAGAAACATTGATGCTATGCATAATATTCTTTGGAAGGCTGGTTCCTCGTTTCATTCATTTATTTATTTGTAAGAGGGCATGGGGTGGGAGTGGGTAGATGGTGTACTCTACCAAGGAGATAAACCTTATAAATGATAAAGATCCTATTATGCAATTTGAAGAAGCTAGGACCCAGATCTAGCCTGAAGGCAGTGAGCTAGACATAAACCTTAGGACTGTCGAGATAAATTTGCATCATAGATAAATTGTACGCTATGATTAGGAAATCTTCTACTTTTTGCAGGTGTATTGGACTCATGAAGTAAACTATTCTCGATACTGCATAGACAAATATTGCAAGACTCCAAGTGATTTATAGTTGTAAATAGGTATCAATTTATAAATAGACACAACTGAAATAGACATAGCTGTATGAATTCCTCTCCTCCCCCAGTGCACTTGAGAAATTGCCCCTTATCTTTGTCGTGGTTGTTTAAGTCTTACTAAATGTTGGATAAAGATAGGCCAGTGTTACCTAATTTGGTCCTAAGCAATTGGTTCCTCCATACCCGATTGTGGTATTTTCACGTACCAACAACTAGCCAAATTTGGTGACCCTTTTCAGATCTCCAGTGAAAATCTAGAATGGGTAGCAAACAACAATTTATTAGACATGAAACAAAAACAAACCCAGTATTCGGTCATAATTTACCAAGTAGTGATTTGGCCATTGTAGCCTGAATGTTTATTTGGTATTGTTATTAATTCTATTTAATTGTTTTTATAAAAGATAATACTTCCTCTTTCAGTTTGATTCTTTTTTACGTGAATTGTTAGATGTCTATTTATATAATTGCACCTATATTTCTTTGTATATGTTAAATGTATCAACAAAATATAAAATGCAATCATATTGTATACTTCAACTTTTTCAGCATAATCTTAATCTTAATTTATATTTATTTATATTGTTGCACACACACACACACACACACACACACACACACACACACATATATATATATATATATATATAGAAACACACACATCAAAAGTTACCCGAATAAACAATTCTTTGCGAATTGCAATCCTAATTATTGTAACGACCAAGTATAACCCATCTGAATTCCGTATTTGCAACATAGGGAACCACTTATTCATACCCATATTGCGTACCTAAAGTACAATTGGATAACGCTGATGATAAACCTTTGATATGATCTTTCCTGAATTGTTATTATTATAGCTCTATGCATGACAAAACCATACACCAACATCTAAGTTTTTGCTGGTTATCCAAGAGCTGCTAGCCCATGGGCAAAGCCCAAAATTATATGATGTTAGTTAAAGATAATACACACACACACAAAGAATATGTTTGAGAATGACCTGCCAGCATCAAAACAAGTTACATGGTTCTGGCTCAGACGGTACTTTTGATTAGATGTGTTTTTGCTTCTTGAATAACAATTACTAGTCCAACTCAATATTGGTTGTTAAAACTTTCTTGAATTTCAAAGTTAACCAAGATCTTGAAGCTTTCAAACTTTTTTGAGGCTGTAGTTGCTCATAATTCCTGCAATTTGCATCTATTTTAAATAGGATACGTCTATTCTAAAGAGCAAGCTGTTGGCCCATGAGAATCTTGTAAAATCTGCCGAAAGTTTTAAGGTGAATTACATAAAGGCTGGTCCTTCATCTTCCGTCCCACAATTTCGGGTTCCTTCACCTTACGTTCCTCAATCCCAATCAGATTCTACCGCGTCAGCATCAGCATCAGCATCAGCATCAGCATCAGCAGGACGAGGCTCATCAACCTGGGGTAAGTCACCTAAAGCTTTCACTTCATGTTAGTTTTATCTTTTTGCCATCTCAATTCAGACATGTGATTGTGTTACATTTTCCCATAATAAATAAATTAAGCTAAGAAGCAAGGAGCTAATCAGAAAGGAATTCGGTGGTTGCTCCATGGCTGTGATTAAATGATATAATCATAGATATAAATTTTATATATGGTTGTTGGCCTGCTGTCGCAGGCAACCAAAAATAAAACCTTACTGCGGACAATATTAATGTAGTAGTGCAAGCAAGAGTCGATCCCAAAGAATGATTAATCTAATTTTATACTTGATATACCAAAAAGGGGGTTTTGAATGTTGTTGAATAAAGTAAACAAATACACAAATAACGCAAAATAATCTAATGAAATAAATCAGGAAATCGAGCTCTAGATAAATTCAACTTCCTCCTTCAGAAACTTGCACTGATTATTGACACAAGCATAAACAATTAACATATTGAATATTCATCGTTAGAATTCCTTCCGCGTCTTTCTTGAATTATAATTAGATAGAAACAAGCGATCTAAATAACTATAGCTACTAAACAACTTAGACGAGCGTTGAAAGTTTAGTCTAGTAAAAGCTTTAAGAGATTGAAAGACCGTCGAAGCTAAACAACACAAGCACAAGTAGTTGCATTTAATTTAGTTGAATATTCTAAGATATAATAATCTTCTGATCTTCATTTAAATTATTAACCTTAGTTGCTTCGCAAATTAGAGTGGCCAAACAATTACGGATTTGATATCTAATTTAGTAGTAGATTTCGATGAATAATAAACTAGTGTGCACTCTAGCAATTAAACATATCAACCCTAAAAATTAAATACAGAAAAATAATCAATACTCAAAATATAAATTGAACAATTAAAATCAATTAGATCTCACAGTGTAATAATCTAAGCCTTCCGTCTTCTTAATACATGAATAAGAATTTAGCTATACATGACTCTGAAAACACCAAAAAATAATAGAGAGAAGTTTGTAGACTAGTCTCTAAGCTATCTTGGTACTTCTCTATTTATAGGCATAAAACATTAATTCTTTTCCATGTAGGTTTCAACCTCTTAGTGACAATCAACTTCCTTTAAAGAGATGTTCTAGATAGATTTTTCTTTCCTTCATTGGATTTGACTTGCACACTGTTACTCGGACTCGTGTGCGGGTGTCGGGTGCGGGTACGAATCTAAGTGTCGAACACGTGTAGTGAAAAAATAGAGGATACGCAGATATGGTTCCGAATTGGACACGGGTGCGAGGATACGGTATGCTATTGTGATCTTTTAACAATAATGTTTCTAATTATATCACCAAGTTTTTTCGCTCTAGGGACTGAAGTGCAAAAATATAAAGAAACGGGCAGAACTTGAAAAAAAATAAAACTATAGGGACTGATATGTAATTTTTTAGGGCTATTTTGAATTTTCAGAAAACTTGGGGACTAAATTAAAAAACTTTAAAAACTGTAGGGTATCTAATTGTAATTTTTCAGGGATATTTTATTTCACAGATCAGATCTGATCTCACTCTTCTCTTCTTCTGTCGAGCGACTGCTCTTTTTCTTCCTCTTCCTGTTGAGATCTGATCTCACTCCTCTCCTCTCTTTCTTCCTACTCGACAGACGGCTCTTCTTCTTCCTCCTCTCGCGTCTCTTCTTCCCAAATAGCCGTATCCGGATTTCTGTGACCGAATTCCGTACGAATTCCGCACCCGTACCCGTGTCGTGTCGTGTCGACACGAGTACTCCACCAAAAATGGCGAGTCCGAGTAACACAGCTTGCACACCAAAATTGTTCACCTCCTTTCTTTTTGTAGGATTCTTGTTTCTTTTCTTCAATAGAAGCATTAAATATTGCTTGATCACTAATATATTGACTTTATTGTAATAAAATATTAAATCCTTCAAAATAAAATAAAACATATTAATTAAATAAACTAATATAATTAAAAAAGAAAAACATTTAATTGCACCTTAAATAAAAATTTAAGAATAATGAGTATATTTAGGCACAAAATAAATACAAAAGATTAAGCATTAAGGAATAAAAACATAACATATTTTATTCTCATCAAATTCCCTCATACTTGTCCTTTGCACGTCCTCTGGCAAAACAAAAATAAACTACATCACAAAATATTAAACAAACTACAAACTTGACAACCTTGAGCCACAAATTACTATGAACTTTAACATTGACCTCAAAGATTCAAAACAATAACCATTGAAAAACTTCAAAACAATGCATCATCTAAAAGTTCAAACTTATTTAACAATCCTACTTTACTCTTAAATCCTCGTGTGTGAGAATCCACATGTATCAAACCAATCAATACTCAAAAATTACACCAGGGGATCAAGAGGCTTTTCGTTTTTTTTCCTTTTTCATTGGTAAGTGCATTTTATGCTCCATCTTACTAGTGAGTGTGTTTTACGTTCTATCTCGCATGTCAGGTGTTTATGAGTGAGTGCGTTTTACCTTCCATCTCAGCCCACCACATGAATCATTATTCTTTTTCTTCTTTTTCTCTGTCTTGTTTTTTTCTCAAGCTTGCAAACTTTGCCTAAATCATTTCCCCTTTCTTAAATAATACCTCATATTAACTTCAGGTTATGATCCGACAAATGATTCCAGAATTTCTCCCCTAAAAATTTAATCAAATAAATTCCTTCAAAGTTAAAACTAGGTCGACCAAATGGACATGTGCTCAATAATGAAGGGTCTCAAATAAAGTAATAATTAATAAAGAAAACCAAATTCAGATTTCCCAATGTCTGCTAGTCTTCGAAGTTATCAACAAGAAATCAAAATTTTATCATTGGTCAAGAATTAAAATACAAATTAATTTATTGCTCAAGTGACGCATAAAACTACCCATTTTCGTAGGAAACACGATTGCACTTAGCATGTGCAACAAGCTTTTAAACTTCAAGGTTACCCCCAAGTGGGCGAGTTTTGTCTCGTGAATACCCACAAAATTCAAAATAACAAAAACAAGCAACCTAAATTAAATATGATGAATAAAAAAAACAAATACCCTAAAAAAACAAATACCCTAAATCCTTTCTCCCACGCTTAAAACTTACATTGTCCCCAATTTAAAGTAAAATGCAAAGAAAAATAAAGAGATACTCCCCTATGAGTTGCCTCCCATGCAGCGCCTTTGTTTATGATCTTTAGCTCAACCAAATTCCCTTCTTTCAAAATACATCAACTACAATCCGGGGCGATTGCAGTATGGGTTTCGCCGCCTTCGTCATCAAATAGCGAAGAGCATGTATGGGCATGTAACAATCATCTTCTCTAGATCTCCCGGATCGATTGAAAACTGGACATAACCCAACTTCGGAGCATCACTCAAAGCTGCAACAGTTCCTTGCAATTCGGTATTCAAAGTCAATTCGCACTTTCCTCATCAATATTCTTACCAAGTGCAATCTCCAAGTCATCCTTTCCATCAAGGTCAAAGACTTCATGTGCTAAAGAGTCGGTCACATCAATAGAATAAACAGAAGTATCATTTGTAGGATTTTGCATGGAATCATAAATATTAAACTAAATTTTTCCATCAAATTCCATTGAAAGTGTACCATTATGAAAATTTATTTTAGTCTTGGATGTTTTCAAAAATGGTCTTCCTAACAAAATAGGTACATTTTGGTCACCGTTCTCTATATCAAGCACATAAAAATCAGTAGGAAAAATCAAATTATTGACTTATTACACAAGAACATCATCAACTACACCTCTAGGACTATCAGCCAACTGAATCACAATACCCGTTTTGTTAAGGGTTCAAGTTTCAACTAAGCATAAATGGAATATGGCCTGACATTGATAGAAACTCCCAAGTCTAACATGGCCTTTTCAAATCTAGTGCTACCTATCGTGCAAGGAATGGTGAACATACCCGGATCTTGGCACTTGGTAGGGAGTTTTCTTTGAATAACTGCCGAGACCTTCTCCCCTACTTTTACATTTTCATATCTTTTCAGTTCCTGTTTCCTCTTGTGTGCACAGTTCTTTTAAAAATTTGGCATATCGAGATACTTGTTTAATAGCATCTAACAATGGAATATTTACCTCACATTTACGGAAAGTTTCATACAAATCTGAATTTTTGTCATATTTTCTGTTTTCTGTTAAAGCATGAGGAAAAGGAGGTACCAGTTTATAATCAAAGAGGAGGAAATTTATGCTTAGGTGCATTATCATCACACACAACTCTATTGTCTGCTTTGTCGATGTCCGCTTTGCTTTGCTTTGCTTTTTTGATGTAGGTACTGTATTTTCTAGAATTTTTACCTCTTTACCACTTCTCAAAGTGATGACACTTGCATTCTCTTTTGGATTCACCACCGTTTGAGAGGGTAACTTTCCCGAACCTTGCGCCTTCAATGGACTGATTGTGGTTGCCATTTGTCCCATTTGAGAAGTCAAACTCTGAATGTTTGCCCTCGTTTCCTGTTGAAACTGCAAAGTGTTAGTGGCAAGAGTTTTAACATCTTCTAAAGACATAGCAGAGTTACAAGATTGGCCCTGTTGTTGTCTATTGGGATATGGCTGTTTGTATTGCTGTTGATTTGGGAAAGTATGAGTTGCGGGCTGATTCGCCTGTGGATTCCCGTAGCTATGACTAGGATGATCCCTCCATCCAGGATTATATGAATTTGAATAGGGGTCATATTTTCTTTGTGGTTGTCCAGGAATGCCATTAACTGCATTCACTTGCTCAAAGGACTCCTCTTGAAGAGTTGGGCACATATCTGTCGGATGTCATACTACCACCCAAATTCCGCAATCTCTTGCCGGTTGTGCATTACCTACAGCCATTTGACGAATAAGAGAAGTTAAGTTCACAAGTTGTTCAATTGAAGAAACTTTTACCTCACTAGCATTCCTAGGTGAAAAATCAAGTTGATTGCCAAATTGCTGGGAATTAGCCGCCATGTTTGCGATTAAACTACTTGCATTCTCGGGAGTTTTATCCACCAAAGCTCCTCTACTAACAGCATCGATCATGCTCCTGGTTGATAGAAGACCTTCATAGTAATATTGGATGAGTTGTTCACTAATTTGATGATGGGGGCAGCTTCCACAAAGTCTCTTGAAACGTTCCCAATACTCGTGTAAGGTTTCTCCATTGTTTTGAGTCACACCACAAATTGACTTCTGAATGTTGGCTGCCCTTGAAGCGGGAAAATATTTCTCTAAACATAATCTTTTCATCTCTTAGTTGTGATGCTTCCGAAGGGTAGATAGTAAAGCCAATCTTTAGCCAGATCCTTCAAAGAAAATGGAAAAGTTCTTAGTTTGATTTGCTCCTCGGTTACTCCGGTAGGCTTTATATTCGTGCATATCACATGAAATTCGTTCAAGTGTTTGTGGGGATCTTCACCTGCCAAACCATGAAAAAAAGTAGGTAGAAGATGTATTAATCCATATTTTAATTCAAAGTGAGTATTAGTATCAAGATTAGGGAAAGTTATGCATAAGGGTTGTTGATTCAAATCGGGAGCCGCAAGCTCTTTCAGAGTTTGATTTGCTTCCATAACTTCCTTTTCTTCACATATCAATTAGATCTCACAGTGTAATAATCTGAGGCTTCCGTCTCTTTAATCCAAGAATAAGAATTTAGCTATAACTATGAAAACACCAAATAATAATAGAGAGAGAAGTTTGTAGACGAGTCTCTAAGTTGTATTGGTAATCCTTTATTTATAGGCATAAAACATTAATTCTTTTTCATGTAGGTTTTAACCTCCTTGTGGCAATCAATTTTTTTCAAAGAGATCTTCTGGATAGATTTTTCTTTCCTTCATTGTATTTGACTTGCACACCAAGATTGTTTCAACTCCTTGCTTCTTGTAAGATTCTTCTTGTTTTTTTCCTTCTATGAAGCATTAAATATTACTTGATCACCAAGATATCGACTTTATTATAATAAAATATTAAATCTTACAAAATAAAATAAAATATATTTATTAAATAAATTAATATAATTAAAAAGGAAAAACATTTAATTGCATCTTAAATAAAAATATAAGAATAATGAGTATATTTAGGCACAAAATAAATACAAAAGATTAAGCATTAAGGAATAAAAACATAACATATTTTATTCTCGTCAGTTGTATGATTATATCTACATACATACTTACATTTGCATGAGTACTGTTCTGTTGGATACCTACTTGCATACCATATATAGATTTCAGAATGTTGAATTTAAGGGTATGTTAAAAAGATTTTGTAATTAATTTTAACCCTGTAACTTAAACCGCAAGGGGTTATATGATGCACTTTAAAACTAGTGTTAATATGCTACATGCTCGAACCACTATAAATCGTAGTTCATTTCACTTGATTATTTGTCAAACCAAAACAAGTCCCGTGTATTTTTCATTAGTTATTTTATTAAGTGGTTAAAACATGAATAGTCATTACTTTGTTTTGCAAAGAAAGGAAAACGAAACATTAACTCGTAATTTAATTCATTAGGTATAGATTTTAATGCTAATGCTTTTTCTTTTTGAATTGAGTTTTGGTTTTGTTTTTAATCCATCTATGTTTTTTGTTGTTACCTTTTTCTTTATTCATGCAGTTTGTAAAACTGATGTAATTTTACTCATTTAGGTTCAAACCCGAAGAGCAAACCCAAAAGGGAAAAGACAGAGGAAGAGAAAACATTTAGAAGAAGGGCCAAGTATTTCTTGGTGACCCAGCTTGTCGGGGTTTTGATTTTTCTTTCTCTTCTTGGTGGATCTGATAATGACAAGGCGGAGCTTGACGATGAGGATGGTTTACAATACGATGATTGATCAAGAATCATATTTTTGTTGGTTTTATTACACTTACAGCCGGCTACTTCTTTTTGGGGACCAGTCATTGCTTAATGAGGTTTCTTCCCTTCATTTTTCCCTCTTTGAAATTTTGAGATATTGTAGTTTTATATGATTTTATGAAAGACAAAGCTATGTTCTGTAGTTTTGGCTGGAAATTCCCAGTTACTGTTCTACAAAAAGTAATTTTTCTTTTCTTCTCATTTCCCTTAAATTTAATTTTTCTTTTTTTTTTTAAACATTTTAGCTTATGAAGTCATTTTGCAAATTTTCATCTGGTTAAAGTAGACTAATTTGGAACTTAATTTGAAAGTTATATTTCTCCCCGAATGTTATTCTGGATGCTCTTTTCTTTTCTTTTCTATCTTTCTTTTTTCCCCTAGCATTTTAGCTTATGAAGTCATTTTGTGAATTTTAGTAGACTAATTCACAACTCAATTTGAAAGTCATATTTAAATTTGGAAGTCATGTTTTTGACCCGGATGTTATTCGGGATGCTGCTAATAACTTGGTGTCAAACTCCGTTAGGGTATGAAGGTTTTTGTCATCTTGTTTCACAGTGTAAGATCTTTATGCGAAGTGTTGTAGAACATGTTTGTATTTGCAGTTCTATTTACCACCTCAAAGATCTCGCATCCCCAGAAGTACGATTGATAAAGTAGATTGTGCAGGTTGGCATTAGCACTGCATCCCAATGGTTATACTGAAGGCTTCATTGACTAAAAGTAAATACTCCCTCAGTTTCAATTCTTATATGTAAAATTTGTGGAAGGTTGCTTAATAAAGATTATTTTTTCGATTCATCCTTGGAATTGATTACTCATTCAAGAGGATGTACTTTTTTTGTATTTTTACCCTTGAAAATTTTAAGCAGTTAAGTAGTGTTGGTATGAAAGTAACCACATGATGCCAAATTTAAGAATAAGGTTGAAATGCGATTGTTAATCTTATTTGTTTAAAAATAATTTGTTCTAAAGTGTTATAAAATATTATAATGGATGTCTAGATTCATATAATGGATGTCTAGATTCATTCTCCCTATCTTTGAATGTAATGATTTTGAAAATTCCATTGAGTTATGAAACTCATGACATTTGAGTTTTGTAACTTCTTAGTATTAATGTCCTTGTACCATAAATAGTAGCATTGTAAAGAGAATGATTGAGATACATATAATTACAACATATATGAAATGAGAATGCTTTTCTCCCTTGAACATCATCTTTGTTCTTAATATTATTAATCTTTTATCACGAATTGTTTCTTACTTTTGTCTTGAAGATGATCATATTTGACTTGAAGGAGAATGTATATATATATATATATATATATATATATATATATATATATATATATATACGGATACGTAATTTTTTTTAGCATAACATACTGCATGTTATTCCATTCATAACTTAATATTAGAATTTGTTATTCATGGTTCAAGCATGTTAATGATTGTCGTACTCATATGTAAGCCATCGTATCACCCTCTGCACTTGAAAAACTTATATTAATATTCCTACAGCTTCACAAAGATTAAAAAAAATATTATCACACCATCCTTAAATTGTCTTCTTATTATGCGGTGAAATGTCTAACCTCAATTATTGTGCAGTGTTTTTCAATGAAAGTGTATTGTAATTTTGCATGCAACATTTAGCTTATGAGCTGCATGGTTTTTCCTGGACAGTTTAGCATATTCCTTCCCATCTGAATAAATCAAAAGGGATTCGATAAAATACATGATTACATTTTTAGATATTTTTAGATCTCAGCAGATAACAACTAGAAGATATAATCTTCAAAAGGGTACTTTCTAGTTTCCGTATTAAAACAATCTTTAAAAAAAATTGATATATTTAGAAAACAAAATAAATTACGGTGGTACCATTTTAGAAAATATTGGACTTGGCAGTAGGGAAAGGAGGCTTTGACTGTGTATAACTAGGCTTGAAATTTTAAACTGAGTAGCATATTTGATATATTTCTAATTATCTTTTTGATATATTTTTGTATGAAGTTACAATGACAAATATGCTTTGTAGTGTTGGCGTTTGTTATTTAGTTTTAGTGGACAAATTTAGTTTCGTGTTTTACTGCATTTCTATAAATTGTTTCATTACAATTAAATATGAACATATATAATTATTTAATTTGATGGAAAATATGTTTAGTTATTTAATATTTAAATCTTATAAATTTGAATTTGTTACCCTTGATTTATATCGAGCAAGAATTGTTTGTAATGGAATCTTGATGCTGAGATTCATATAAAGGCAAAGAAACTTGGAGATACAATTAAAGTTAGCAATCATGCATCCCTGTAGGATCATACCAAATTAATTATTTTTATTCGCTATCATCTCCATGAAAAATTAAAACATGAGCACATTACAGTAAAAGACTCACTTGTTTTATAAAATGATTTTAAAGGAAAGATATGAGAATAAAAAATTTGTAATTCTTCCAAAAGCTCATTATAATTGGTTGCACCTGAAGTTGCAAGATTTTTAAAGTGTTGAGTGAGAACAATTTTACATGTTTTTTTAAAAAAAAATAATCTCACTATTAAAATTATGTAGGAAAAAAAACACTGATGAGGACATGTTAGAGAAAATATTTATTATATTTTTATGCCTCGAATATGCTCTTGCAGTAGCAATATCGAGTGCTAAAGTTCACAAAATATTCCTTGAAGCAATAAAGGAAACTATGTTCACATAAGTGATATTATGTCTTCTAGTGGTTGTACAAAATAATGAGTTTTTGCTGAAAAATTAACAATCTCGCTCGACCGATTCTATTACATTCCCTGAAGTGAATGGAACCTCATTTAATAATCATAGAGGAAATTATGGTTATGGTTGTGGTTGTGGTAGTAGACGTGAAAAGAACAATCAATATAGAAAAGGGAATGTGCCCGTCGTACTCCTAAACATTTGGTAGATTTGTACTAAGACTCCATAAAAGAAAAGGAAATAAAATTGAAGTAAATTTTATTGATCATAATGATCCTGAAGATCCCATGAATTATTTTGACTTTTCAAATGGAGTGGATATACGTTATAATGGTTATCATATTGAAACCAATATTGAAAGCAGTGAAAAATTTCTTTATTTTACTTCAATAATATCGGGCCAGAAACTCATATTAGAAAAACTGTATATTTTCTCTTCTAGATTATATTATGCTAAAATGAGAATAATTGAAACAAATGTTGTAATACACCAGAAGTGTGCAATACACCAGAAGTGTTCGGATCCATATGTTTTTATGATTTGCCATGATCATTTAGGATCAATATTGATGCATTGAATTATTGAAAACTTCCATGAACATCCCTTAAAGAACCAAAAGATTCCTTTACCTGTTGATTATATCAAAGTAAATTAATTACCAAACTATCACATTTAATTATTGTTATTTAGTGTTCATCTTTCTAAGAAAGAATTCAGAGTGATATTTTTAAGGTATATTTTGAGGATTGTTATTTTAATAGTCTTCCCACCATTAGGGGGAGAAAATTCGTTGCCTGAAGCACGACATGTGATCATTGCCTGAAGCACGACGGGAGATTAATTGGAATGTTTCAACGTTATTTAATCTTGATCCTTATACAAATCAATATGAACTAGAAGTTCAAAGGATAATTCATTTGTAATAAATTGCAAATCAATTACCAGAATTATTCACCGATAATAAGAAAATAGTGATATCTCACATTCTAGCTGCTAATACTCTAGCAGAGATTGAAGTCCCTGTAGGACAATCAGTTAATACAGCAGCAAATTGAATTAAAACCACACCTGAAGCATGGAAGATCTATCGGTGTTAAAAAATAAAATTTCCCAGAAGAAGAAAGTACAAGAAAAATAAGTTGCAGTTTATACCCATGAAACATGCTACAAAATTTATCGATCTATCCAAAATTTATGAACAGAAATCTCCTGTAAATAAAACTCTTGAAGAATTATTCCTTGAAGAGGATGAGTTATCCCTCGAAGAGGATCAGGTACCTAAAAATAACGAGATCTCAATACATTATGTATATACAGGAGACATATATTGGATAGAAATAAAATCGTTGTCGACAACATATTTTTGCACAAAATTGTTCTTGATATTACCAGAAGTAATGATCATGTATATAAACCATAAATCGTTGATGAATGTATAAATATTTGGCCAATGTGGAAAGAGGAGATTCAAGCAGAATTAAATTCACTAAGTAAATGTGAAATTTTTGGACCTGTAGTCCGAACACCTAAAGGTGTAATGCCTGTTGGATACAAATGGGTATTTGTATATAAACAAATGAGAAAAATAAAATTATAAGGTACAAAGCGTGACTTATAGCACAAAGGTTTCTCGCAGAGACCTGATATTAATTATAAAGAAACATATGCTCCTGTAATGGACGCAATTACATTCAGATTTTTAATTAGCTTGGTAGCAAAAGAAAATTTGGATATGCGATTAATGGATGTTGTTACATCATATCTGTATAGATCATTAGATAATTATATCTACATGAAAATTCCTGAAGGATATTAAATGTCTGAAGCATATAATTCTACATCTCGAAGTATATATTTTATCAAGCCACAAAGATTCTTATATGAGTTAAAGCAATCCAGATGCATATTGTGGTATAATCGCCTGAGTTGATATCTTTTGAAAGAAGGATTTGAGAATAATCCAATTTGTGCATGCATTTTTATCAAAAGATCATAATATGGATTTGTTATTATTACTGTATTTATTGATGAAAGATCTTGCTCCAGAAGAGTCGACAAAAATAACAAATTTGAGATGAAAGATATTGGTAAGACAATTTTTTTTCTTGGCCTACAAATTGAACTATGAAATTCTTGTTCATCAATTAACATACACAAAAAAAGTCCTGAAGTAACTTTACATGGATAATGTTAATCCTTTAAGTACTCCAATGATGGGTTGGTAACTTGATATCAAGAAATATCCGTTTTGACCACAAGAAAATGATAAAAAAAATTTGGTCTTGAAGTACCATATCTTCGTGAAATTGGTGTTTTGGTCCTGAAGTACTATATCTTAATGTAATTGGTACTTTGATGTATCTTGCAAATTTGACAAGACCTGATATAGCATTTGCAGTTAACATAGTAGCAATGTATAGTTATGCACCAACTCGAAGACATTGTAATGAAATTAAACATATTTTACGTGAGACTATTGATTTGGGATTATTTTATCCAAATGGTGATAGAACCAATCATATTGCACCAAAATTATTTTATACACATGAGCCCCAGAAGAATGACAATATTGATATCAAGCATATATGATCATGTTATAATTTGGTTGATATATTCATTAAGTCATTACCAACTATGATTTTGAAGAAGATGGTGCAAAATATTGACATGTCTCGACTTAATGATATTTTTACCATGAACAATGGAAATTGTATATACTTATGAATGCGAGTAAAAATGATATGTGCTGATTGTACTCTTTTTCCTTCGCTAAGGTTTTTTCTCATTGGGTTTTCATTTGCAAGGTTTTAATGAGGAAATTCCAAGGCACTAGAAGTTATACAAGAATATTGTACTCTTTTCCTTCGCCAAAATTTTTCCCACTGGATTTTTTTTGGTAAGGTTTTTAACGAGGCATATTCTTAGAAAATCCCTACAAAAGAACTCCATCCCTTCTGTATGAAGATAATGCTGCATGTATAGCTCAATTAAAAAAAGGATACATCAAAGGAGATAGAACAAAGCACATCTCACCGAAATTCTTTTTCACACATGACCTTGAAAAGTGTGGTAACATTGATGTTCAACAAATTCACTCAAAAGATAATCTAGCAGATTTGTTCACCAAAGCATTACCAACTGCAACGTTTGAAGGATTGCGTCACAATATTGGAAAGCGATAGCTGAAAGACTTAAGGATATATTCATGAGGGAGAGCTAATACGCGCTGCACTCTTTTTCCCTTAACCAAGGTTTTTTTCCATTGGGTTTTTCATGGTAAGGTTTTTAATGAGGCAGCTTTCAATGCATATGACTATACAATAAACATCCAAGGGGGAGTGTTATAAAATATTATAATGAATGTTTAGATTCATATAATGGATGTCTAGATTCATTCTCCCTATCTTTGATTGTAATGATTTTGAAACTCCCATTGAATTATGAAACTCATGACCTTTGAATTTTGTAACCTCTTAGTATTAATGTCCTTGTACCATAAATAGTAGCATTGTAAAGAGAATGAGTGAGATACATACAATTACAGCATATATGAAATGAGAATGCTTTTCTCCCTTAATCATCATCTTTGTTCTTAATATTATTAATCTTTTTTAACATAAAGCAGTTTATTTAATTCACAAGCACGCCAAATTATTTTAAATGCGATGGTCAAAAATACTAAATGTTACCATTACAAAAGTTATAAACATCGGTAACTATACATGCTCTATAACCATTTAGTTTGGTTGTTGATAATGTGATATCAATAATGTTGTCAAAGTATTATACATTTAGTAACATTTTTATAATTGTTCTAGCGATACTTAATAATTGACAAATGATGATTGAACAAGATTCGACATTTTTGAACCACGAAACGCTCGGGTTCCACACTAAACTTTTAGGTGATGATCGCCTTCATCCCAAGAATACTGAATCCATTGAGTTATCTCAGACAGAGCACGACAGAGGAAATGAAATTTGAACCCCATATATAATGTTATTGTATGTTTAAACGCTTGGGCTATGTTTGTTTGCAAGGATTATACTTGGGATAAGACTATTAATCTCAAGGCTATGTTTGTTTGCAAATATTACAATTGGGATAAGATTATTAATCCTAAGTGTCTTGTTTGATTTTAAATTTGAGCTTGGGACTATTAATCCTGAGATTATAAAATAGCTTAAGATGAGGGATTATTTAATACCATGTCTTACTTGGTATTATAATTCCTACCATTTGAGATTAAAAATTGCTAGAAAAAATTAACCTCAATCTTTTTCTAAAATGATCATCATATTCTATAATTTATTATTATTATTATTGACAACTTAAAACTTACTGGTACAAAGACTAAATATTTTTTTATTTGGGGGGGGGGAAGGGTGGCGGGTCGGAGGTGGAGGATGGGCGAGTGGGGATGTATACATAATCAGTAAATATTATATTTTTTGGGGGCTGGGCGAGGGTGGAGGTGTATACATAATAAGTAAATATTATTTTTTTTGGGGGAGAGGGTTGGGCGTGGGGGGTAGGGGGTAGGGGTGGGGGTAAGGGTTAGGGGGTGGAGTAGGGATAGGAATGGGGGTGGGGGTAGGGGCATGGGGTAGGGCATATAGGGTGGGCGTATGGGGTATGGGGTAGGTGTGGGCGTAGGGGTAGGGATGATGGGGTAAGGGTAGGGAGTAGGGGTTAGAGTTAGGGTTAGGGGTAGGGGTGGGGGTAGCGATAGGGGTATGGGGTGGGCGTAGGGGTGGGGGTAGGAGTAGGGGTAGGGGGTAAGGGTGGGGTGAGGGAAAGGGATAGGGGTAGCGGTATGGGTGGGGGTAGGGGTCGAAGTGGGGGTAGGGGTATGGGGTAGGGGTGGGGGTAAGGGTAGGGGTATGGGGTAGGAGTAGGGGTAGGAGAAGGGGGTAGGGGTAGGGGTATGGGGTAGAGCGTGGGGGGTAGGGGTAGGCGTATGGTTCTGAAAGCCCCGAATCCGTGTCCCAAATCACCGCGGATTTGGTACAATCAAGCTATCACTATTACAATTATTCTATAACTATTGCGGAAGATATAAACATAAATTGCTTATACAATATATTTACACACTAATCCCAAGGTCGAGTAACCTTCGCATAAACACAATTCCTTATCCTATCTAACATACAATATTATTATCATACTATTACAATTTAGCTGTACATAAAATCCCAAGCTGAACTTGGCTTTATCTTTTCCTGTATCCGACGTATGCTTCTTAATCTGCAATGTTAATCATGATATAGCAAGGGTGAGCATGAAGGTTGCCCATCAAGTTTAAATTTAAAATTTAACTTATATCATGATCGAAAGAATCTGAATAATAAGCTGGCTATAATTCAACAATATAATTGTGAACTAGCAGGAACAAACTTTTGACTGAACAAGTATTAAACATGAACAAATATATCTGGACTGAATGGTAATAAAGGTGATCAGCCTTTCATACCTGACTTATACATGCAATATGTACAGAGTACAATTCTACAATGACAATCAACAATGATTAACCATAAGCATATCTGAATGAAACAACTCTTAGTAGAGTTAAGTAAAACTTGCCTGAACCGTTGATTATCGCTATGCAATTTATAACGCTTTATTCGAAGACCTAATATTAGTAATATAGATCTCCAATATTAGAATAATATCATCACAATATAATACTATTATATTTATAGATATACATAGAATAACCTAAACACATAACACATAACCATATCAGTCTACAACACACATAGGACTCGGTATCAAGTCAAACTATTGCAGTCTGAGTTGAATCCGACACAAATCTGACATACCGACGGTCTAGTCGGACAAATCTCGAGTTTAAGTTCAATTAAACCCTGTCTAAACACTTAACCATTATCTAAGATAATTTATTAACAGTCAAATTATTTATCAATAGCTCGAAATAATTTTCACATAATTATTATCATTTATCATGAATTTTAAATCATTAAACTTGTATTTAAATGAATTAAATACCACATAATTCTTTTATCATTAATATTTATTTATTAATAAATATTAATGAAAATCAACACATAATATTATAATATATTTATAATATATCAAAGTATTTTTAATACTTTAAAATCATATTTATATGATTTTAAAACCATTAAATTCATTATCTAATAATTGCTATTAATATTAAAATAATAATATTTACATGGAAAAATATCAAAAGTTATATTTTATAACTTAAAATATTTTTATAACACTTAAATCATTTTTATATGATTTTTAAATCATTAATTCTATTTTTTCACAATTTATTTAATATAGTTATTAAATCAACTAATTATCATTAATATTGGTTAATTAATGAAATTCATCACAAAATATTAAAAGTCAGTAAAAATAACTTAAAATATTTTATTATACCATAATATTATTTTTCATGATTTTTCATGTATTAAAATTATTTTTAAATTATTTATTTAATATTATAATTAAATAAATTAAATACTATTTATATTTCAAAAATATTAAATATTTATGAAATATACTCTAAATAATTAAAAACTATTTTTCAGACTTTAAAATAATTTTTCAGAATTTATTTTGTATTTTTAATAATTAAAAACTATTGGTGTTCTTGGCATGTTCTTGAGCCGTCATGTCAGACACCAAGGTAGGTGGTTTGACCGGATTTAATTCAGTGCTCTTTTTGATTTCTGGATTTTCTAAGACATTAAACTTGTAGTATTTATGTTCTACTACATGTATATACCATTATCTAAGTCATTAACCATCACTGTTTCAAGATCCAAGCCTGCAAAGTTGTTGTCAGAGGCCTGCTGGGATTTCTGGGTTTCCCAGATTCCCAGTCAGTTTCGAGTGACCACCTTGTGGCTCGATTTGAATACAATCTGGTGATTAACTAGTCGACCTCTTAGTTCATAAATGTAATACATATGTAATAGAACATATAAATATCATGAGCTCAGTCAAACAACATCATCAACTCAAGCTTTAAGCCGGTCAAAGTACCTGACAAAACCTGTTCTTGGTGAATTCTGGGTTTTCCAGAAATTCATCCGGCTCGGTTGGTCAACGCTTGTTTGACCATTGCTACAATCGATCTTGTTGTTAATCTAGGTGATCTAATAACACGGATTTGTAGGTCATATACCAGGCTACAACATCCAACCTACATCATGACCAAGCTAGTAACACACAGCAAGATCAAGACCCTTCAAAGTGACTGTCAGAAAAATCTGGGTTTCTGGGATACCCAGAAACCAGGTTTCGTGAACGGTCAACGGGTTTTGACCACTGATAACTTTTGATCTACACTTGATCTGGACTTGATTCAAGTTCTAGATCAAAGTCCTTACTACAAAGAACAAATACAAAACATAAAACACACATAAATCATAATACACACCGATCTAGAGGGCCTGGCATTCGACTGTCAGGCCACTTTCCAATATTTTTTCCAGATTTTCTAAAACTTCTATTTCGAGCATCTAGATGTTATGGATCCATGATCCAACAACCCAGATCACTTATTAACACTACATACTCATAAAATTTTAAGATTTAGGGTTTTTACCACTTTGAGCTTTTTGATCTTGGATTTTGATTTTTGATTTTGATCCTTGGCTTGCTATGATCTGATTCTGGCTTAATTTCTCTCTCTCTCTCTCTCACTCTAAATTTTGAAAAGTTAGAGAGAGAATGGGTTGGACATGAATGAGAGATAAAGTAAGAGTTTTACTTACTTAACTTTTTTTTGATTTTTAGATTCAATGTATCTTATCATTGTAAGGTGGTACCAAATCTGATCTTGGAGGATAATAAGCACATGGGATAAGGTTTCGCTTGATGACTCACAAGATTGCATAATCTTTTGCATAAGGGTTAAGAAAAGGGCATTTTAGTCTTTTTCCTTTTAATTTAATGGCATATTAGTAAATTGTCCAAGCCCTTAGGGTTTAGGGTTTAACCCTAAAATATTAAAAATTAAAATTTTAGGATATCCAAATTTCGATTTTTGAAATAAAAAATTAATATTTTAAAATTATAATTAGGATTTTTTAATTATATTAAAATTTACTAATCATCATTCAAGCTTGCTAATTAGGATTTAATATTTTCTAATTAAAATTACTAATTTAACAATTAGGTTTCATAATCATGCATTAGGGTTTATAACCCAAGAATTAGGGTTTCTAAACAATTAAAAATCTAATTAATCATTAGGGTTATCCTTAATTAGGTTTGTAATTAAAATACATAAACCTTATACATAGCATTTAAATTCCCAAATTAGGATTTTAATATCCGAATTAGGGTTTCAAATTCCCGTAACTGAAATTAGGGTTTTCAAAACCGATTTTAGGGTTTCTTATAATTCGCTAGGGTTTTCTAACCAAACGTTGATGTTCTTAATATATACCTAGGGTTTGCCACTGATATAGTTTATCTGGTCAACCCTTGGCCTTTAACCACATACTGTACTTATATACAACCATATACACAGAACATATACACTTATATATACTTAATCCTGAATAATTCACCACAAAGATTTTTAAATCCAAAAATTTCTTTTCAGAAATGTCAAATCCATACACTTATTTTCTGTCTAGGTTTATTATTTAACCTTTATTCAATAATTTAAGATTTAAATAATTTTCTAAATTCGTGGGTCGTCACAATGGTTATGGGGTAGAGGTAGGGGTAAGGGTAGGTGTAGGCATAGGGGGTAGAAGAAGGGGGTAGGGGTAGGGGTGGGGGTGTGGTTAGGGGTAGGGGATGTATACATAATCAGTAAATATTATTTTTTTTGGTGGGGGTGTGGGGTAGGGGTGGGGGTTGTATACATAATCAGTAAATATTATTTTTTTGGAGTGGGATGGGGGTGAGGGGGTGTGGATGTAGGGGTAGGGGGGATGGGGGGTGTAAGGGGGTGGGGTGGCGTGGGGGGTAGGTAAGGTGGGGTGGGGTAGGGTTGGGTTAATTAAGGGGTGGAAGGTAAAGGAGTGAGGGTAGGGTAGGGTAGGGTAGGGTAGGGTGAGGGGGTAGGGTGTAGGGGATTGGCGTGAAGGTTTTACATAATCAGTAAATATTATTTTTTAGGATGGGGGTGGGGGTGGGGTGATGGGGGTGATGGGAGATAGGGGTGGGGGTCGGGGGATGGGGGGTGGTGGTAGGTTTTTTCCGGTGATCATTGAATAATATAACCACTTATTTAAAAGTTTCTAATTAATTGTTCATCATTTTTTGATGTATAAATAAGTTTAAAATACGTTATTATTGGTAAGGGTATATTGTTGACGTTGGGAATTTTTTTTACTTTTATGGAATTCCTTCTTTTTTATCCTTTTTGTTCTTTATGTGTTGAGTTTTGTTTGAAAAGCGTCCAACGTGAAATGTCAACGATTTGAAAATTCAGAGTCGCCCGTTGGTAGTTTTGAAATAGTTGTACTAATTCAACCGAATTTGAAAAAGGTTTACACAAAAGCCCAATGGTTGAACTCTGTTTAACAGGCCTTGGAAATCGAGATTCACAAAGTTCGGGGGCTTGATTAAGCGTGGGGATGTTGTTAGGCAGCCCTAACTTTTGTGAAAACAGGGTTACCGCATCTTTTTATTTCCCTAATTTATCTGAAGTGTGTTTGTGTGTTTATTGAGTCTAAGTACAGTTATTTGGAAGTAGTACTATGCCTCATTTTCACCTATATACAAAGGGTTTAATTTGTATAAAAGTTTAATTTTAAGCAAGATATAGCAATGATGTTTTGAAAATAGGTTTTTCAAACCCTTATGCTTAATAGTAATTGAGGCTTTTGATACTTTTATTTTATTCTGTATTCGGCTTGATTTAATTTTATTTTCGAGATGCAAAACATCTTCGACAAAATAATATACATAACAGTGTCGGCCTCCTTATGAGCATGAAAGCCATCGAAGGATGTCCAAACACCATAAATAATTTATAAGCTGGCTGTACAGCTGAAAATGTTCCATCGTGGGAACCAGATCTAGATCCATTAACTGGATCTTAGACCTCGTGGCTCCTAGGTTCACATAATAAAAACTAGAAAGAAAACTAGATTTAAATAAATCATAGCCATTCTAGCTCAACGGTTCCATTTTTGTAACTTTTGAACCGGTTAAAAGTTAGATATGGTTAGATTTAGATAAATCTAGTCCACAGGTTGGAATATTAAGGATTTACATTGAATGAGCAGTTAAAACAGATATTAAAATGCAGCAGTAATATATATATATATATATATATATATATATATATATATAAGCAGTACAAAGTTTTAAATCTGAAAAAATCTTACAATACGCTGCAAAGAAAGCTTCAGACCGCTTTTGGAGCTTGAAAACTCGGTTTCCATTGGTTAAAATTTGATATGTTGTAGAATATGTGTCTACAAGTGTTTAGAATGAATAATATCAAAGTTTCGAATACTCTAGAAGAGGTTAAGGGCTGAAATGGACAAAATTTTCTCTTTTTTTCTCTTTTTTTTCCTTTTCTTTTTGGCTGATAGGGGGGGTCTATTTATAGACCAAGTTGGCCGTGGGTATACCTGCGGCTCCCCGGGTGGCCCCGGACCCCGTGGGTCCTATTGTCTCGAAGTACATTCACTCGGGCCAACGCGTTGTCCGCTCGAACCTTCATAACTTTCAATCCCAGAATCTGATGGAGGCGTGCTATACCTTTCCAGAAAGCCCTTGACGAGAGCTACACAATGACATGAGATTTGACATTTTTCGAGTCAGAGAAAAGGGTCCATGACCAGATCTTCAAGTCTTCGTAATCTATCCGTTGAGCTGTCTTGTGCTGTTTTCACTCAGGATTGATGTTATGGTTCTGCATGACTTCTTTTGCAGAGATTTGGGTTAATTTGATGTTGAGTTGGCAAAATTACTATTTTTCCCCTCCCCGGTTGGTTTCAGGCTTGATGCAATTATAGCTATCTGTTCTCAGGGTTATCTTTGAGATTAGACTGCTGTTGATTTCTGACAGTCCTCAGGGTTGTATCTAAGGTTGGTTTGATCTCCCGGGGTTGTCTTCGGGCTTTAAACTTGATTTCCTGGGGTTGTCTCCGGTGTTTGAACTTGATCTCCCGGGGTTATCTCCGGGGCTTAGATTTGATCTCCAGAGGTTATCTCAGGGGTTTGGACTTGATCTCCCGGGGTTGTCGCCTGGGCTTGGATTTGATCTCCCGGGATTATCGCCAGGGTTTGATTTGATCTCCCGGGGTTGTCATCGGGACTGGATTTGATCTCCCGGGGTAGTCTCCGGGGTTTGGATTTGATTTTGACTTCCAGGGTTATCTTTGGAAGACGATTCTACCCTCCTGCATGGTTAGTAACAGGAATGCAAAATTTTGAATGTCTACAGATACCCATCTTTATCATGTTTATGCAATGTAATGGCATGAACAGGATAAAGATTACTAGACACTTGAAATATGTCAAGATTTAAATGATGCCATGCTATCGACGTCGGGAAAAGTTTTACTCTTTTCTTCTCTACCCTTTACGTTCTCTATTTTGTTGAGTTTTGTTTGAAGTGGCGAGTTTGAAAAGGGTCCGACATAAAATGTCAACGATTTGAAAATCAGAGTCGCCAGTTGGTAGATTTGAAATGGTTGTACCAACTCAACCGATTCTAAAAAGGTTTACACAAAGGCCCAATGGTTGGACTCTATTTAACAGGCTACTGAAACCGAGATTCATAAAGTTCGGGGGCTTGATTAAGCGGGTGGAAGGTGTTAGGAACCCCCCGACTTCCGTGAAAATACGGTTATCGCAACTTTTCAATTTTCCTAATTATATGCATGTGTGTGTATGTTTATTGGGCCTATGTGCAGTTATCTGGAAGTAGTGCTATGCTTCGTTTGCACCTCAAATGGGTTGATTTATATAAAAGTTCAATTTTAACAAGATATAGCAATGATGTTCTGGAAACAGGTTTTCAAACACTTATGCTCAATAGTAATTGAGGCCTTTGATACTTCCATTTTATTTCGTATTCGACTTGGTTTGATTTATTTTCGAGATGCGAAACATCTTCGAGAAAATAAGATATATAGCAGTGCTGGACTCCTTATGGGCATGAGAGCCATCCAAGGATGTCAAAACACCATAGAAAATTTACAAGTTGGCTGCAGCTGAAAAGTGTCCATCGTGGGAACCAGATCTAGATTCATAAGCTGAATCTCAGACCTCATGCCTCCTAGGCTCACATGATTGATTAATATGTACAAAAGCTAGAAAGAAAGCTAGATTTAAATAAATCTAAGCCATTCTAGCTTTAACGGTTCCAGTTTAGTCACTTTTGAACAGGTTAAAAGTTAGAGATAGCTTGATTTAGATAAATCTTGTCCACATGCTGGAATATTAAATATCTACATTGCAAAGGCAGTTAAAGCAGATATGTAAAAGAAGTATATATATATATATATATATATATATATATATATATATATATATATATATATATATATATACACACACACACACACACACACACACATTCCAAAGTCCTGCCTGAATTTCCAAACTGGAAATGTAAATATATGTAAGACCCCAACTTTTTATAAATAAAGATTTAATTTTCTCTAAATATTATTTTGAATAATAAGGTGTTGATTTGATATAATGCTATAGTTATGGGTGATATGTACAAATTTTGTAAAGTAAGCAAGTTGTCATAAAATATTCGTTTGGTCGGAGAATATTCTTTTTGTCAGGGAATATTCGTATGGCGATGCAATCATTGGTGGACCACATAGCGGAATAACTGTCGGATATAAAAAGCGACAAAAATAACCTTTTTATAAAAAATAACGGCAAAACTTTTACCGTTAACTGTTGAAATACCCGGTGATAAAAGTACAGTAATACCCGTGGCTGCACAGTAGCACACGGTATTGTATAGTATCTCTGATGATTGATTCTTATGTAAGAAGTCACTCAATATTCAATAATTTCCACAGTAGTTGGTGCATAGTATCTCATATCATTGATTCAATAATTGAATGGCTCATATTGAACTTCAGGAGTTAAAAACCCAACTACAGGAACTGTTTGGTTTCATTCGTCATAATACATCGCCTTGGGGTGCTCCTGTTTTATTTGTAAAGGAGAAAGATGGGAGTATGCGACTTTGCATTGACTATCGGGAGTTGAATCATGTCACCATAAAAAATAGGTACCCGTTACCTCACATTGATGACCCATTTGACCAGTTGCAATGTGACACCCCCAAATCCCGGTACTTCAATCCCACAAATTTGGTGTTCACTGTCCAATTAAATCATAACTAACTACCGATAAACAAAGGATATAATTAAACTCAAAAGTTTAAACAATAAATCTCACATAATCTCAAGATAAATCCCATGTCATACCATTAGGATTATCACATCAATTAGCTACATGCCAAGCCACGCTAGTGCAAGAGAATGTTATGATTCAAGACCTTACTGCACGACTGGGAGGTGTAGAGTAGAGATTATCTCAGTTAGAGTATTAAAGAGGACGGTTATTAGCTGGAAACAAGATTGTGCAGGATGATTTGAGAAAGGAGTTAGCAGAGCAAGAGAGAGCTAAAGACGCGTGGGTGAAGGCTTCTAAACGCATAGATCGTGTTAAAGACAAGTCAAAGAGTGCCAAGCGAATGATGGAACTTAGAATTTAGTCTTCCACTTTCTGGTGTAGGTTGAGGTTTATCTTTGGTATACAATGGATCTTAGGACGATGATTCGTATCATGGAGCAAGAGCGCAATGAATCTGTACAACATGGAATGTTCTTGTAGATTGCAAAAAAAAATATATTAAGATGATATATAAATCATGATGAAAATTAATAAGATGTAAATCCTGGCTTTTGAAATAAATAGTGGGATATGATGAAGTAATCCTGGTATTTTATTATTACAAGATAAATGATATAAATAGCAGTGAGGCTATTTTGTTATGTGTAATGTAATAAATGAATAAAGTATTATTATTTATTAAGATATATCATGTGTTGTTTAAAAGTGGTTGCGATAAGCTTGAAAATTTTAATGCGCGAATGAACGATGATCTAATAGTGCAAGTTTTAAACAGTAAGATGCCGCCTAGAAGAAGACAGCATCGTCAACAGACCCTCGAGGAATATGCATACAATAATGAAGGTGACACAAATTCAATGCCACAGTTGGTGAATTTACTGGTGGGAGCACTGGCAAATCAACTGAATTCTTGGCTGTATAGTCAAATCTCGATGTTTCAACCGAATTCATTCACAACAGGGCTGGAAAGGACGATTGTCGTAGACGAGGAAGGTAATACGTTGACATACAATCAAGAGTAGAGGGAAAAAAGGTGAAAATGGAGATAAGGCAGGAGGTAGCCATAGGGGTAATGTTCAGAAAAGAAAGTGGAACGAAAATGTCACCGTTGAAAATCAGCAAGGGAATGAGAAGAAGAAAGTGGTGGCTTGTAGCAGCTGTGGAAAGAGACACGTGGGTGTTTGTTTGAAAGGAAAGAGAGTGTGCTTTAATTGTGGCTAGAAGGGCCACATTGCACCAAAATGTCAAAGTCCGAGGAAGTGAGCCTGCTTCACGTGTGGATCGAAGGAGCATTTGGCTCAAGGTTTCCCAAAGAAAGTGGCTAGAAAAGCAAGCAGAAGCAAAGGAGACATCAGCAGTGGCAAGCTGGCTATTATAGAGGCAGAGCCACCGAATCGACCAACCAAACCTACATTCGACGTGACGGTGCAAAACGCAATGTAAGGTACTATTCTGATCAATGATTTAAATGATTGGGTGTTATTTGTTAATTTATGTTTGATGAATTTGTTTAGAAATTAGATTCGCTTCGGGAAGAGTTAGACTATTCCCTAAATATAGAAAGTGTGAATAGTGATTCCTTTTAAGTTGATGCGTAGAATTACGGTATGGGTATTAAAGGCCATGTGATGTCAATGGATTTATTTCCAATTTGATTTGGGAAACTCTGAGATTGTTGAACCAGGTGGCGATAAGTGATTGCCAAAGAAAGTGCGAAAACCTTATGACTCTGAGGAAGTCAAAGATAGTATTTTATTTTTCTAGTTGCAGGTCGCCTGTACGGTAGAGTTATCTATCGATGTTGTAAGTCAAGAAGTTGTTAAGAAAATAGTGTATGGGATACGTGATGTTCAAGATAGCCACTTCGTTAGCTAACTTGATGAGGAAATCGGTGGAATTTATATGGGCAAGAAATTATGAGGCGAATTTTCATGAATTGAAGAAGAAATTTAGTATACCACCTGTGTTGTCTTTACTAGATAATACATGAAATTTTGTGATGTATAGTGAGGCATCGTACAATGGACTAGGCTGTGTGTTTAGGCAGAATGACAGGGTCATTGTATACACACCGCGTCAGTAGTTTTTTTAGAAAGGGAATCCGACTCATGATCCAGAGTTAGCGGTAGTAGTGGTTGCCCTAAGGATTTGGAGGTGTTATTTTTTGGAAGTAGTGTGAGATATAAACAGACCATAAGTGTCTAAAGTATATCCTCGTACAGAGATATTTAAGCACGCATTTGAAGTGATAGTTGAAGTTGATCAAGGATTATGACTGCAAAATCCTAAATGAATATGGTTGCCGACGTCTTAAACAAAAATATAGAAGTTTTTTTTTGTTAACTACGCAGGATGGGTTCATAATAGAAATGGTTAAGTTGTGGTGAGAGGTAAGATATCCAAAAAGGTCAGAGGGGAAGCTGTTCAGATGGAAAATCGTGCAACTTTGCCGGACAGAGTAAAGGAAGAGTAACTCCAAGATGAAGGTGTTAATTCAAGATCGATATTGAAGGGTGGCTGAATGTTGAAGGAAGAAACTAGGTTTTGCCAGTATCGGGAATTGAAGATGAAGTATTGTGAGAAAAAAAATTATATTGAATCAACTAGGGAGCACGAAAAAAATATATTGCGCCTTCGACAATACTTTTAGTGGCAAGATATGGTGATAGATTTCATGGTACGTCAAAGTTAGCATATTTCTTATCGATCAGTGGGCGAGGTTATATGTTAAAGAAATTATTTTAAGGCACGGTGTTCCGGTATCAATCGTGTTCGACAGAGATCCACGATTAACATTGAATTTCTAGAAAAGTTGTAGTAATGCATGGGGATGTAGTTGAGAATGAGCACGTTATACCATTTACAAACCGATGAGCAGGATGAAAGGACAAGCCAGACATTGGAAGAAATTTACCAAACATTTACCTGTGGTTGAGTTCGCCTACAACAACAGCTATCACGTAAAGCGGGTATTGCCTTACAAAACGTTATATGGATGGAGGAACGAAGCTCCACTATGTTGAAATGACGATGAAGAACGTCGACTGCTAGGGCTTAAGGTGGTACAACAAATTTTATAGATCGTCAAGGTATATGAACAAGATCATTAGTAAACAGAAGGAAACATGTGTTTGTAGTATGTAGTTTTATTTTCTTCAGAATATCCCAATGAAAGGGAAATATAAAATTTAGAAAAAAAAGGGAAAGCTGAAACCGAGATTCTTAGTTTTTATGTACTACGAAGAGAGGGAATAGATGGTTATAAGGTAGCCTTACCTCTATAGCTAGAGCGCATTCGCAATATTTTTCATATTTCGGTGATATGATCGAATAAGCCCGACTACAATCATGTGATCGAGTACGAACCATTACAGTTGATAAATTTATCCTACTAGGAAATTTCTATTTAGATAAGTTGACAGAAAAGAAAAAGTTCTCAGGAATAAAGTGATACCTTTTGCTAAGGTAATGTGGAGGGACCACAATGCTGAAGAAGCTACGTGGGAATTCGAAAATAAGATGATGAAAAGTTATCCTAAGTTATTTGTGTACTCTATGTCTTCGATTATGGGGACATAATCCTTGTAAGAAGGGAAGAATATGACGAATGAATGGTTTGAGTTGTGATTCTAGGGACAGAATCCTTGTAAGGAGGGAAGGATGTAACGATCCAGAATTTTTGTATGTAATTTAAAATATTTATTGAATTAAATAAATATTTTAGTTGATGTGGTTATTTTTAAATAAATATTTGTTTAATTTGATTATTTATTAGTTAAATAAATAATTCACGAGTTTTGGGAATTAACTTAATTAAGGTAATATGTTAATTAAGTTGGTAATTGGTAATTTGGTATTTTGAAGTTAATTAAAATATAAGAGTGAGGAATTAATTAGTATGTGGTAATGTTTTAATTTAATTTAATAATTAAATTAGAGAGTTGATAAGAATTAAATGAATTGTTATAATGTTGTTTTAATTTAAATTAGTAATGAACGTAATGTACTAATTTATTAAATAAAATTATAAGGAAATTATAATTTTGTAGCAATGTGATTATGTGGCAAATTGATTTAATAAGTTGTTATTAACTTTGATTAATTAAATTTGAATATGGAAATATAATTATATAAAGTGTGACAATTGAACTATATTTTATAAGTAATATAAAAATAAACTAAAAAAGTTTTAAAGGGTTTTACCAAACAAGGGTTAGGGTTTATTAATCATTATTTTAAAAGTGTTTTGCCAAACAAGGGCTTATGGCTTTTGAATTTTAAAACTAATAAAATTTATTTCCTAGTTGTGTAACTGATGGTTAATAATGCGTATTATGTTTTATCAGTTTTATTTCTTTACGTGTTATACTTGGCCTAGCTATTTGCAAAGAATATAGAGAAAAGAGAGAGTTCTAGAGAGAGTTTGAGAGAGAAAATGTGAGAAGAAGTTCTGTAAGAACAAGGAGTAGCAATCAAAGTCTTGTAATCATCTTCTAGCTAATATAAACAAGAAAGCAAATGTAGAATTCTTATTTTTAAAGTTTTTGTTTTTATTTTATAAAAAGTTCTTCGTAATTGAGTTTTTGTGAATGATTCTTGAAAATATGGTGTCATATGTGTTAATATAGGATTATAAACTATTTTATGTCATTCATTCATGATGTAGAGTAATCAAATTCGTAGAAACATGTTTAGTATTGAAGAACTTGAATTACTGTGGTATATATATGATATGACTTATTTTAGAACTAAAATTGATGTTCAATTCATGTGTTAAACTGTAAATTGTTTGTTGATTATGTAAATACATGACAAAATAAAAATAATATGATTTAAACGGACTGTTTTGGTTGTAAAACGAATTCACAGCAAATTGTTTCGCTAAGAATGTCTAAAAGTGAAGAAATAGTAAAAATAGTGAATTTAGATGTTGTAATTTTGATGTTTATGTTGTTTATATGGTTAGAAATGTGTTAGAAACATTAGTTTATGTTTTTGTAAATTTATTACAACTTGGGTAAGTTAGAATGGTTGTTATAAATGAGCTTTTAGGCCTAATTTGGTTTTCTGCTGTGTTTGTTCGCGAACTACAGAAGCTAATAGCAGGTACCCCCGCCTCAGCGGGCGTTACCCGTGTTTTTTTATCCCGCCCAGGTGGGCTTTTATAGCACAAACCCCCCGCCCCAGCGGGGGGTAGACAGACTTACGAAAGTTAGAGAAAATCTGACCGGACGTGTTTTACTAAAATAGGTATAACTTTTTCATACAACTTCGATTGAAACGATTCAAGATGATTTGGAATGAGGACGAGTAGACCTACAACTTTCATTCTTTACATTTTTCAATTTGAGGTCGTTAGCTGGGGTAAAAATGGCCATCTTTAGGACTGATGTGCACTTGGAGGCAATCGGAGGGTGTCGGGCATGTACGTATGCAAGTGTAGTGCTTCTGATGATAAAAGATGTTATTCTAAGTTATAATACAAGAAATATTAGTAAATATAATGATGATTAACATTAATAAATGATGTATTAGATAAGTTGTGTAAGCATACTAAGCATACACGATTCGGGCATGCGACGAATGAACGTCGAAACACCATGATAAGTGTTAATGAACTTAAAAAGTGTTTCAATTCAATTGAAGTGAACATTATAAGATATGGAGTGGGGTTAATATACAACTAATAAGGAGTCCTCATAAGACTTAAACACTTAAATGAATTTCGAGTATGACTAGAAGAAATATAGTATTTATTAATAAGTTATATTAGATTGAAACTTAACGTTGTAAGAGTAGAGAATGTGATTTGCATGCTAAAAATCTTATGTTATATTTTAGTGAGTTTTCAGATTCGTGTTATGTGGTTGATTAGTATGGTTAAACCTTAAGCTAAAGGTTACAACTTAACTAAGATGAGATTTGAGTCTATAAGGATAATGTGCATGTAGCTAATTGATGTGATAATCCTAATGGTATGTTTATTGGAGTACGTGAGTTATAATTGTATAGCTCATGCAAGAGGCAAGTTCCCTAACCTTTGCTACTTTATTATTCAGCTTAGATATAGGGTTGTTCATCTCAGTTTAGATATAGATAAACCTTGCTGAATAATAAAGTAGCGAAGGTTAGGGAAATCGATACGGGCATTACGAATTTCTAGTTATGTCTTTCGGATTGACCAATGCCCATGTTGCATTCATGGACATGATGAACCGAATATTCAAAAAATATTTAGATCATTTCCTGGTTGTCTTTATTGATGACATCCTAATATGTTAGAGTTTATGCCTTAGAGGTAAATTATTTTATATAGTTATTTAACATTTTGATATTATATTTGATTGAATAAATGAATGATTTTATTAAGGTTTTTTTTACTGCGTTATATAAATGTTAACATAATAAAAGTCCTTAGACTAGTGATACAAATTATATAGCTTCAAGTAAGTGACTTGAACATGAGATTATATAATTACAATTAGTATCATTACTCTTAAATGTCCCTAGTCGAGTATCATTATTAATGGGACAACGATGATACATTGAGACTAGTATGTGGATTGACTGATGACCAAAGCTCATTAGTCATAAATATATGAGATATTGAGTCAATGCATAGGTATATGTTAGAGAACGATGTACCGGACAGACCCACTATGAGAATTCTATGTGGAGCATTATGCAAAGTGTCATTAGCAATTATCATAGTGACAATGATGTAATGATCCTCTGACCTAAAATCACTATATTACTACATGAGAATTTATATACTTTGATATCATCAAAGGTCACCTTTAATAGGGTGGACTATAAAGGTGATTAATGGGTACATCATGAATCGTGTGAGGAATATGAGTGATCTAGATGGAAT
This sequence comes from Panax notoginseng, assembly GCA_016801055.1. Taxonomy (NCBI): domain Eukaryota; kingdom Viridiplantae; phylum Streptophyta; class Magnoliopsida; order Apiales; family Araliaceae; genus Panax; species Panax notoginseng. The sequence continues at coordinate 137,544,624 of CM029020.1, read as the reverse complement.
TTAACCCTCCTATATAATAGGGGTGATATCCATAGGCCTCTTGATTGAGTAGGACTATGAAATGCATGACCATGCTCAAATAGTGATTTATTTCATATAGTCTACTCATTGATCAAGAAAAACTCAGATTAAATTATGAAGAGTATGACACATTCCATGACTCGAGTTTAATCTAGGATGTCAAGGTTAAAAGGATTAAATTACATTGAAACATTAGTCACAAAAAGGTTGCATTGAATCATCAATTTTATTATTACTTGGGTAGCAGTGATGTATTACTAGATGCCGCTCAGTGTTTATAATTTTATAATATGATTTAAAATTATTGCCAACGTAATAATAACCTATAGGGTCACACACATAGAACGTAATTTAAAAGGGAATTAATTTAAATTGTAAGGATTTAAAATTATCAATATGATTGATAGTATTTGAATCAGGAATTTAAATTAAAAGGATAATTTGTGTGTGTGTGTGTGTGTGTGTGTGTGTGTGTTTATATAAATTCGGATTTTAATTAGATTAAGTTTTGATTAATTCCTTCTAACTGGTATATATAAGATATATCAGCCATTTAGGAAGGATAATCATTAACCAAAACCTTAGCCGCTCTTAGAAAGAGACTAGAGAAAATAGTTTCGAATATCCTCATCCTTGGTGGCTAGTACCGCGATTCCTTTTTTCTGCAGATCATACGATGATTCGCGGGGCGTTCTTGTGGATACCGTAGAGGTGCAGTTCGTTTGGATTGCGTTGGAGGTTTGATTGCTCGGTATAAATTTCTAACCACTGAATTAATATGGTTTTCGTATGGATCCTATTTTAGGGTTTCGAAATTGCACTTTAAATTGTTTTTTTTGCTGCGTTTTATGTGTTGAAACCCAAGATAATATACTCCAAAAGCCTCAAATATTTCTTCACCCAGAACGAACTTAACATGCGCCAAAGACGTTGGCTCAAGCTGTTGAAAGATTACGACCATACCATTTAATACCATCCTAGAAAGCTGACACGTTGAGTAGAAGATCGTATGCAGGTACAAGTGCGATATTGTCAACACAAAGGCCCATTTTGTATGACTTACAAAGGATGGAGATAGAGTTAAAAACTCAAGGGACCCACGTGAAGATGGCAAATATACGAGTAGAACTGACTTTAATCGATAAAGTTAGAGCTTCTGTAGCAACAAACCTAGAGTCAGTACGTATGACTACGAAAAAGATTCAAATGACCCGGCAACGTATACAAACATCACAAGATCGACAAAAGAGTTATGTCGATCTTCATCGAAGGGACGTGGAGTTCAATGTCGGAGATCATGTATTGTGACAACCCGAGAATTTAGATAATTATTTAAATCTTAAATGATGGATTAAAGGTTAAATAATAAACCTAGATAGAAAATAAGTGAATGGATTTGAGATTTCCGAGAAGGAATTTTGTGAATTTAAAAATTTTATGGTGAATTATTCAGGATTAAGGGTATAAGTGTGTAAGTATCTGTGTATGTGGATTTATGTGTACAGTTTGTGGTATAAGGATCAAGAGTTAACCAGATAACCTATATCAGTGGCAAACCCTAGTATCATATTAAGAACGTCAACGTTTAGTTAAAAAATTCTTACGATTTATAAGAAACCCTAAAAACTGATTCTGAAAACCCTAACTTCAGTTTCGGAAATTTAAAACCCTAATTTGGGGATTTAAATATAATGTATAAGGTATTTGTGTACTAATCACAAATCTAATTAGGGATACGCCTATTAATTAATTAGAAATTCTAATAATTAGAAACCCTAATTTGTAAATTAGAAACCCTTATGTATAATTATGGACTTAATTGCTAAATTAGCAATTTTAATTAGGAAATATTAATCCTAATTAGCAAGGTTGAATTTATGATTAGGAAATTTTAAGATAATTATAGAATCCTAATTATAATTTAGAAATATTAATTTTCTATTTTGAAAACCTAAATTAGAAATTTTAGAAATTTGATTTTTAAAAGTTTAAGGGTTAAACCCTAAACTATAAGAGTTAAACCCTAAACCCTAAGGGTTTGAACAATTGACAAGTATGCCATTAAAATTGGAAATCAAATGACCATTTTGCCCTTTTAGCATTCTTTATTAGTTAACTTGCAAATCTTACCAAGATCTTGAGTTGGTGACCAACTAAAAATCTCCTATGTGCCATATATCCATTGTGTCAGCCAACTTGTTAGATCAAATACATTGTATCATATCATTTATATAGATTAAGAGAGAGAAAATGCATACTTTACTTCTCATTTTCTCCAAGACTTTCTCTCTCCATAATTTTCGAAATCTGGAGTGAGAGAGAGTGAGAAACCAAGCTAAGATCAGTTCATAGCATGCCTTGATCAGCAACCAAAGATCAGATTTAAGATCAAAGCTAGAAAAGGTATAAAAATCCTAAACTTAGAAATCATATGATTTGATGTTAAATGTTATTAATGATTGGTTAGATATGTGTTATAGGGTGTACTTTAGTGACCTGGGTTGATAGATCATAGATCTATAACACTTAGATGCACGAAAATAACATTTTTAGAAATCTAGAAAAATTGAAAAGTTTGGTCTGACAAGCAAATGTCAGGGCCCCTAGATTCTTCTGTGTTAGATGTTTATGGTGTTTTATGTTTTAGATATGTTCTATGCCATGTAGTATTTGATCTGGAACTTGAATCAGGGTTGGATCATGTCTAGATTTCTTGTTATAAGCAGTCAAACTACGTTGACCAAGCACGAAAACGGGTTTCTGGGAAACCCAGAAACCCAGTTTGTGTCTGACAGTGATATTGCTGGCCTTTGATCTTGCTTCTCTTTGTTATTTTGGTCATTTTGTTGGTTGGATCTTGTAGACTGACATATAGACTATATATATAAGTCTTTACATTACCAAAGTCATGATCAGAATCGATTATATATGTGGTCAAAGTAGGGTTGACGAAACTGCCCTATGAAGATTTCTGGAAAACCCAGATCTTCAAGGGGCAGACCCTAACCACTACTTTGACCGGTAAATATCTCTTAGCTGTGTTGATGTTATGATGCTCTGATGATATAGAGTTGTTCTTTGACATCTCTACTTCAAGTTTGAATCTTTAAACCACATGAATCAGACCATTAGTGCAAGTTATAAGGGTCTTAAAATAGCATCATCGACTGTTCTTCATTTTCTGGAAAACCCAGAAATGAAGAACAGCTTTGTCAGACTTTTCTGAAGCTTAGATCTCCTTGATAAGTTGTGTAATGGTAGTGGAACTTGTTTAGAGTTGTAGTACTATATTAGTACTACAACATTAACTCATTAACAAGCTCAGAACATAACAAGAACTAGGACCAAATGTTGGTCAAACTAAGCACCCGGTAAACTGGCATGGGTTTCTAGGTTTGGGCTCAAGAACACCATTACCAACGGATTTATCGCATAAAGTCCATTTAGCGACAGTTAATTTTCGAAATTAATTATTTTATTTATTAAATAGAAAAACAATGATTTTTAATTATTAAAAATATAAAATAAATTCTTAAAAATTATTTTAAAGCCTGAAAATTAGTTTTTAATTATTCTGAATATATTTCATAAATATTTAATATTTTTCGAATAATAATGGTATTTAATTTATTTAATTATAATATTAAATAAATTATTCAAAAATAATTTTAATACATGAAAAATCATGAAAAATTATATTATGGAGTAAGAAAATATTTTAAGTTATTTTTAATGACTTTTAATATTTTGTGAGAAATTTTATTAATAAATTAATATTAATGGTAATTGATTTATTTAATGAATATATTAAATAAATTATAAAAAATTAGAATTAATGATTTAATAATCATATAAAAATGATTTAAGGGTTAGAAAAATATTTTAAGTTATAAGATATAACTTTTGATATTTTGTCATAAAAATATTAATATTTTAATATTAAAAGTAATTATCGAATAATGAATTTAAAGGTTTAAAAATCATATAAATATGATTTTAAGGTATTAAAAATACTTTGATATATTATAAATATATTATAATATTATGTTATGATTTTTATTAATATTTAGTATTAAATAAATATTAATGATAAAGAAATTATGTGGTATTTAATTCTTATAAATACGATATTAATGATTGAAAATTCATGATAAATGTTAATAATTATCTAAAAATTATTATGAGACTTGGAAAAATTATTTTGACTGTTAATAAATTATCTAAGATAATTGTTAAGTGTTTAGGCAGAGTTTAATTGAACTTAAACTCGATAATTATCTGATTAGGCAATCGAGATGTCAGAATTGTACCGAAGTCGACTCAGACTGTAAAAGTTTGACTTGAGGATTAGGTTTTATGTGTTGTATAGATTGATAGGGTTATGTGATATGTGTTTAGGTTATTTTAAATATTGTGATGATATTATTCTAATTTGTATATCTATATTATTTATATGTTAGGTTTAGACAAAGCTAAATAGAATGCGTAATGGTAAACATCGGAACAGACAAGTTTTTCTTAACTCAACTTTGAGTTGTTTATTCAAATATAACTTGTGGTTAATCATTGCTGATTGTCATGTCTAAGAATTTTTAAATCGCACTCTGTGCATACTGCATGTATTCATCAGGTATGAAAGGCTGATCACCTTCATTACCATTCGGTCCAGATATATATATGTTCATGTTCAATGTTCGTTCAACTATGTAAACTTTGTTCATGCTAGTTCGCAATTATATTGTAGAACTGTAGCCAGCTTTTGTTCAATTCTTTTAATCATGATATATCCTTAATTATTGAACTTAAACTTGACGGGCAAACTTATTGCTCACCCTTGCTATATCATTATTAACATTGTAGATTAAGACGAATACGTCGGATACAGGAAAGGATAAAGACAAGTCCATCTTGGGATAATATGTGCAACTAAATTGTAATAGTATAGTATGATAATAACATTACATGTTAGATAGGTTATGAATTGTGTATAAGTTAAAGTTACTCTACCTTGGGGTTAGTGTGTAAATATAATGTATAAATAATTTATGTTTATATCTTTCGCAATAGTTGTAGAATGATTGTACCAGATCCGTGGTGATTCGGGACCCGGATTTGGGACTCTCACATGTATTGTTACGTGTTACTCCATGAAAAGGACTGAAAAGATTTAGAAAGAGAGAAAAGCTCAACCCTCGATTTATTGGTCCATTTGAAATCCTCGTCCGAGTAGAAACTGAGGCTTATAGACTCGCTTTACCGCCAAGTATGTTTCGTGTTCATAACGTTTTTCACATATCTATGTTACTATTTTTTTCATACTCATAAAGGTAGTCATTTCATTCCTTATTATTCTGTGTGAATAGCCTGTCTACATGGATTACCGCAAGCTTGGTGAATAACCCTTCGTATTCATTCTTTATAAAATTGTGGAAATAATCTGTCTATGCGGATTACCGTATGACGGGTGAAAATTCATTTTCGGTTTCTTATATTATTTCATTTCATATTCCTAAATCTAAACTTACTATTGCTTCTATAATTCTTGAAATGATTAGAAATTCCTTGAGGTTTGTGCTTCGTCTAATATCATTTCACTGAAATATTGGTTTGAACTCTCTTATTGAAATTTTAATCTTCTCATGTCGGGGTACTATTCATGGGTACTATTCATACGGTACTATTCATGAGTACTATTCACAATAGAATTTAATTTTCTTTTCTTTGTCCAAGTTATATTTTATAAATCTTATTCTTGAAATTGAATCCATGTTTTGATCTTTATGTTGACAATTTGAACATTGTTGAACTCTAGATAGATTGAATTATAAATTACTAATATTTATCCTTGATCTCACTTGATTGATTCTTTATATCATTGTCATCATCCTCATACTTATATTGTGCTGAAAGTCATCTTTGGCCGTAGTGCAAAGATGGACTGTTGATTGGTATGATTATGACCAGGAATTGTGTAATAGTATAATCATAACCTTTAATGTTATAGATAAAGGTTTGTGGTGAAAGTCTTCTTTGACCCGTAGTGCATAAATGGACATGTGTTTGGCATGATCATGACCATTGGTAATGCAAATAATTATTTTTAGCCCGTAGTGCATAGATAATTCGTTGATTGGAAATAATTATTAATTGGTGTTACATGGATAAAATATTGATGATGGACTTTTAAATCATAGGAGATAGTAGACATCATGCTCTACTTGACTCTTCTAATGGATTGCTGTTTTCGATGCAATTTTTGATCTAAATTTGTTGTCTATTATATTCTATTAGATTTTTTTTGTGGAAGACTAAGGATAATTTGTTCTACATTATCTTAGTCATAATATTCTATACTGGGCTAGTTGAGCTTAGTTCATCTAAATACCTGTTCATCTTTGCACTACGGGCCAAAGATATTCATCAGTTAGTCATCCATCTTTGCACTACAGGACAAAGATATTCAATAATATCATCATTTAGGACTGAGGATGATAAAAAATATTTTAAAGAAAACGAATCCAGTGAAACAAAAGAACAAATATTAAGAATTCGTACTTTAAACAATCCAAGTTCAAAAATACTTCATAAATAACCATAGTGGAGTAAAATTCAAGAATGAAGATCAAAACATGGATACAATCAAAGCTAGTATCCATAATTAATATCTTGGACAAAAAAAGAAAATTTAATTTTTCTGTGAATAGTGCCGTATACGTGAATAGTGCTGTATACATGAATAATAACCTCAACACAAAAAGACAGGAATTTCACAAGAAAAATCTTACCAATATTCTGGCATAATGATATTAAAAGAATAATATCATTTATAAAAGAAAATAACATTCCTTACCTCGAAAAGATAGTACTTCTGACCGGAATACTGGATATAGTGCTGAAGGGAACTTGCACCGTATAGCAACACTCAAAGTATCAAAATACTCACAATAATACGCTCGCTAATATAGAGAGAGAAAGAGAGAGAAAACTTCAGTTTCTAGTGTGATTTTTAATTTTAACTTAAGCACCCTATTTATAGGAAAATGCTTAGAACACCAAAGCAGAAAATTTAATAATATATATATATATATATATATATATATATATATATATATATATATATATATATATATATATATATATATACGGAGAATCTCTAAAGCGAACCTTAAAAAGCGAACTAAAGACGAACCGTCGTCTTTGGTGTCTATGGCGACGGTTCGACCCGTCGCCAAAGACTACATGGCTATGGCGACGGATCAAACCGTCGCAATAGACACCAAAAACGACGGTTCGTCTTTGGTTCGCTCTTTAAGGTTCACTTTAGAGACGGACCGTATATATATATATATATATATATATATATATATATATATATATATATATATATAATTATATATATATTAATTTTCAAGCCAACCTTAGACAACTGATCTCAGCTCATTATGCACATGTTAGTGTAGCCCACAAAACAAAAAAAAACATTTTTCTTAATAAACATAATTAAAACTTCCAAAAATCAATTATTTTGGAACTTCGAAACTTCAATAATTCATAATAAATAGCCCTTTTATCAAAAAAATTCGAACCTTATGCCTTTTTCATAGGAAATTCCATTATCTACAACTTTGTAAGTTTAGATTTTTCCAAATTCCAAGTAAAAATTGACCGAAATCTACATACGGACGATTTTATAGGCTATAATCAAATTTCAGTCAAGAAATGGGGTTCACAAACATGAAAAACATGTTTTAAATATTTTTAGTAACAAAAATACTTCTCGTCATATACTCATATATCCCACATTCATTGTAAAAATATTACTATTATTATATTATTAAAAATATAATAATATATTTAAATAAATTATTTATCAAAAAAGATAAAATATCAATTTTTCAACAATTGTCACTTTAAAATTTTCTTCATCTATATTCACATAAAATGAATATTTTCCTTATCATATAAATTAATAATTAATTATTCACAAATACTATCAAATAATATTATAGAATCACAATACTGGCAACCAGGTCGTTCCCAGGAAAGAGGGGGCTTTCCAATAAGGATTTTTCCTTATTGGCGCGCAATTAGGTGACCAAACCTCTCCTTAGACAAAACTTTCTAAACATTGCCAATAATGCTATCTAATAATATTATTTAAATAATATGAATTATTGCTTCGATAATGGAAAATACTGTGCAGTGACAATTATTAAAACAACAATAATATAAAATATTAACGCAACAATTATTGAATCAATAAAATAAACTATTGAACAATAATTAATGTAACAATTATTGAGTAGTGACTTCTTACGTAAGAATTAATAAATGGTGCAATACCGTGTGCTACTGTGCAACAACGCGTATTACTGTGTTTTAACCACCGGGTATTCCAACAGTATTAATGGTAACAACTACGCCGTTATTTATAAACAACTTATACTTGTCATTTTCTTCATCCAATCGCTTTCCGTTATGGTGCCCACAAAAGGCTGCGTCGTCGTACGAATATTCCCCGACAGCAAGAATATTCCACGACCAAACGAATATTCCCCGACAACAATGAATATTTTATAACCGCTTGCTTATTTAAAAATATTTGCGCATTTTACCCACAACTAACCACATTAATAAAATAAACCCTTACTATTTCAAAATAATAAATAAAGAAAATTCCATTTTATTAAAAAAAAATTCGGGGTCTTACAACCTCCCCTTCTTGTGAAATTTTGTCCTCGAAATTGACGTACGTACCTGGTGTTTCGAAAAGGTGAGGATACCTCGCTTTTATTTCTGTTTCCAACTTCCAGGTCATTTCTTTAATAGCATGGTTCCTCCACAAAAGCTTAACTTGCGGTATGACCTTTGTGCGTAGGACATGCTCCTTCCTATCCAAGATCTTGATAGGTACTTCATTGTACGTTAAAATTCGGCTATTTCGTCTGGTTCTAACTCAATAACGTGGTTAGGGTCGTCCACATAATTTCGTAACTTTGATACGTGAAAAACGTTATGAACACGCGACATACTTGGCGGTAAAACGAGTCTATAGGCCACAGTTCCTATTCGATCGAGGATTTCAAATGGACTAATAAATCGAAGGTTTGAGCTTTCCTCACATCGCCGATTCTCGCTTTTGGAATAACAACTTCTTGCACCTCCTTCTTCATATTCATCAGCTCCGGTGTGTAGCTTGAGCGGTTTTAACTTTATTGATTAAAGTCAATTTTACTCGTATATCATCACGTGATCCATAGAGTCTTTAACTCTATCTCTATCATTTGTAAGTCATACGAAATGAGTCTTTTTGTTAAAAACATCGCACTCGTAACCACATACAATTTTCTACTACACACGTCAGCTACCACATTCGTTTTTCCAGGATGGTATGGTCAGAACAGGTGCCAAAATGAGTCTCCTCTTGAGTTCTTCGAAGCTCTTCCCACATTCGTTGCTCCATTCGAATTTTGTATCTCTACGAGTCAGCTGAGTTAATGGAGTAGCGATTCGAGAAAATCTTTCCACGAATCTCTGATAATAACCAACTAAGCCTAGAAAGCTATGTATTTCGATTACTGACTTAGGTTGCTCTCAACTATGACTCATATCCCAATCTTGGATAACACGTCACAATGGTACCTATCAGTTTACTACCACACAAATATGGCGTCCCCTACGGAGAGTCTGACTTCGGTGCATTCCATAAAGGAAGTCACCAGATAGAGGCTCGGGTACCAAATTCTATAGTTGAATTTTTAACTCCTGGAGTACAATAGGAGCCATTCGATATGAGATTTTAGAAATGGGTTTTGTACCGGGTTCAAAGTCGATACAAAATTTAATATCACACTTTGGGAGTAAGCCAAGAAATTCTTTAGGAAATACATCAGAAAATTTACTAACAATAGAAATATCATTCAAATCTGACGTATTTTTGTTCAAGTCCATAACATGGGCTAAGAAAACTTGACATCCGTTTTTCAATAAACGAATGACTTTATGGCTTGATATGAAAGTGTTTGACTTCAATGGTTTGGTTGCTTGAATTCGAATAGCAGGTTGCTTAGGAATATGAAAACTAACAACTTTATGAAAGCAATCAATTTTGGCATGATGAGTAGTTAATCAATCAATCCCTAAAATCACATCAAAAGCAAATATCTTTAAAGAAATAAGGTCAATAGGTAATGTGACAACTTGGATCAAACAAGATTTATAAACAGTGGATGCAACGAAAGTTTCTCCTAACGGAGTTTCAACAGATAAGTCAAAGTCTAATTTTCTCCGGAGTCAAGTTTAAACGTTGAGTATAAGCAGGAGAGATAAATGAATGGGTTGAACCGGTATCTAATAAGGTATAAACTTCATAAGAATTTATAATTAACTAACCCGTGCTAACTTTGTTCGGGTTCCTCGCATTCTGACCAGTCACGACAAACGCTGTTTTAGGAACCGTTGACTTTGACTTTTCTAGGACAGCCTTTTAAGTCACCATCCCGCTGGACTGGATTTTGCTACCGTATAATCTCGAGTGATATGACCTACTTTTTCACAATTATAACATACCTTGGAAGGCTGTGAACAGTTTGGACTTATATGTCCCTCCTCTCTGCATTTGTAGCATCTAACGGGCAGTCGTTCTCCTCCCCTAGAATTTGTTACTGCTGTTGCTGCTGCTGCTGTCGACATCTTCCCGTTATCGTTAAATCTTCTCTTCTTGAAATTTCCACTTGAGTTATTTCTTCTATTATCTTGGCCATGATTACCACCGAAGTGGTTACCATTTTGGCACGATAATTTCCTCCACGATGGTTATCCTTGTTCTGATGACCGTTACCATTGGTACGATTATCATCGATTGTAGGTCAATATTCTTCGATTGAGCTGACTCATTATCGCGCTCCAATAATTGAGCCCTATTCACAACATCTAAATATAGAGAAAATTTATGAGAAATGAGATATTGACGTATGTCGGGTTTCAAACCTCTTAAAAACATCCGCATCATACGTTCCTCATTCTCCACCAAATGAGGTGCAAACCTGGATAACTCCGCGAACTTCACCTCGTACTAGGACACCGTCATGTTATTCTGTTCTAGTCTAATAAACTCTACCTCCTTCATATGACGAATAATTTCAAGAAAGTACTTGTCATTGAACATTTTTTGAAACGTTTTCCAAGACATGCTGAGTGCGGCTGGCTGGGTACGCTTCACAGATTTCCACCAGTAATCTACCTAGTTACAAAACATAAAAGTGGTGAATGGAACCTTCTGTTCCTCCGTGCATCCCAAGACATCGAATATCTTGGTAATTTTCTTGACCCACATCTCCGCCTTAATCGGATCCGGCTTTTCCCAGAATTCTGGTGGTCCCAACTCTTTGAACTGTTTGGTTGTGACAAACCGTGCGTTGCTATCATTTCCACCGGTATTTTGTACACGAGTCTCCCTCGTCTGGTTTTGCATGAACTGCAAAAAGCTTCTAAAAATCCCATCGTTCATCGTCTGATTAGTGGTGTTGTTCACAAGTGAAACATTATCGGCCTGTTGCACGTTCTTCTCATTGGTGAGCAAAGGTGTCCAGGGTCTCATTTCATTCACTGTTAACATTCTCAGTTGCCATTCTCAATTACTGCCATAAAACAAGGGTTAATTAAAGAAATTAACATATCACATAATATCCCTATATTCTGACCAACCAACAAATAAGCTTAGGTAGGACATACTAGCGAAGGATTTAGTCATCTCTCCCCTCCTAGTTCTATTCTCCGATCTCCGCTAGAGACCATATCCCTAAGCTCTGATACCAACTGTGACGCCCCCAAAACAGGTATACATCACCCATTCTGAGTCGCCAAAACATGGTACAAAAATTACTACAACTTTATTAATACAATTGTCGTGCAAAATACGACAACACTTAAACTGTGAGTTTAAATACAAATATTATCTTCTAGACAATATCCACACTCAAATAAGTCCTCATTACAATTATTGATACATTATTTTACAAAAATGGTGAGGACTACTAAACAACTTTCTAGAACCATCATTCCATACCCCAACTAGCACTTGCTACATTTTCGTCTCCTGAGAAGAAAAATGGAACAAAAAGGAAAGGGTGAGCTCAACTAGCCCAGTAAAGAACATTATAACTAAGATAATATAGAACAAATTATCGTTAGTCCTCAACAGGGAAAAATATAATAGAATACAATAGACAATAAGTTTTAAATCAACATCCGCAGCGGAAATAATAATTCATTAGAAGAGTTAAGTAGAGAATGAATTCTACTATCTTCTAAGATTTAAAAGTCCATCATTAATATTTTATCCCTGTAGCATCAATCAATATACATCTTGAATCAAATATTCATCTTTGCACTACAGGCCAAAGATATTCATTTGTATCACCAGTTGGTCATGTTCATCTAAACACCTGTTCATCTTTGCACTACGGGCCAAAGATATTCATCAGTTAATCATTCATCTTTGCACTACAGGACAAAGATATTCAATAATATCATTATTTAAGACTGAGAATGATGAAAAATATTTTAAAGAAAACGAATCCAGTGAAACAAAAGAACAAATATTAAGGATTCGTACTTTAAACAATCCAAGTTCAAAAATACTTCATAAATAACCATAGTGGAGTAAAATTCAAGAATGGAGATCAAAATATGGATACAATCAAAGCTAGTATCCATAATAGATATCTTGGATAAAAAATAAAAATTTAATTTTTCTGTGAATAGTGCCGTATACGTGAATAGTGCCGTATACATGAATAATAACCTCGACACAAAAAGACAAGAATTTCACAAGAAAAATCTTACCAATATTCCGGCATAATTATATTGAAAGAATAATTATACACATGTTAGTGTAGCCCACAAAACAAAAAAAAATATTTTTCTTAATAAACATAATTAAAACTTCCAAAAATCAATTATTTCGGAACTTTAAAACTTCAATAATTCATAATAAATAGCACTTTTGTCAGAAAAATTCGAACCTTATGCCTTTTCCATAGGAAATTCTATTATCTACAACTTTGTAAGTTTAAGTTTTTATAAATTCCAAGCAAAAATTGATCGAAATCCACATACGGACGATTTTGCAGGCTATAATCCAATTTCAGTCAAGAAATGGGGTCCACAAACATGAAAAACATGTTTTAAATATTTTTAGTAACAAAAATACTCCTCCTCATATACTCATATATCCCACATTCATTGTAAAAATATCACTATTATTATATTATTAAAATATAATAATATATTTAAATAAATTATTTATCAGAAAAGATAAAATATCAAATTTTCAACAATTGTCACTTTAAAATTTTCTCCATCTATATCCACATAAAATGAATATTTTTCTTATCATATAAATTAATAATTAATTATTCATAAATAATATTATAGAATCACAATACTGGCAACCAGGCCGTTCCCAAGAAAGAGGGGGCTTTCCAATAAGGATTTTTCCTTACTGGCGCGCAATTAGGTGACCAAACCTCTCCTTAGACAGAACTTTCTAGACATTGCCAATAATGCTATCTAATAATATTATTTAAATAATATGAATTATTGCTCCGATAATAGAAAATACTGTACAGTGACAATTATTAAAACAACAATAATATAAAATATCAACGCAGCAATTATTGAATCAATAAAATAAACTATTGAACAATAATTACTGTAACAATTATTGAGTAGTGACTTCTTACGTAAGAATCAATAATTGGTGCAATACCGTGTGCTACTGTGCAACAACGCGTATTACTGTGTTTTAACCACCGGGTATTCCAACAGTATTAACGGTAACAACTACGCCGTTATTTATAAACAACTTATACTTGTCGTTTTCTTCATCCAATCGCTTTTCGTTATGGGGCCCACAAAAGACTGCGCCGTCGTACGAATATTCCCCGACAACAAGAATATTCCACGACCAAACGAATATTCCCCGACAACAATGAATATTTTATAACCGCTTGCTTATTTAAAAATATTTGCGCATTTTACCCATAACTAACCACATTAATCAAATAAACCCTTACTATTTCAAAATAATAAATAAAGGAAATTCCATTTTATTAAAAAAAATTTCGGGGTCTTACAATAGGTAAGTCCAAACGTACATATAAACGTCTAACTTAGTCGTAACTTCATACAACATCACCTATACTATACATTCATAGCGCAATTCAGTTTGTAAGACGTTACAAATCCAAACAACATATCATTGCTTAATATCTTGAAAATATTCCTTTGGACTTAACATTCAAAAATCAAAATTAACATTAATCTCTATCACATAGCATGCATCTTAACACATTACATAGCATATTGGTCATATATTACAAATTAAAGTAATCATATAAGCATACTTCACACATAAGATTCAAAAATAGAAGTCGTTTATGACTACTGCACGGTGCAGCTGCGCTATGGCTAAGCCTAGGACTGGCGCAGTTGCGCCGTCCTCTAACTATGCCATGACTCAGCTGTTGCCTTATGATTTCTGTCCCAAACCTTACACATCTAAGTAATAAAACTCTTTCATACCTACATTTTAGAGGTGCTCACATAATCACATAACCGTTCTTGTTTTCATTTGTATGAGTTCAAACTTACATTCTATATGGCCTTCAAGCAAAACCTTATCAAGCGGTTACCATGACTCATTAATCGGTTATATACCCACATAGAGATTTCAAATTCTGTTAATGCTTATACTTGTAGCATTCATAATGCTTGTTCGTAGCTATTATTATTTAAAGCTTGGAATCATGCTTTAAACTCATATTTATTTTGAAATCCTCATGTTCCATACATATAATCATACCTAGAGATATTATCGACATAACATGGCATCTTATCTCATTTAGCATCTAGATATTTATGTGATGCAACTAAATTTTGAAAATATGTTCAAGTTTGCTTTTGAAATCGCTTTAAACTTGAACAATGCCATTCAACACATACAAGACAACTTAAGGACACTATTCACATGTATTCAAGTCATGTTAACATGCTCGTAAGGTCAGAATATAAACTATATAGTAATCATGCATGTTAGCTCACTAGGCTAAGCTTTTTCTTGAAACATCTCTAACACAAGGCTTAAAAAGTTCGGTCATGATCAAAATAATTATGTACACCATAACATGTTCATCTATGTGTAAAATCAGTTATGTGTAGCTTACTAGGTTCACATGTTCTCTAACGTAGTTTGTTTTTATAACTTAATGTCCAAAACTCCATCTAAACCATATGCTTTCGTTAATCAAGAAAATCTATTAAAACATGCTCAACGTAGGTTAATATACTTGTATATACCCCTTACACATGCTTACATGCTAGCTTGAGCCATAACGATTAACTAACACTTAGCAGATTTCAAAACAGGCAGCCCAACTGATCTCAGGAACTGGGGCAGATGCACTGCGCCTCAGTGTAATTCTGGCGCAGCTGCGCCGTGCCTGGTTCGAGCAAAGAATCAGTCTGCTTCGGCAGAAAGCTAGCCCAACCTTAGAAATTATTCACCATATTGATTCTAACCAGCCATATATCAATTGCAACATGCTTATATGGTTATATAACAACTATTTAAACATTACCCAACCTCATTAACATCCAATTTCACAAAATCAAGAATTTGGATTTTAAGAACTCAGACTCCATTTTTCTACAGAGAATGAAATTGAAGCAAGGAAGAGAACATATACCTTTGAATTTGTGAATGGAACTTGCTCCAATGAACTCTGAAGCTCTTAGAATGCTTATAAGCTCTCAATCTCCTAGCAATTCTCAGACAACTCAAGCAACACAAAGAATGAAGGGAAGTGTTCATTTTATAGAAAATCCATTAACCACGCCAAGCCATTGTCCAACTATTCAACCCAAAGGATGGAAGAATTGCATGAAGGTTAACAAGGAGTTAGTAATTAGTTGGTGAATTTCATCATTATGCCCACTCCCTCCATGATCATAGTCTAGCAAGCTTTGAAGAAAAATGAAGAACATAGGCCTTAGCCTTTTGCTCAAACATGTGACTGAGAATGAGGCAAATGGGACACTCATTTTGGGACACTTCCACTAACTCAGCTCTCTTGTATTCTTATGTTATACACTCATACAAAATCCTCATTCTTATGTTATAGTGTATATATTTTACCCCTGCCTAAATTTTAATGTCACAATATGATTCACATAATTAATATATCAAGGTAGTAGATGCCATGCAGTCATACATATCAACCATGTACATTCTATTTTAATGTTTCCCCACATGCATATTGTCACATACACCTCTTATGATGTGTTCATATCATATAATTTCCATAAATCTCAATGTATGGTTACTATATGTAGTATAGTCACCTGAGTGTTGCACTACACTATATAATGCAGTTGTATTCCATATATTTAATATATTAAGTATCTCCTTTTTACTATAAATCACCCGTTGGTATAAAAATAAATATTTTAATAATACACATTTATTTACTTCTATACTTTAGAGTACACGCTTAATTGTCTCATCACATAGGATGAGATAACCACACTTATTTAAATCAACCTTATGATTTAATTACTTTTACCATATGATTTTTTTATATCATTGGTTCCGATTAAATGTCACACTTCAATTAGTCTTAAGCCATAAGTATTATATATTACTACTGCTCACATTTTTTCATATTACACATAGTAATATTATTTAACGATTATGCCCACATTAATATTTTAATTGGGCTAAATATCGTTTAGTTGGGTTACTTACAACCCATACAATAATTAATTAATATTAATTATTTCTTTTCGATAATTATTATGCATTCCTCTAATTAATAGAATATAAAATTCTATAATATCGCTTAATTAACCAATACTTAATTCGAGTTAATTAATTAAATCTTTATTCAAGTCATGTTTTGCTAACCAAATAAACACTTAATCACCATTCATGACCTTATAAGAGTTATTAGTATGCATGGCTTGAAATCACATTATCATAAACTGACTCATAGTTTTCTACAGACCGGCGCAGCTGCGCCGGTCACAGACTTGGAAATGGCGCAGCTGCGCCATACCAAAATCAGTGGCAGACCAGTTCTGCATCAGCAGAACTAAAACCTACGCTTCTAAATACTTTACACATCCTCCTTAAGTGTTATCTCATCTAACATCAATACCCTCTTTGATTCCACGTGATTGGTTACTATATTCCTTAATAATTTAAGGATCACACTTTGAGTTTTAAAACTCTATCTCTGTATTAGTTTAACCAACTATACATCTCCTTTACGGTTTCATACCACCAATAACATAACACTCGAATATATAACACATACATACATTCCTTTCATTTTCAC
This sequence comes from Panax notoginseng, assembly GCA_016801055.1. NCBI lineage: Eukaryota > Viridiplantae > Streptophyta > Magnoliopsida > Apiales > Araliaceae > Panax > Panax notoginseng. Next base: position 137,527,204 of record CM029020.1, on the reverse strand, counting down.
TTCTTGTTGTGTATTGAATTACGTAATAATTCTCTAACCACCTTAAAGGTATAACGATTATCTACTCTCGTCAACAACGTACATATATACTAGTCTAAACCTAGCACAGGTCGAGCCTTTAATAGTATTCAATATAGTATACTGAGTGGTTTCCCACAAACAACCAACAAATTAGTTTCCGTCTCGTCTACACTGTTTTCACAGTGAGTTAGATCGGTTACTAATTCGTATATACCTCCGCTCTCTGAAGAAATTGTTTAGCCCAGCTCCTATACATCTACCATTAAAGAGTACGGTTGCACTACTTTAGACTTGATACGTACTCGTACAAATACTCAAAAAATTGGTGATTATCAAAGATATTTAATGTCACCAACTACTATTATAAAATAATTTCACATAAATTATTTAACATCAATAGATAAATTCTTATCCATCTTCTTTACTAATTCATCTCTACAATTTATAACAAATATATAATAATAATATATATTCATTAAACACAACATTACATATTACATAGCTCATATTACCCTATGTAACACAATACCATATAACTCGTAACACACACACACACACACACACACACACATATATACATATATATATATATATATATATATATATATATATATATATATATATATATATATATATACTCGTTCGAACCCATCTCATGCTTTAAGAATTTTATTTACTAAATTCTTATTTTAATAATTTTTGAAAATTCGGGTTCTTACATCCTGTCCCCCTTATAAGGATTCCGTCCTCGGAATCACCAAAACCTCCTCTACTCGGCGCTATTCTGATTATTACATATTCTTTTGAATAATTTTATTCATTCTTTTTTCAGAAGTTTTATTATAACTTGTTCACTTGCATTCTACCACATTCTCCTTTCTAAGGAACTTTCTACTCACTACATTCATCACATAGAAGAATAAGAATCTTCCACTATTTTTCAATAATCGGGAAGTAGTTTGTATAACTCAGATTCCAAATTATGTTGAGGGGTCACAAGACCGTGAACCAGTGCTTCATCACAATCTTTCGCACTACAAATCAGAGTGTTTATCAATCACAAGGACTGAAAACACCCTCCACACGTACACTAGGTGGCCAACCTATTGTACCACTATGTTGGGACGCAACGTAGTGTTTTGTAACGACTACATGCGTTATGCTCGGAACCATTGTCCCCGAAAATATGTCCCCTTATAGGGTTGTTCACCTCAGCTTTTCAACAACTGAATCCGCACCAGAGTAATCTGGTTTGGCACAAATACTCAAGAATGCTTGAATTTCACAGCTATTTTTCAACAGTCGTCTAGCCGAATCAAATAGCTTAGACTTTTATCAATAACTCGAACATTAATCAAAATAATGTGGCCAACTTAATTGACCTTCTTCATAATTTAAAAGAAAACCAAAAATTCTTTTATGACATCATGATACCATACTAGATTAGTAGTACGTTGAGGATTCCGCCATTATGCGACTTTGTCATACTACACCGTACCAAAATTTGCTGACGATCTTTCGATCACAACCAACACTAGATTCAACTGCATTGATGGCTCCATCTTTTACCATACACCATATCAAATGATGCACATGGTTAGAAATACATTTTGAAAGTTTTCAAATCATTTTTGTCTTAGCCAAAATAATTAGCATAGACATAAGAATAACGGTATTATTTTTAAACATCATTGGTTCAATCACAAGAGCCAATGTTTTTCAGGAAAACAAAAGTACAAACATTAGCACGAAGTCAATAAATTTTAAAAATCTAGCAGAGCTAGAGGATTTAGAAAATTCAAGTTTCTCCATCAACTTCAATCTTTACTACACCAAAATTTCTAAATTCATAACATATATATACCCGATACAGTTCATCAAACTTACCACACTTTGGAAATTCAAGAACTTGCCACAATTATATGAGTTTAAGAAATTATCCTAGTCAGACCATAGGCGTCCATTCGCTGAGGGGTTCAAAAATATTTCATATAATTAGGAGTCACGAACATACCACAAGTATGAGTTTTAAGAACTCGCTACTTAAACTTATATTCTCTAACTATAACCTATCTATCTGTTATACACATGAGAAAAGAATCACCTTCTCAACAGGTACATAGCAAATAGCGCGACACGGACATTTCAATGATTATCAGTGCCAGAGACTAAATGATTTTTACACCAAGTACAATTCCCCGCCCATAATAAGGAATCATACAACTCAGCTATTGACATGGGTCCTCAATTGAAATCCCACTTAACCCTCTCTCATTCTTAACTTACTCTTTGCTTGATACAAATTCTTCGTATCTCATCACATACAACTCCTCATGAGTTCACATCGTACCATTTCACAATACATTCTCTTATAGCATCAAGCAATACACACTTAGTTGTTACAGACTAATTATCACTTCATAGCTCAATCCGATCACGTCGTGATCATCAATTTACCCTAGGGTTCTTTCCCTATTATCAACAAAACTCCACTCGAGATCATTCTCAATATCTTTATCATATTATAGACACTATCTTAACATTTTTATTAACAGAGTTAGGAAACTCCAGAATTCTCATTCTCTAGATACTTCAAGATTCTTCTTTGAATCTTCACTTATACATTTTAATCTTTATCTTCCTCTCTTTCTCAGGTTATAGCCTAAGGTACACTTACCTAAGTTTATAACCTATAACTTTGATACCAACCTGTGACGCCCCCAAATTCGGGTCCCTTCGAACCTCAAATCCGGTCCGCCACGATACTACTATCGTCAAACTATTTATATTTTTCATTCATAACTTAATGAATAAACTTTACTTATTATAATTTAGAATATAAATTCATCCCATTACCAGGATCTACACAATGACCCCAAACTTTTATAATTTTCACAACTTGGTCATTTACTATTCCTGTTTTACATCACATTCGATGTTATACAAATATGCGAAATAATTTAAACTTTTTCAATCTCCTTTGAAAATAATTCTTTTATTGATATCTTAACTTGAATCACTTACATATCCTTGAATCAAATTATGTTATGATTCAGTCTATTCGAATTACTGTATAAATATTTACATCTCAATTCGAATATCTCTATGTATAACATAATACAACTTAATATGTATTACACATTATCAACTACTATCATGTACATATACTAGAACCTAAACATGGTTCAAATGCATCTAGTTAAATAATAAATCAATCTCCTTCGATACTATTGAACTTTATCAATCAAGTAACACGTAACCTTTACCGTGTATCCTTAACCTGCAAAAGTGGTTATTTGCAAGGGTGAGCTCGACAGCCTAGCAATTCTAACAGTTTTCATGCAGCACATAGCATATAATAGCATATTCAGTTCTTCCATTCATAATCAATTAATATTTACTACGCATGTTACTTCACATATAACATGCATAAAGATTTATATCACAAACATATCATCAAAGATCAACTTTCACATTTCATACATATCTCATATGCATTTCATATATATACATCAATATTTGCATAACATAATATAGCTCAACTAACAGTTATCAAATTCATATATCAAATAGGAATTGAAAGACTTGCTTGATTCGTTGTTTATCAATTACGACTTAACTGCTTAAAGCTTATCTGCACTGCGTCTATTCCTACACAGTTATATAATCATGGATTCATATCCATCAGTAACATATTTTATGTATTCTTAATGTAATAACAATGTTACATTATTTCCTAACTAGGTTCGTAAAACCTACATTTCACTTTCCCATCACATTCTAGGAATAGCTAGGTCCGTATAGGTATACCTTAACCATCCGGACATGACATCAACATCCGTATATATCTATCACACACTTGACTCGCTACATGATTGACATATTTAAAACTCGTATAGGTAAGTCCAAACATACACATAAACGTCTAACTTAGTCGTAACTTCATACAACATCACCTATACTATACATTTATAGCACAATTCAGTTTGTAAGACATTACAAATCCAAACAACATATCATTGCTTAATATCTTGAAAATATTCCTTTGGACTTAACATTCGAAAATCAAAATTAACATTAATCTCTATCACATAGCATGCATCTTAACACATTACATAGCATATTGGTCATATATTACAAGTTAAAGTAATCATATAAGCATGCTTCACACATAAGATTCAAAAACAGAAGTCGTTTATAACTGTTGCACGGCGCAGGTGCGCTAAGCCTAGGACTGGCGCAGCTGCGCCATCCTCTGACTATGCCAGGACTCAGCTACTGCCTTATGGTTTCTGTCCCAAACCTTACACATCTAAGTACTAATACTCTTTCATACCTACATTTTAGAGGTGCTCACATAATCATATAACCGTTCTTATTTTCATTTGTATGAGTTCAAACTTACATTTTACATGGCCTTCAAGCAAAACCTTATCAAGCGGTTACCATGACTCATTACTCGGTTATATACCCACATAGAGATTTCAAATTCTGTTAATGCATATACTTGTAGCATTCATATTGCTTGTTCATAGCTATTATTGTTTAAAGCTTGGAATCATGCTTTAAACTCATATTTATTTTGAAATCCTCATGTTCCATACATATAATCATACCTAGAGATATTATCGACATAACATGGTATCTTATCTCATTTAGCATCTAGATATTCATGTGATGTAACTAGATTTTGAAAATATGTTCAAGTTTGCTTTTGAAACCGCTTTAAACTTGAACAATGCCATTCAACACATACAAGACAACTTAAGGGCTCTATTCACATATAGTCAAGTCATGTTAACATGCTCGTAAGATCAGAATATAAACTATATAGTAATCATGCATGTTAGCTCACTAGGCTAAGCTTTTTCTTGAAACATCTCTAACACAAGGCTTAAAAAGTTCGGTCATGATCAAAATAATTATGTACACCATAACATGTTCATCTATGTGTAAAATCAGTTATGTGTAGCTTACTAGGTTCACATGTTCTCTAACGTAGTTTGTTTTTATAACTTAACGTCCAAAACTCCATCTAAACCATATGCTTTCGTTAATCAAGAAAATCTATTAAAACATGCTCAACGTAGGTTAATATTCTTGTATATACCCCTTACACATGCTTACATGCTAGCTTGAGCCATAACGATTAACTAACACTTAGCAGATTTCAAAACAGGCAGCCCAACTGATCTCAGGAACTGGGGCAGCAGATTTCAAAACAGGCAGCCCAACTGATCTCAGGAACTGGGGCAGCTGCGCTGCGCCTCAGTGTAATTCTGGCGCAGCTGCGCCGTGCCTGGTTCGAGCCAAGAATCAGTCTGCTTCGGCAGAAAGCTAGCCCAACCATAGAAATTATTCACCAATTCGATTCTAACCAGCCATATATCAATTGCAACATGCTTATATGGTTATATAACAACTATTTAAATATTACCCAACTTCATTAACATCCAATTTCACAAAATCAAGAATTTGGATTTCAAGAACTCAAACTCCATTTTTCTACAGAGAATGAAATTGAAGCAAGGAAGAGAACTTATACCTCTGAATTTGTGAATGGAACTTGCTCCAATGAACTCTGAAGCTCTTAGAATGCTTATAAGCTCTCAATCTCCTAGCAATTCTCAGACAACTCAAGCAACACAAAGAATGAAGGGAAGTGTTCATTTTATAGAAAATCCATTAACCACGCCAAGCCATTGTCCAACTATTCAACCCAAAGGATGGAAGAATTGCATGAAGGTTAACAAGGAGTTGGTAATTAGTTGGTGAATTTCATCATTATGCCCACTCCTTCCATGATCATAGTCTAGCAAGCTTGGAAGAAAAATGAAGAACATAGGCCTTAGCCTTTTGCTCAAACATGTGACTGAGAATGAGGCAAATGGGACACTCATTTTGGGACACTTCCACTAACTCAGCTCTCTTGTATTCTTATGTTATACACTCATACAAAATCCTCATTCTTATGTTATAATGTATATATTTTATCCCAGCCTAAATTTTAATGTCACAATATGATTCACATAATTAATATATCAAGGTAGTAGATGTCATGCAGTCATACATATCAACCATGTACATTCTATTTTAATGTTTCCCCACATGCATATTGTCACATACACCTCTTATGATGTGTTCATATCATATAATTTCCATAAATCTCAATGTATGGTTACTATATGTAGTATAGTCACCTGAGTGTTGCACTACACTATATAATGCAGTTGTATTCCATATATTTAATATATTAAGTATCTCCTTTTTACTATAAATCACCCGTTGGTATAAAAATAAATATTTTAATAATACACATTTATTTACTTCTATACTTTAGAGTACACGCTTAATTGTCTCATCACATAGGATGAGATAACCACACTTATTTAAATCAACCTTATGATTTAATTACTTTTACCATATGATTTTTGTATATCATTGGTTCCGATTAAATGTCACACTTCAATTAGTCTTAAGCCATAAGTATTATATATTACTACTGCTCACATTTTTTCATATTACACATAGTAATATTATTTAACGATTATGCCCACATTAATATTTTAATTGGGCTAAATATCGTTTAGTTGGGTACTTACAACCCATACAATAATTAATTAATATTAATTATTTCTTTTCGATAATTATTATGCATTCCTCTAATTAATAGAATATAAAATTCTATAATATCGCTTAATTAACCAATACTTAATTCGAGTTAATTAATTAAATCTTTATTCAAGTCATGTTTTGCTAACCAAATAAACACTTAATCACCATTCATGACCTTATAAGAGTTATTAGTATGCATGGCTTGAAATCACATTATCATAAACTGACTCAGAGTTTTCTACAGACCGGCGCAGCTGCGCCGGTCACAGACTTGGAAATGGCGCAGCTGCGCCATACCAAAATCAGTGGCAGACCAGTTCTGCATCAGCAGAACTAAAACCTACGCTTCTAAATACTTTACACATCGTCCTTAAGTTTTATCTCATCTAACCTCAATGCCCTCTTTGATTCCACATCATTGGTTACTATATTCCTTATTAATTTAAGGATCACACTTTGAGTTTTAAAACTCTATCTCCCTTATTAGTTTAACCAAGTATACATCTCCTTTACGGTTTCATACCACCAATAACACAACACTCGAATATATAACACATACATACATTCCTTTCATTTTCACTTCTTGTTGTGTATTGAATTACGTAATAATTCTCTAACCACCTTAAAGGTATAACGATTATCTACTCTCGTCAACAACGTACATATATACTAGTCTAAACCTAGCACGCGTCAAGCCTTTAATAGTATTCAATATAGTATACTGAGTGGTTTCCCACAAACAACCAACAAATTAGTTTCCGTCTCGTCTACACTGTTTTCACAGTGAGTTAGATCGGTTACTAATTCGTATACCTCCGCTCTCTGAAGAAATTGTTTAGCCCAGCTCCTATACATCCACCATTAAAGAGTACGGTTGCACTACTTTAGACTTGATATGTACTCGTACAAATACTCAAGAAATTGGTGATTATTAAAGATATTTAATGTCACCAACTATTATTATAAAATAATTTCACATAAATTATTTAATATCAATAGATAAATTCCTAACCATCTTCTTTACTAATTCATCTCTACAATTTATAACAAATATATAATAATAATATATATTCATTAAACACAACATTACATATTACATAGCTCATATTACCCTATGTAACACAATACCACATACCTCGTAACACATATATATATATACTCGTTCGAACCCATCTAATGCTTTAAGAATTTTATTTACTAAATTGTTATTTTAATAATTTCTAAAAATTCGCGTTCTAACAAATACAACTCAAATATTGACTATTTACAAGAAATGAACGTTTAAAACTTCAGATCTGACGAATATCAATCGTTAAAAAGATATACAAAACACTTGTATACATATTAAAGCAAGCTAAGAAGCCAGATATGGCAAAATCTTAGAGTTAGGCACGAGAATGGCTATCGAATAGCTTTTGGTGCCTTTAGAAATGGTTTCCACCGGTTAAAACTTGATATGTTGTAGTATATATGTATATGAGTGTTTACAAATAAGTTTCACAAGAATTAGAGCACGATTCGAGCTCCGTTCAGCTTTTCTAGCCTCTATTTCTCTCACCAGGTCCCTCTTCTTGCCTAATCTTCTCTTGGAAGCCAAAGGGGGGAGGGGGTACATATAGAACTGATCAGCTGAGGGTTTACCTGTAGTTGACCCTGTGGGCCCGACCTAGTAGTGGGTCTTGTTATCTCGAAGTACGTGCACTCTGACCAACGCGTAGTCTTCTTGAACCTTCATAACTTTCAATCTGAGAATCTGATGGAGACATTGGAAAGGCCTTTCCAAGAGCTACACAATGACTGTGACAACCCGAGAATTTAGAAAACTTTTAAAATTTTAATTAATTGATTTAAGGTTCAATATTAGAACCTAGACATAAAATAAATGTATGCGTTTGATATTTTTGAGAAAGAATTTTAAGGATTTCAAAATTCTGTTAAGGATTTAAGTGAATATGTTCTGTAAATATGGTATCATATGAGTACAGTATGTGGTTAAGGGTTGATCAGATAACCTATGTCGGTGTCAAACACTAAGTATATATTTAGAACGTCCACGTTCTGTTAGAAAATTCTTACGATCTATAAGAAACCCTAGAAATCGGTTCTGAAAACCCTAAATTCAGTTTCGGGAATTTTAAACCCTAATCCGGATATTAAAATCCTAATTTGGGAATTTAAATGTTATGTATAAGGTTTTTGTATTTTAATTACAAACCTAATTATGGATAACCCTAATGATTAATTAGATTTTCTAATAATTTAGAAACCCTAATTTATAAGTTTAAAACCCTAATTATTCTGTTTAAAACCCTAACGGACCAAATTGCTAAATTAGAAATCTTAATTAGGAAATATTAATTTTAATTAGCAAGCATGAATTATGATTAGAAAATTTTAATATAATTAGAGAATTCTAATTCTAATTAAGTAATGTTAATTTTTTTTAAAATAAAATAATAATAATAAAATAAAATTTTAAGGGTTAAATCCTAAACCCTAAGGGTTAAACCCTAAACCCTAAGGATTAGGGTAAATGACAAATATAAACACGAAATGTCCAAAATATCCTTTACTTAGTTATTAAGTAATTAGATTTGCAAATCTTGTGAGTCATCAAGCCTAATGTGTAGCCATGTGCCATAAAATAATTACAAGATCAGATTTGGGCCAGCTAGCAACTTCTTGGTTCATTAAATTTAAAGATTAAACCTAAAACTAAAGAAAAGTAAGTTACTTTACTCTTCATATTATCCAAGACATCCTCTCTCTATAATTTTCGAAACCTAGAGTGAGAAAGTGTGAGAAACTAAACTAAGATCAGTTCATAGCAAGCCCATAATAGAATCATGAAGTTAGAATCAAGATCAAGGCTCAAAAAGGTATAAAAACCCTAATCTTAGAAATCTGATTATTGGATGTTAAATGTTGTTTTTGTTTGGTTAAAGTTATGTAATAAGGTGTCTTTTAGTGATCTGGGTTGTTAAATCCCAGATCCATAACATCAAAGTCCCCGAATCTAACATTTTGTGAAATCTGGAAATATTGAAAATAGTGGCCTGACAGCCATATGTCAGAGCCCATAGATCGTTATATGTTAGTTGGTTGTTGTGTTTTATGTTAGAAATCTATTCTTTGTTGTTAGGACTTGGATCTGAGACTAGAATGAAGTGCAAATCATGTGTAGATCGAGAGTTATTGTTGGTCAAATAGCATTGACCCATCACGAAGTCTGGAATCTGGGCAGCCCAGATTTTTCCAGAAAGTTTCTGACAAGTTTTGTAGACCTTTAATCTTGCTGATATTTGATGTTTTAGCTATGTTATTGTTTGATCCTTGTAGCCTGACATGAGTTCTACATATCCATATTTTTATATTACTCAGATCGTGACCAGAATGGGATTTAATCATGATCAAACTAAGTTGACCGAACTGCCTAAAGAACAAATCTGGAAAACCCAGATTTGTTCATGAACATTTTCTGACCTTTACTTTGACCAGCTTGAATCTTGTGAATTAGTTATTGCTAGACAGATTTGTTGATATATTATTGTAGTATGACATCCCCACTACATGATTGAACTTTTATAACGCATTAATCGAGTCATGAAAGCAAAGATTCAAGGCTGCAAAGTTGTACCCTTCGAACTGTTTGAGTTTCTGGGCAGCCCAGAAACTCAAGAACAAGTCTGACAAGTGTTTCTGTAGCTTAGATCTTGCAGGTTGTTCATGTTTTGGCCATGTAGTTTGTTTAGGGTTGTATTACTACATTAGTACTACAACATTATCACATTATGCAACCCAGAAAACATCAAGAACACGAATCTAATTCCGGTCAAACTACCAACCTTGTAAGCTGACTTAAAGTTCTTGACAGCTCAAGAACATGCTCAAGAACACCTATAGCGACGGTTCTGTCGCTATAGGGCCCTTTAGTGACACTTATTTTCGAAAAATAATTTATTTTTAATAAATAAATAGAAAAAAATGGTTTTTAATTATTAAAAATACAAAATAAATTTTGAAAAATTATTTTAGAATCTAAAAAATAGTTTTTAATTATTTTGAGTATATTTCAAAAATATTTAATATTTTTTGAATATAAAAGGTATTTATTTATTTAATTATAATATTAAATAAATTATTTAAAAATGATTTTAATTCATGAAAAATCATGAAAAATAATATTATGGTAAAAGAAAATATTTTAAGTTATTTTAGTGACTTTTGATATTTGTGATGAAATTCATTAATAAATTATTATTATTGGTAATTAGTTTATTTAATAAACATGTTAAATAAATTATAGAAAAATAGAATTATTGATTTAAAAATCATATAAAAATGATTTAAATGTTATAAAAATATTTTAAGTTATAAAATATAACTTTTGATATTTTTTCATGAAAATATTAATATTTTAATATTAATAGCAATTATCGGATAATGAATTTAACTGTTTAAAAATTATATAAAGGTGATTTTAAAGTATTAAAAATACTTTGTGATATTATAAATATATTATAATATTATGTGATGATTTTTATTAATATTTGATATTAAATAAATATTAATGATAAAAGAATTGTGTGGTATTTAATTCATTTAAATACGAGTTTAATGATTGAAATTTTTTAATAAATGATAATAATTATGTGAAAATTATTATGAGACTTAGAAAAATATTTTGACTGATAATAAAATTATCTTAGATAATGGTTAAGTGTTTAGACAGAGTTTAATTAAACTTAAACTCAAAATTTTGTTCGACTAGACCGTCGGGATGTTAGAATTGTGTCGGGTTCAACTCAGACTGCAATAGTTTGACTTGATACCGAGTCTTATGTGAGTTATAGACTGATAAGATTATGTGATAATGTGTTTAGGTTATTTTAAATATTGTGATGATATTATTCTAACTTATATATCGATATTATTTATATATTATATTAAGTCTTCTGAAAGGCTTAATAAATTGTGTAACAATAATCAACAAAATATGCAAGTTTTACTTAACTCTACTAAAAGTTGTTTCATTTAGATATGCTTATGGTTAATCATTGCTGATTGCCATTGTAGAATTATACTCTGTACATATTGCATGTATAAGTCAGGTATGAAAGGCTGATCACCTTCATTACCAGTTGGTCCAGATATATTTGTTCATGTTTAATACTTGTTCAGTCAAAAGTTTGTTCCTGCTAGTTCACAATTATATTGTTGAATTATAGCCATCTTATTATTCAGATTCTTTCAATCATGATATGTCTTAATAAATTTAAACTTGTTGGGTAACTTTTATGCTCACCCTTGCTATATTATGATAAACACTACAGATTAAGGCGAATTCGTTCAAATATGGGAAAAGGATAATGCCAAGTTCAGCTTGGGATAAAATGTGCAGCTAATTTGTAATAGAATAGTTTGATAGATATGTTATATGTATGATAGTTTATGAATTGTGTATAAGTTAAGGTTACTCGATTTTGGGAAAATAATGTGTATGTTTATTGTATAAACAATTTATGTTTATATCTTTCGCAAATAGTGATAGAATGATTGTACCGGATCCGCGGTGATTCGGGACCCGGATTCAGGGCTGTCACAATGACATGGGATTTGAACTTTTTAGAATTCGGGAGATGGGTCCATGACCAGATATTCGAGTCTTCGCAGTCCGTCGGTTGAGCTGGCTGGCGCTATTATCACTCGGGATTATTTTTATGGTCCAATATGACATTCTTCATTATAATTTGTTTTGATTTGTTGTTGAGTTAGTAAAATTACTCTTTTACCCTCCGGGTTGATTTCTAGGCTTGATGCGCTACAACTGTCTTTCCTTAGGGGTTTGACGGCTGTTGACTTTTGTCTATCCTCAGGGTTATCTCTAAAGTTGATTTAATGATCTTATGGGATTGTCTTCGGGGAACTGATTTGATGATCTCCTGGGGTTATCTCCGGGGAATTGGTTTGATGATCTCCCGACGTTATCTCTGTGGAACTGATTTGATGATCTCCCGGGGTTATCTTCGGGGAACTATTTTGATGATCTCCCGGGGTTGTCTCCGGGGAACTAATTTAATGATTTCCCAGGGTTGTCTCCGGGGAACTGGTTTAATGATATCCCGAGGTTGTCTCCGAAAGACCTGATTTGATGATCTCCCGGGGTTGTCTTTGGGGAACTGATTTGATGATCTCCCGGAGTTGTCTCCAAAAGACGATTCTGCCCTCCTACATGGTTAGTAACAGGTATGCAAAATTTTGAGTGTCTACAAGACCTATCATTAATAAGATTATTATTTTAATTAGAACAAGACATCATACCTCATAATACTACTATTTAAAGTCGTTACACAGCCTAAATATATTACCACGTATTCATAACATTCGTTAGAATATATAAGAACAAGTATCAAGTTAAACTATTTAAGTCTAGTTTGATTTTGATATTAATTCGATATCCCGGTTTCTTTATCAGATAATTATCGATTTTACTTTTCAATAAAACTCTATTTAAATGCTTGAATATTATTTTAAGATAATTTACGTATCATTTATAATATTTTTCAGAAGCTCATAATAATTTTTAAATAATTATTATCATTTATAATGATTTTTCAAACATTAATATCATCTTTAAATGATTTAATTATTAAATAATTTCATTCTTATTAATATTTTAAAAATTTATGTCATAATATCAAAAGTTATTTATTATAAATTAAAATATTTTTAAAACCTTAATATCATTTTTAAATAATTTTTAAAACATTAAAATCATTTTTAAATGATTTATTTAATAAAATTATTAAATAATTTCATTATTATTAATATTAAATATTAATGAAATTTATGTCAAAATATTAAAAGTTATTTATTTTAACTTAAAATGATTTTTAAAACTTCATTATTAATTAATAATAATTATTTACTATTTATTTCTATTTATTTTAATTTATTTTTATTTAAAACTGTCGCTAAAGGACAATCGCGATAGTGTCCCTATAGCTATTCTTCAGTCCATGAAGAACATCCAAGTCAAAGCTTTGAAGCCTAATTTGACCATCTTTAATTTCCATTTCATTAAGTTTCTGGCATGTAAATGTATCATTGTTGTAGTGTTGATGTAGTACTACAAGTATATATCAAGTTTGAGGTCTAACTTCATCATATCAAGAAGATATTGGGTGGTCAAACTACCCATCTAAGTTGTTCTTCATTTTTAGAATTTTCAGATTTTTCAGTCAACACTGGTCAACGCTTTTTGGGCTTTAATAATTTTGATTATGTGTTTTATCTAAGTGATCTAGTGTCACACTATTGTAATATACATGTCAAGGTTCAAAAGTGTTACACTGGCTTAGCATAACAACATCATATATGAGAGATCTAGTCTGGTCAAACCACTATCAGAGGATGTTATTCATGTTTTTTGGAATTTTTAGAAAATATACTATGTGATCGGTCAACTACTTTTGACCATTAATAACTTGGATCCTAGTTATGATTTAGGTGTTTTAATGTCATAAACTTGTAGTATATATGTCAGGGTATAAAAGTGATACACTTAACTAGTCTAACAACATTACAGATAGAAGATCTAAGCCTTCAAATATCTTGTCTAACCATTTCTAGGCCTTTTGGGTTTTCCAGAAACAGTTTTCATGGTCGATCAACTAAGTTTGACCATGAATAACTTTCATTACAGAGATCTTATAAACATGATTTCACTTCCAATTTGTTAACCTCATAATAAAGTACAACTACAAAACTTCAAACAACTATAAACATTAACAGATCAAGATCTAGAGGCTCTAACATTTGACTGTCAGACAACATTTTTAGATTGTTGGACAGCTTGTTTAAATCATCATTTTCATGCATTTAAATGTTATGGATTCATGTTTTATCAGCCTAGATGGAACATTCCAGATTTTTAATTTAATTTTAAATATTTATTTGAGTTATATAAATATTTAATGGTTATGTTTATTGTTGAATAAATAATTGTTCAATTTGATTGATTTGATTTAGTTAATTTATTTGATTGATTTGATTTAGTTAATTAATTCGATTGAGTTGATTTAGTTAATTATTTGTTAAGGAAATAATTAAGGAGTTAAGAATATAAATTGTGATGAGATTATATACTAATTTAATTTAATAATTAAATTAGAGAGCTTATAATGATTAAATGAATTATAATATTTTAATTGAAATTTGTAATTAAAATAAGGTGTTAGTTGGTTAAATGAAATTATAACTTTAAAGGAAATTATAATTATGTGGATTAATCCATTTATTTGAATTGATTAAATTGATTATTCAATTTAATAGAAGCGTGACAAAGAACCTTGCTATAATGAGTTATTAAAATAAATTAAAGGAGTTTGAATTAGTTTTGGACAAACAAGCCTTAATGCAGATTAAGTCTTTAATCTAATAGTATTTTATCAAATAAGGTATAAGGATTAATCCATTTATTTTAATAAGGTTTACCAAACAAGGTGTAAGAGTTAATGAGTTATTTTTAGTTAGCTTGCCAAACAAGCCTTATGGCTTTTGATTTTCAAATATTTTACAACTGATGTCAGTTAAAATCTTATACTTAATATCTATATTATTATTATTATACGTTATATTTTTGTTAATACGTAAGATAGAGTGGGAGAAGAAAGACTCAGAAGAAAGAAAAAGAAGAAAAGAAGAAAAAAATTGAGAGAGACTTGAGAGAATCCTAGAAGGTGTTGATCAAAGGAAGGAAAATTTTTATCATCTAACATACAAGGTATCATCCAAACCTTTTTCCTTAAAAAGTTTGTTGTCTTCTTCTTCTTCCAAAAAAT
The DNA here is from genome assembly GCA_016801055.1 of Panax notoginseng. Classification (NCBI taxonomy): domain Eukaryota; kingdom Viridiplantae; phylum Streptophyta; class Magnoliopsida; order Apiales; family Araliaceae; genus Panax; species Panax notoginseng. Next base: position 137,511,725 of record CM029020.1, on the reverse strand, counting down.
TCTCTGTAAAATATTTGTAAAAGATGAATTGTTGGTGTATATAGTTTTATATGATAATTGATTGTTGTAAAACTATTTTTCATAGGTTATGCATGATTATAATCAACTAATTCATGTGTGTATGTATTTTGTGAAAGAAAATATATTACAGTGAGTTCATATGAATATATATGTATGAATATGGCTTAGTTTAAAAGTAAAATTAAGGTTTTAGTAGTTATTTAAATTGTAAATTGACTATTGTTTTTGAAAGTAGATGAATAAACATAAACATGATAGTTTGAATTAATGGTTTTGGTTGAAAAACAAAGTTACTGTGATAAGTTTCACTGAAAATGTCAAAAAATGGAGTTTTTTTTATATCAAAAACAGTGAAATTGGGTGTTGTAAAGTTGATGTTTATGTTATTATATGAGTAAAAACATGTTAAGAGTATTGAAATTATGTTTATATGAAGTCTATATGTGTATTTCATGTTAATTAGTTTGTTAGATTGGAGCTTGTAGGCCAATTTGGCCTTTTATTCATGCTGTTGCCGAGGCTGGGCGCCGAAGTCTGGAGTTTGGCGTCGCAGCGCGGCCCAATAGTGTAAGTTTTGCGCCACAGTGCCGACGCCACGCCGCAACGCCAATCGTTGGCCTGTGTCGCCCGCCGCAGCGCCAGCTCAGCGCCGCAGCGCCAACCCACAATGTAAACTGTGGCGCCGCAGCGCGAGTTAGCAGAATGGTCTGACAGTTTTATGTAATTATATAAAGTTTGAAAATAAATGTTATGTGGACTGTTAAATTATGATTTCAGTGGTACTAAACTAAGAATGAGCATGTTATCAAGGGTTAACTAGTATTAGTATTAACGTAATTCGATTATGTGAATGGATAATTAAACCTACATGAGGTATATACTTGTTTATATATATAAAATGTTGGTAGTGACTAATTATGTCATGATGACATATATACAGGGTATTGAGATTCCAGTTGTAAGGTTTAGCTTGTGCTCAAGGCAAGTTTTCTAACTCTAGCACTTCGTTGTGCAATTTTAATTTTGTTGAGTACGTTATTGCTTTTAATTCAATTACAATTATGCAAGTTGCTAACTCTACACTTTAGTAGAGCTAGATTGTTTATTATTGAGAAAGTCCTTGTATCTAGTTGTTATGAGGATACAAGTATTCTAAATCTTATACTTTAATATTGAGCAAATTTCTTTAATATGTAACTTGTTATTTAGCATGCGAATCGCTATATTTTAATATTCTAGTGTTGAACAACTTTATCGTTCAAATTACTATTCACTTTGCATGCTTAGTATCCAATTCTCAATAACCTTGATTTTTTATGTTTCAAGCAAATTTTGATTATTCAGTTTTTATGCTATTAGATTATTCCTAAAGCATGGTATTAAGTTACAAATATCGATTCAGTTATGATTATTCCATAGCGTACAGTTAGTTCTTTTGTATTCAACTAATCCTTAGTTGATGACTGTTGAATTCTAAATTACCTTGTAATGTATCCAAACCAAACCTACTTTGGTGCGGACTTGTATTCTAAATCCTGAGATGAACAACTCTTTTATGAGAGGTTTACTCTTAGCGTTGAAATGGTTGTGCACAATACATTGTACGAAGGGCTGATCCCCCTAACTACGTGGAGTCCTTATAGTCTTATGACTGTTAAAGTTAAAGTTGAAAGATTACTTATAACCGTGGACATGGTTCGTGGTCATTAGACCCTCAGTTGTATATTTCAGAATTTTAATAGAACATATTGTTCAGTTCTATTGAGCCTATTAGTTGGCAAATGTTGTAAGATTTTCTTCGTTGTTATTTCAAGTGAGCTTTGTTTGCTCACTCTTGCCTATATAACTATTACAACTAAAGAGGAGAAGGTTGATGTACCTAGCACCAGTAAAGGAAAGGGAAAGATGAACAAGTACTGAAGACTTGTAATATGTTGACAATTATTTACCAGACTTTAATTTGATTGATGTAATGAAGTATTTATTTAATTTTTGCATTTGAATGATTGTAATTAAAGGTTAGATAACCTAGGAGATTTTGTTTATGTAATCCCTTAAGGGAAGGTTTATTATTCAATTTTTATTATGTTTGGGTAGTTAGATATGAATGATTTGATTAAGTGAACACCGAATCTTGAGATAATGAAGTACCGAGATTTGGGGGTGTCACACTAGATCACTAAATATCATAACATTCAACATATTTAAACACTAAAACGAAAAATCTATCGAAGCATTAAAGATCTAGCTTGAGATTAGGGTTTTTACCTTCTCGAGTAACATTTTGATTTTCTCTCTCTAATCCGATCTTGGATGGTTATGGGATGGATATGGCTTAACTTATGACTGATATGGAATGTAGAATTTGTGTAGCTAAGGAATGGAAGGTTTGGCTAGGTGTAGAAATTAAAGTAAGGGCTTTTGTGACGCCCCCAAAATTTGGTGTACATCACCCATCTTGGGTCGCCAGATACATGGTACAGAATTTAAATACAACTTACTAATACAACTGTCGTGTACAATATGACAAAACATAACTGTGAGTTTGAATACAAATATTGTCTACTAGAGAGTATTCATACTCAAAAGGAGTCCTCATTATAATTATTATCACACTATTTCACAGAATAGTGAGGACTACTAATGCTATCCTCTGGACCATCACTCCGTTTCCCGACTCGTCCCAGCTATATTTTCATTTCCTGAAGAGAACAGTGAAAGAAAGGGTGAGCTCAACAGCCCAGTAAGAAATATTATGACTAACACACACCCACTTATATTTCTTAATGGCTAGTTGAGCTCACCGTTTCTTTCACTGTTCTCTTCAGGAAATGAAAATATAGCTGGGATGAGTCGGGGAACGGAGTGATGGTCCAGAGGATAGCATTAGTAGTCCTCACTATTCTTTGAAATAGTGTGATAATAATCGTAATGAGGACTCCTTTTGAGTATGAATACTCTCTAGTAGACAATATTTGTATTTAAACTCACAGTTATGTTTTGTCGTATTGTACACGACAGTTGTATTAGTAAGTTGTATTTGAATTCTGTACCATGTATCTGGCGGCCCAAGATGGGTGATGCACACCAAATTTTGGGGGCGTCACAGTTGGTATTAGAGCTTAGGGATATGATCCCTGGCTAAGATGTGAGAATAGAACTAGGAGGGGAGAGACGGGGAATTCCTTCGCTAGTATGACCTACCTAAGTTTATTTGCATGGTATTTAATTGGTCGGTCATAATATAAGGATAATATATGACATATCAATTAACTTTTGTTTTGTGGCAGTATCTGAAAATGGCATCTGAGAATGTTGAGAATATCAATGGAGCACAGGCGACTGTTGATTCACCACATATCAATAATCAGGATAATATGCATCAGGAAGGTGACAATCCTCATGCAAACAACAACACTGACCAGATGATGAATGATGGAATGTTCAAAAGCTTTATGCAGTTCATGCAACAGCAGGCGAGAGCGGCTCCTGTCCAAAATATAGGTGGAAACACTGAAAACTCTCGGACGGTCACCGCTAAACAGTTCAAGGTGCTGGGACCACCGAAGTTTAAGGGAGAACCAAAACCACTTATAGCGAAAACATAGAAAAAGCAGATCACTAAGATATTTGATGTCTTGGGATGTTCCGAGGAGCAAAAGGTTCCCTTTGCCACCTTTATGTTGCGATGAGAGGCAGATTACTGGTGGGAATCGATTAAGCGTACTCAACCTGCCGCACTGAAGATGTCTTGGGAGAAGTTCCAAGAGCTGTTCAATGATAAATACTTTCCCGAAAGTGTTCGTCACATGAAGGAGGTGGAGTTCATCAAATTGGAGCAAAATAATATGACCGTGTCGCAGTATGAGGCTAAATTTGCTGAGTTGTCCCGATTTGCATCCCACTTGGTGGATAATGAAGAGCGAATGACGCGAATGTTTTTGCGAGGTTTGAAACCTGAGATACGCCAACATCTTATTTCTCATAAACTGTGTATGTATTCAGATGTTGTGAATAGGGCTCAGTTAGTGGAACGCGATAACGAGTCAACGCAACCAAAAGAGAGCAGTCGGCAAAATGATAATACTAGTGAGAGCAGTCATCGAAGCGGTGACAACAAGCGTGGAGGGAATCAACAGGCTAGAAATGGTAACCACTTCGGTGGTAATCTGGGCCAAAACAATAAGAATGGTCATTTCAAGAAGAGGAGATTCAACAATGATGGAAAGACGTCAGCACCAGCACCCGTTGTTAAGGAAGGAGAACGACCACCTATCATATGTTTCAAATGAGGAGGGGAGGGACACATCAGTCCAAACTGCGCGATGCCATCTAAAGCATGTTATAATTGTGGAAGAGAAGGTCATTTAGCTCGATTTTGTCGTTTACCAAAAATAAGTTCAGCCAGGATGGAGACACCAAAGGCCGTCCCAAAAAAGTCAAAATCGGTAGTGCAAGGGAGAACGTTTGTTGTGACCTCCCAGAAAGCAAGGAACCCGAATGAGGTCATCACGGGTAAGCTTATCATAAACTTTAACGAGTCTATACTTTATTTGATACCGGTTCTACCCATTCTTTTATTTCTCCTACTTGCGCTCATAGATTAAATTTGACTCCAGAGAAATTAGACTTTGACTTATCTGTTGAAACTCCATTGGGAAAAACCTTCATTACATCCACGGTTTATAAATCTTGCTTGGTTCAAGTTGGTACCCACACATTACCTGTCGATCTTATTTCATTAAAATACTTGCATTTGACGTGATTCTAGGGATTGATTGGTTAACTACTCATTATGCAAAAATTGATTGTTTTCGTAAGGTTGTTAGCTTTCATATTCCTAATCGACCTATTATGCGAATTCAAGCAACCAAACCATTAAAATTAATCACTGTCATCTCAAGCCACAAAGCTATTCGTTTATTGAAAAACGGATGTCAAGCTTTCTTAGCTTATGTCACGGATCTAAACAAAAATACGTCAGTTTTGAATGATATTTCTATTGTTAATAAATTCCCTGACGTATTCCCTGAAGAACTTCCTGGCCTACCCCCAGAGCGTGAAATTGAATTTTGTATCGACCTTGAACCCGGTACAAAACCCATTTCCAAAGCCCCATATCGAATGGCTCCTATTGAACTTCAGGAGTTAAAGATCCAACTGCAGGAATTGTTAGACATTGACTTTATTCGTCCTAGTACTTCTCCTTGGGGTGCTCCTGTGCTATTCGTGAAGAAGAAAGATGGAAGTATGCGACTTTGTATTGATTATCGGGAGTTGAATCATGTCACCATCAAAAACAGGTATCCATTGCCACGTATTGATGACCTGTTTAACCAGTTGCAAGGAGCACAATTCTTTTTAAAGATCGATCTTCATTCTGGATATCATCAGCTGAAGGTTAGAACTGAGGATATTCCAAAGACGGCTTTCAGAACTCGGTACGGGCATTATGAATTCCTAGTCATGTCCTTTGGATTGACTAATGCTCTTGCTGCCTTCATGGATATGATGAACCGGGTATTCAAGGAATATTTGGATCACTTTGTGGTCGTCTTTATTGATGACATCCTTATTTATTCCAAAAGTCATGAAGATCATGAGCAACACTTGAGGCTGGTACTCCAAAAGCTTCGTGAATACAAGCTTTATGCCAAGTTGAAGAAATACGAGTTCTGGCTGGAGGAGGTAGCATTCCTTGGGCACGTAATATCAAGTCGTGAAATATCGGTTGACCTGGCAAAGATTGAAGCTATTCAAAGCTGGGAGCAACCTAAATCAGTGACCGAAGTACGTAGCTTTCTTGGTTTAGCTGGTTATTATCGGAGATTTGTGGAAGGATTTTCTCGAATCGCTACTCCATTAACTCAGCTGACTCGAAAAGATACAAAGTTTGGTTGGAGCGAAGAATGTGAGAAGAGATTTCATGAACTCAAGAGGAGACTCATTTCAGCACCCGTTCTAACAATACCATCTGGCTCGGAGGAATTTGTCATCTACAGTGATGCTTCGAGCAAAGGGTTGGGATGCGTTCTCATGCAACATGGAAAAGTCATAGCCTATGCATCAAGACAACTCAAGGAATATGAGAGGAATTATCCTACTCATGATCTAGAGTTGGCAGCTGTTGTCTTTGCACTTAAAATTTGGAGGCATTACTTGTATGGGGAGAAGGTGGAGATCTTTACGGATCATAAAAGCGTCAAATATTTCTTCACTCAAAAGGAACTCAACATGTGACAACGACGTTGACATGAACTATTGAAAGATTATGATCATACCATTCAATACCATCCTGAAAAAGCGAACGTGGTAGCTGACGCATTGAGTAGAAGATCATATGCAAGTACGAGTGCGATATTGTCAACACAAAGGCCCATTTTGTGTGACTTGCAAAGGATGGAGATAGAGTTAAAGACTCCAGGGACCCATGTGATGATGGCGAATATACGAGTAGAACCCGCTTTAATCGATAAAGTTAAAGCTGCTCAAGCTATAGACCTGGAGCTGATGCGTATGAGGAAGAAAGTGCAAGAAGGTGCTATGCCGGAAGCAAGAATCGATGAAGAAGGAATACTTCGAGTCAACTCCTGACTCTGTGTTCCTAACGACCTTGATTTAAAGTATAAAATCATGATGGAGGCGCATAACACACCATTTGTAATCCATCCTGGGAGTACCAAAATGTATCATGATATTCGTCATACATTTTGGTGGAGCAATATGAAGAAAGAGATAGCGCTGTTTATCTCAAGGTGTCTAACTTGTCAACAAGTCAAAGCGGAGCATCAAGTACCAAAAGGTCCATTACAACCACTTGAAATTCTAGAATAGAAGTGGGAGCACATTACCATGGATTTCGTTACCGGTCTTCCTAAGGTTTCTCAAGGTATAGATGCGATTTGGGTCATTGTTGATAGATTGACCAAGTCTGCTCATTTCTTACCGATACGAGAAACTTATACACTTGAACGTCTTGGTCGTATGTACATAAACGAGATTGTAAGACTGCATGGTATGCCAGTATCCATAGTTTCTGATCGAGACCCAAGATTCACTTCACGATTTTGGGTTAGTTTACAAAAAGCTATGGGCACGGATTTACGATTTAGTTCGGCATATCATCCTCAGACGAATGGACAATCAGAGAGGACTATTCAAACTCTAGAAGATTTATTAAGACTCTGTGTCCTTGACTTCAAGGGAAGTTAGGACAAGTTCTTACCATTGGTGGAGTTTTCCTACAACAATAGTTATCAAGCAAGTATTGGCATGGCTCCATTCAAAGCATTGTATGGAAGAAAATGTCGTTCTCCAGTATGCTGGGATGAGGTGGGTGAAGCAACGTTGTTGGGACCGGAGTTGGTACGTATGACTACAGAAAAGATTCAAGCGATCCGACAACGTATAAAAACCTCACAAGATCGACAAAAGAGTTATACTGATCTTCATCGAAAGGACGTGGAATTTGATATAGGAGATCATGTATTCTTACGTGTTGCTCCATGGAAAGGAGTTACGAGATTTGGAAAGAGAGGAAAGCTCAATCCTCGATTCATCGGTCCATTTTTAATCCTCGATCGAGTAGGAACTGTGGCTTATAGACTCGCTTTACCGCCAAGTATATCTCGTGTTCATAACGTTTTTCACATATCCATGTTACGTAAATATATGGAAGACCCGAACCACATTATAGAGTTAGAACCGGATGAAATAGCGGAGAATTTGACGTATGAAGAAGTTCCTGTTCAAATCTTGGATAAGAAGAAACATATTCTACGCTCCAAGGTTATACCTCAAGTCAAAGTTTTATGGAGAAATCACGATGTTGAGGAAATGACTTGGGAGTTAGAATCAGAAATAAAATCAAGGTATCCTTACCTCTTCGACATACCAGGTACGTACCCTAATTTCGAGGGCGAAATTTCATAAGAAGGGGAGGTTGTAAGACCCCAACTTTTATAAATAAAGATGAATTTTCTATAAATATCATTTTTGAATATTATGGAGTTAATTTGATATAATGTTATAGTTGTGGGTAATATTTATAAATTTTACAAAGTACGCAAGTTGTTATATAATATTCGATTGGTCGGGGAATATTCGTTTTAACAGGAAATATTCGTACAACGGCACAATCATTGGTGGACCCCACAACGGAATTATTATCGGATTGAGAAAATGACAAAAATATTTTATTAAAAATAACGGCGAAAGTTTTACCATTGATACTGTTGAACTACTTGGTAGTAAAAGTACAGTAATACGCGTGGTTGCATAGTAGCACACTGTATTGATTATTGATGCTTACGTGAGAAGTCATTCAGTTTTATAATGACTTCTCACGTAAGCATCAATAATCAATACCGTGTGCTACTATGCAACCACGAGTATTACTGTACTTTTACTACCAAGTAGTTCAACAGTATCAATGGTAAAACTTCCGCTATTATTTTTAATAAAATATTTTTATCGTTTTCTCAATCCGACAATAATTCCGTTGTGGAGTCCACCAATGATTGTGCCGTTGTACGAATATTCCCTGTTAAAAGAATATTCCCCGACCAATCGAATATTATATAATAACTTACGTACTTTGTAAAATTTATAAATATTACCCACAACTATAACATTATATCAAATTAACTCCATAATATTCAAAAATGATATTTATAGAAAATTCACCTTTATTTATAAAAGTTGGGGTCTTACAGCTTTTATGTCTTTAATTCCTTTTATTTGATGACTAAGCTTGATTCAATGAATATGGCTGATGTTAGGTGTCCAATTTTGGCTGGTATGGTTTGATTTCAAGCACATGGGACATCTCCACTTGATAAGTCACTAAGATTTAATCTAATTTTCTTATTAAAAGAAAAGTAAATGGGTAATTTGATCATTGCACACATACGAGGGTATTTTGGTCATTTCATTAATGATTTTAAGGGTAGTTTAGTCATTTTACATGTTTCCCTTAAGTTTTAACCCTTGGGATTTGCTAATTAGAATTAGGGTTTGCAAATTATGGTTCAAGGTTTCCAAATCTCGAATTAGGGTTTCTAAACTAAAATTAGGGTTTCCTAATTAGGTTTACGAATATTATACCTCATCTAATCAACACTTATCATTGATCACATAATGCAAATACACATAATCTTAAATACAATTATAATAATAAATGTATTAATATTCAAATCCCTATTCATAATTCAAATTAGGGTTTTGATCAGTTATTCATCTTGGCTTCATTTACCTTTCTTAGTCAATAAATAAATTGTCTAACTTGCTAAATTCGTATCACACTTGCTTAAAGTACTAATATGAATAATGATATTAAAAAAATTATTCGTAAAATATATAATCGTATAAAATTCTCGGTCCTTACAGAAATACAACAATAGTTCGGGAGAGATCTCTTAGTCAAAACCTCTCAAACCCATGAAAAAGATAAAGGAACAGATGAAGAAAAAGGTAGTGAGGTTGTCAGGGAAGCCAACCCATCGAGGAATCTAGAATTCATACCTTTTTGCGACGGGTCCAGTTTGAACATTTCAGAGGGATGCGATGAATCAGGAGGTGATCTAGTTATGGCAGTGATTGAAGATATTCGCTACAAGGAAGTAACCTCCAATGCCAACATCGAAGGCAATTGGACTACTGACAAATGAACTATCAAGCCTCAAGTAACCAGGAAAGCGTAGATCCAGAGGATAAAGTTATGAGTTCCAGGAGATGTTGGGACTGTAAGACCCCGAATTTTATGAAATAAAAGTATTCAATTTTTCTATTTAGTAAATGATTAAATTGATAAAAAGTTAAAGTTAAGGGTGATATATAAATTTTTTTGCAAAATAAGCAAGTGGTTATAAAATATTCTTTTTGTCGGGAATATCCGTACAACGGCGCAGTCATTTGTGGGCCCCATAACAGAATAACTGTCGGATAAAAAAAATGACAAGTTTGAGTTTTAATAAATAATGGCGTAGTTGTTACTGTTAACACTGTTGGAATACCCGGTGATTACAAAACAGTAATACACGTGGTTGAACAGTAGCACACGGTATTGCACAGTATTGAATTATTGATTCTTACGTAAGAAGGCACTACTCAATAATTATTACAGTAATTACTGTTCAATATTTTATTTTATTGAGTCAATAATTGCTGCGTTGATATTTTATATTATTGTTGTTTTAATAATTATCACTGCACAATATTTCCCATTATCAGATCAATAATTCATATTATTTGAATAATATTATTAGATAGCATTATTGACAATGTCTAGAAAGTTCTGTCTAAGGAGAGATTTTGTCATCTAATTGCGTGCCAATAAGGAGAAATCCTTATCGGAAAGCTTCCTTTTTCCTGGGAACGACCTGGTTGTCATAATTATGATTCTGTAATATTATTTGTGAATAATTAATTATTGATTTATATGATAAGAAAATATTTATTTTATGTGGATATATTTATTGTGGTTATAAATGAAGGAATTAATGATGTGGTGTTTTATCAGTATTTTTTGTTTTGAATTTTTCTGATAAAAGGGCTATTTATTATGAATTATTGAAGTTTTGAAAATTAAAATTTTTTTATTAAAAATATGGTGGGCCCCACTTTTGGTTGGTGAGAAATGAAATGTGCTGAAATTTATTTTCAAAAGTGGTGGGCTTGAATAGTAGCAGGTAAAGCAATCAGGTAACATGTTAGTCTGCTATGGCGTTTTAAGTATTTTCCTATAAATATGGTGCTTAGTTAGAATTGAAAATCACACCAGAAACAAGTTTTCTCTCTTTCTCTCTCTATATTATCGAGCGTATTTGTGTGAGTATTTAGATACTTTGAGAGTTGCTATTCAGTACAAGTTCTTTCAGCACTATATCCGATATTCCAGTCAGTAGTACTGTTTTTTTGAGGTAAGGGATTGTAAGGGATAGTAAGGGATGCTATTTTCTTCCTAATGATGTTATTCTTTCAATATCATTATACCAAAATATTGGTATGAATTTTATTGTGAAATTTTTATCTTTTTCATGTCGGGGTTACTGTTCACATATACGGCACTATTCACGTATACAATACTGTTCATGTATATGACACTCTTTACGTATATGACATTATTTTTCGTATACGGTACTATGTACGAATACGAAGTACTATTCACGAGTTACTATTCATAAGTTACTATTCATGAGTTACTATTCACGAGTTACTATTCATGAGTTACTATTCTCGAGTTACTATTCACGGGTACTATTCACGACAAACTTAGTTTCTTTTTCTGACTAAATTATCGTTGATTTATGAATATTGCTCTTGAAATTAAATGCAGTTGTTGATCATATTGTTTTTTATTATCATATATAATATTTTTTTAATCCTGGTGATGAAATTTCTCTTTGACTTGAGTGTAAAGATGGGTAGATTATTGGTATGATCGTGACTATGGGTTCTCTTTGGCCAGTAGTGCAAAGCTGAATTATTGACTGGTATAATCATGACCATTGAATTTATAATTGAATATCTTTAGCTTAAGTGCAAAGGTGAATTGATCAACATGGTTATAATTATTGTTTATATAAATTTTGAGATGATAATATATTTCTTTGAGATATTAATATCTTTGGCCTGTAGTGCAAAAATGATCTGTTGTTAAATATCTTTGGCTTGTAGTGCAAAGATGATCTGTTGTTAAATATCTTTGGCCTGTAGAGCAAAGATGATCTGTTGTTGAATATCTTTGGCCAGTAGTGCAAAGATGAACTGTTGACGAATATCTTTGACCGTAGTGCAAAGATGAATTTATCAGTATGATTATGAACAGGAACTGTGATTTGGTATAACCATGATCTTTCATGTTTCAGGTAAAGACATGTGATGAAAATTATCTTCGTCCTGGATGAGAAGAGGAATTTAGAACCACAATTATGATTATGAGTGATTCATATGATTGTGAACCAGAATTGTTAATTGATGTTACAAGGATAAAACATTGTTGGTGGATTTTTAATATAGAGAAGATAATAGACTTTATGGTCTATTTGACTCTTCTAATGGATTGCTCATTCCGCTGCAACTATGGTTGAAAAGTTTTATCATCTATCATATGTTCTAAATCTCTAATTTATTAATGATGAAGGCTATTGATAATTTAATTATCTTTAGTCATGATATTCTTTACTGGGCTATTTGTGCTCACCCTTTTGCTTCAAAATTCCTTTCAGGTAATAAGAGTGTAGCTGGGTCGAGCGGGGGTAACAGGGGAATAGAATGGTGGTCTCTAGCTGTGAAGGTTCTCCCTAAACAGTATGAAAATAATTTTATTGAGAACTTTGGAATTGTGTGTTGTATTTTATACATCATTTAGTAGTTATATTTGGTGAATCATATAGGGTGAGGCGAACCCAACTTTGGAAGGGTGATTTGCCACTATCACACAAGATGTCTAATGACATACAACCTCGTGTCATCATAAGACAGGGTTGTGTACATCCACTTGTTGAGTATATCTATGAGCACTACCTATATAATCTTGGTATTTGGTTGAGGTATAATTCTCAATTAGAGACAGTGGAGATAATGATATGTCAACAGAAGACTCATCATTGGAAAGAATATGATAGTAATCTTCTCGTTTTTCTTTGGGGTCTATTGGGTCAACCAAGGATAATTCTGTGGACATATGATATCTATCATAACCTAGACGTAAGGCCTCCCATGTACGAAGGTTTCCTTGAGCACTTTTCGAAGATTTTAATTTCTAAAATAGTTATTGACTGTATTTTATGTAAGGTGCCATTGTGACGTACTATCCAAGGTTGGGATGAGAGTTACAGTTGATATATATTTGTATCAAAACTCACAGTATATGTGTTGTTGTATTTTACATAACAATTGTTGTAATAAAGTTGTAGTTGTTTTATGTACCATGTATTTGGCGACTAAGAATAGGTTGGATGGATTGAACCTATTTTGGGGGCGTCATAGGGATGGTATCACTTTCTCAGCATTATGCTATTTATTTTCCATGCATGTAAATATTGAAAAAAATAAATCAAAAATCAAAAAATCAAACCAATCAGGTCTCATCAAAGCGTGAACTACGTAGACCTGATCTCCTCGCATAGGAGTACGTAGGCAGCCATCTATGGTGCGGTCTAACCCCTAAAAAAAATATTCCAAAAACCCCTTTTACAATTCAGCGATCACAAGATACAACTCTTCAACAATACATCAAACCTGAACTACGAAATACTTTATAATACCCGAGAATTTCCATATATTAATAAATAGATATATTAATGGAAACGAGTATTTATTTGAATAGAAACAACTTCGTGTTATGCGACGAGTTAACTCAATTATATTAAAATGAATAATTGTAATAAGTGAGGAAATGTGGAGTTGTAATAAACTCGTTGAATGCCTTGTGTGGCACCATGATGAGAAATAATAGTGATTATATTAATTATCGATTTTTTTTTAAACAAACAATTAATCTATATTGATTGTTAATTGTTATTGTGGAGTATTAATAAATTTTTAATGGTGATTAATTAATGAGATGTGATTATTATTGTTAGCAACATGTCTATAGATGATTAATTGTTATAGAGATCAATAAATACATTAATCAATGAGGAATGGATTAATTAATATTAGTGTTATTTAATCAAGAAGGTGAATAATTTATTTATTTGACATAAAACAAATAAGTAAGCTATTAATATTATATTGACTGTTATGTGCAAGCGTGCAATAATTAAATGCATAAAATATATGAAATACAACTATATTATATAGTGTGGTGCGATACTTATGTGACTATACTATATATAACTACCTTATATTAATATTTCTTAAACTATATGGTATGAAGCAATGTGATTGGACATATTGGAACTCTATGTTATAAATATATCATGAAATGTGTATGTGACAATTTGTATGTGGGTATACATTAAAATAAAATGTATATGAATTATATGATGTGAGTGTATAATTACTCCCAAATTTCCTATTATAGTAGCACTTGGACATTAAAACCCATTTTTGGATAACAAAGTAACTGAATTGGATTGAGCTAAGCTTGTTGCTAAGATTTTGCTCTTGTCCCAAATTGAGTGACATAATAGTACAATGAACAGTAACTTGCACTCTATTTACGTAACTTTCAAGTGGCTAAGCATAGGTGATCATGGCTAGCAAGATGGCTGGTATTGAGTTGTTAAACAACTCTTTAGTAACCTTTTTTTTCCTTCCATTACACCATGAATTCAACCTCAGTATAATAAGATTACCAGTCCAAACTTCTTCTATAAATAGCATACTCAATTCTCAGTATGTGTTGCTTGAAATTTGTCTGATAATTCTAAGTTGAGAGTTTCAAGTAGCTGAGCAATTATAGAAGCATACTCAGTGTGTGAGGAGTTCAATTTAAGCTTAAGGAGGTATAAATTCTACTTTTGTGTTCTTGAGCTTAAGTTGTCAAATTCTTGAAATTCTTATGCAATCTCTGTTAATTGATGTAGAATACAATGCCATTATGTTATCTGAGCTTGTATACATGTTTAGGAGCAGTGTAGATGATTTGGGTACAGGTTTGATGTTGGTTATGTTGGAACTCTGCAGAAACAGAGTCCTTAATTTTTGTTATGATCGAAGTGGTGTGGCCGCGCCACTTCTATAGTACATGACCGCGCAGCCGTGCTGGCTGCCAATCTTGTGTACTGATTTTTGTGATTCTATCTTGGTCTGAGTATGCTATGTTAATTAGTTCATGCATATAAATAACCTGCACATATGGACTAAGATTTCTATGCATATAGTAAGCCATGTTAGTTGATTTTAGTTTGATTATTCAAAGTGGACTTAAAGAGTTGAAAACTAGCTTTGATAAACCTTTTTCAAAAACATGTCTTGACTTTATGTGCCAAAGTATCGAGTTCTGATATACATTAAAATGTGACCAATGTGTATCTTGTTGGTGAGGGTATGATGTAGTTAAACATGAATTAAAAGAAAAAGTGCAAGTAAAAGATTATATTAGCTATGTGTACATGAACTATGCATAAACTAAGTTGTGAACTTCAAAACATACCTATGTGACCTATTATGTGGTTATGGAAGCATGTTATGGAATTTGTGAACTTACCTTACATGCTTGAATAAGTTTTACTAATGAAAACTTAAAGTTTTGAAAACAAACTTGATAAACTCTATATACGCTTTAAGTTAAGATTTGTGAGCATGCTTATGTGGTTTAACTTGTGTATGTGAGACATCATGATTAAGTGGGTTATGCATATAAATGTAATTACCATGAATGCCTAACTAGACATGTGCATGATAAAAGGGAATATGACAAGTCTAAATAGTGTAAAATTTCATGACATGGACTACATGACTAATCTAATGCAAACCTGAGTTGTTCAGACCTATGGATCATATAATATGTGTTCAAACAATCAAACGTAAGAAAAATTATGAATTTAACACTTAAAGTCTTGATTAAATGAGAATAGATGGTGACCTATGATAATGCTATGATATGAGGTCAAACTTGGTTATCCACATACTAACATGTGTGTTTTGTATGATTACTTATGTACGTGCAAGTCGAGTGTGCACTGACCTTCTGCAGGAGCAGCCATGTTCTAGTTTGAATAAGGAGCAAAGCGCCATGGCACTCCTTAGTTCAAATCCAGCGCGGCTGCGCCACCCTACAGTAGGATTAGATTTTTGTAGTTATTCTGTGGTTTCATAAATGCCTAAGTTGTTGTTACTCTAATCTGTAATACATGTCTAGTGTAGTATTCATGTGTTAATAAGCATGTTGTTGATAGGATCCTATGATGAATAAATGTTTACCATTTTAAAGTTAAATTATGATTTCAACTATGACATGGTGTGTTATAAACTAATTTTCATGTGATGATATACGTATAAGATTATGCGACTAGAAGACTAGCACTATATGTTAGCATTGATAAATTTCACTTGTGTATGATAGTAAATTAAGATAATAGGTGTACATGTTGAACTTGTATAACTAATGTGATTATACATGAATATGATATCATAGTGCATTGTATTGATATTAAGCTTTACTTCGGTAAACTACGCTTGAGGCAAGTATCCAAAACTCTCTTTTATATTGAGCAAGTTTCCTAACTTACACAACTTTACATTTTGTGCAAGTTTCTTGAATTTCATGTGATTCGTTTATTAATTGCAAGTATCCTAAACCCTTACATTACTTTATTCGACGGATATCATGAGCAAACCTGATCTCTTTGAATGCAAGTTATCTTATTTTCTCGTTCAATTGGGCTAGTATGCTAAACTCTTGAGAAAACTATTATTCATGTTGAACTTGATATTGCTCTTGAATATTGTGAAAGTGTCTATGCCATTTGATTCGGCTAGACTATATGCATGTTTATAAAACTGTCCAAACCAATTGACTGGTGTGAAAATATTGAAAACTGAGTTGAACAACCCTTATGGTAAGGGGAGTGTTTATTGTTGGAAGCCCCAAGACACGCGTGAATATTACTGTGGTGTTATGCATAACTTAGAGTATTGTAGACTGATCATCTATAGTACTTGATTCTTTTGGGTTACCAGTTTAATATTGGTAATTCTAGTAGATGTTCAATAGTCCTTAGTGACTGCTCAATATAAATTATTTTATCCAGTTGGATACATTGATATCCTTTGAATTCATATATATCTGTTAATCTATATTGAATTATCGTTTCATATTCCAAGGATGGGATTCAAGAATTGTTGATATTCGTTATTCATGATTTTATTCTGAAACTCTAAACTATCTTAGAGATGATACTTCGATATTTCAAACTCGTGTTATAGAAACTCTTTACCCTTGTTGTATATTACTTGCTGGGCAATTTGTGCTCATTCTTGTCTATTTAAAACCTTTCAATTAAGGCGGAACAGGGAAGTGTCTCTGGAAAAGACAAGGGCAAGGCTACCGACTAGCTTGTTCCTTTATGTTTAAAGTTGTTATGTTGTATTAAGAATGTTTGCATACTGTGTTTAAGCTTAAGTAGGATTATGTAATAAGTCTTTATTCGATATTATTATATAATCTATTAAGTACTGTAGGTTACGAGACTTGGGGGAATAATTATAATAAACCATTGTATATTATTCTAAATTAAATCTTTCGCTATGAATGTGATTTTAGTTATTATTGTATTACTATGAGCACGTGACGAGCCGAATTCGAGTGACCAAGTGGCGGTCCTAATTTGGGGGCGTCACAGGTTGGTATCAAAGCTATAGTTATAAACCTTAGGAACGAGAGTCCTTATATTATAACTTAGGAAAACTTAGGAGATAAAAAGGGATGAGACTCATGTAGAGTTTTCCTAGAGAGTAACTTAGTGTGTTATAAAATATAACTTCGTTTTATACAATGAACTTATGTTATTTAATATTCTAATGGAGTTGTTGCTTGTGTTGCCTTGTGTTGGTGATTGTAGGATGACTGACATGGGAGGACCTAGCCGAGTAGTAGAGGAGGAGCCGCATGATATCCACGTGGTATATGAGGCACCATTGATAGCAGGAGCCCATATCAGTAGTGGCCCCTATTGATGAGGATGATGAGGAGGAGGAGATGGAGCCTCTTCTTGATGAGTCTAATCCGGAGGAGGAACCTATGGAGGAGGAGCCTGAGCCCATGGAGGACTCCGACGAGGCTACTTTCGAGGATCGGATGTTGGGGGAGTATGAGGAGCATATTTTAGAGTTAAGAAGTAAAGTGGAGGAGTTAGAAACTGAGGCTAGGGAAAGGGAGTTCGAGTTCCAAAAACTGAGGGACGAGGACCACCAGAGGAAATTAGTGATGCAGGAGATGGAGGTGGAAATTGCTCACCGTAAGGAGGCAGGGATCCAGATGGGAACCTTGTTTCACCGATCAGTACCTAGGAATGTGGAACTGACAGGAAAGCTAGAAGAGGTGGAGCAGAGAGAGATGAGCGAGAGGACGGAGAAGGAAGCACTTCACACTCAGCTAGAAATGGAAGTGATGGATAGGATCCACTTCGAGGAGAAGTGGCAAGGAGCTAATGATCGGGCTAATGATCTAGAAGATGAAGTGAGGTGAAAGAGAAGGAAGATGAATAAGATGGGCCATGCTTTATGCACGAACATAGAGAGGTTGATTGATGGGGTAAATCACTACCCGACAGAGCAGGGACAGACCTGACAAACCATAAGCTGAGACATGGTGGTGCACATTACTCAAAAGGAATACCAGAGCGCCGTGGAGCGTGGGATGTTAGATTGATTCTAGAGGGAGAAGTTTAGTAGTCGTAGTTGTAACACCCCAGTCTCACATCGAAAGATAGGGAAAAAATTTATCTGCATATAAGGAAATAAGTTACTACCAATAGTACCTTCAAGTCATGACCTTTTGGGAGCCTGTGGTGGGCTAAGATGACCCAAAAATATATTATTGGGCCAGTGGTTTAAAGACATTATTTGGATGGATTTGATTCGATTCGGACTTAGATTTTGACCCTAGATTTGTTCTGGACTCGGGATTTGACCCAGGTTATTACAGATATGGTATCAAAGATTAGGTTCTTTCTTGTAGAAAACCAATTTAGGTTTGACCTGTGAGTTATGGGTAAACCATTGGGTAGATTTAGGAGTTTGATTCAATTTTGTTCTTTGTTTGGTTGGTCTCTATTTTGACTAACTGTCGATTTCTTTTCGATTTGTAGTTGATTTGAGGAAAGTGGAATAATTTGTTATGGTGATTAAGTAATGATATTAGTTAAGAATTATGATTTAATCATTGAGGTGAATAAAGTTATACTTTGTACATATAAAAAGTGATCTTATATGAGATATGATTATGATGTGAGTATTTGTATCAGTGAGTTTTTAATATTGGATAACTATTTGTTAGAATTATTTCAGGTAATTACAAATTATTATGATTTTGGAATTGAGGATTTGATTTGGGTTAAATTCTGATTTTTTGTTAAGTTGTGAATAATTTGAGGTATGTGTATCGGTGGGATAATATGATAAATTAAAAAGTATAGATGATCTCTTGTAAATTGGAGTTGTAGAGATTCGAGACAATTAGATTAATCATTTGGAGTAAATGAATTTTATGATTATTTCCTAGTAGAATATTGGAGTTAATTTATATGAAGTTTTTGTACTAAAATAGTAAGAGGAGATCTTGGAATTTGTTGGGTTAGAGTTTGCACTAAGAGATGATTGATTTTTTAAATGATTAGATAGTAAGTGATGAAATTCAATGATTTAAGAGATTTTGAATAGTTATAGTTTGCTTATTCAGATAGTAGGATATATGATTTAGAGTTTGGCATGGTGATGAAGAGATTTTATTAGGTAGTAGTTGGTGATATAATTTAAGTTATTTTGTTTATTTTTGGAATTTATGTAATAATATTTATGTGTAGAACTAATTTGATTTGATGAAATTATGATATTTTGAAACTCTTGAGGACTTAGTGATGAGTTGGTGATATAATTTAATTGTGTGGTTGGACTTTTGATTATTTATACGTGATGGCCCTTAGAGTTTTCCATGGAATTTAGTGTAAAATTAAATTAAAAATAATTTGTTAAATCTTTGTCATGTGTAGGTAACATAAATCCGTTTACGAATTAAAAATAATTTTAAATATTTTGGGTATTCGAATCTATATTTAGGATGAAATTTTTTGTGATTGAGGGGAGAGAACGAAAAGAGAGCCGTAAAGAAGAACAACTTATATTTTCGTTGCTAATTATTTTCAGGTAAACTGCTTTTTAGTTCGTTGCCATTGTGAATAGATTGTAAATAGAGGTAATTGGTCAAATCAATAATAATAAAAAGAATTATGAGATAAGAAAAACATATCAGTTTGTATTCTGATTTTGATAGTCATGATGGTCATCGCATAGAAGGATACAAATAAATTTTATATATACCAGGACTTCAGGAGCAGCATGGAAGTTGAAGTATTGTTGTTATTATTATATATATACGTGTATATATAGATAATAGGTGTTTAGTTTGTGTTGGTTGTGTTATTATATTTATATGTATTTATAAGGTACTGTTTTGTAAAAAAAACAAAAACAAAAAAACGTTATGCTTAGGATGCGAAAAGCTGTTGTAAAGTAATAAGGATATATATATATATATATATATATATATATATATATATATATATATATATATATACACACACACCATTTGAGGCGGAAAAGTAGATACAGATAAATTTTTATGATTCAGAGGTGCAAATAATAACAGTTTAATTACTAAAACAAATACTTTTATTGATTGAAAATAAAACTGTTTACAAATATACAAACTGAATACAAATTGAATTGACTTGACTTACTTAAAACATTAAGAAATGTAGAAGAGTAGAAGGGGGGCTAAGAAGGGCTTAACAGCGGTGGAGGCTAACGATTCATCTAAGAAGGATCTCAGAGTCTTTCGAAGTCTACCTTAATAACTGAATTCAGTTTCCTTTTGTAGAATAAGGAAAGAACTATTACAAAGTTACTATTAAAAAATAAATGATTACAGACAAAAATTACTATTCATGAACAGTGTTGACTTTTTTACTATTCATCGACGCGTCTGGCAACTTTTAACAAAGTGGCCACAACTTTTAACTTGGGAGATGCTTTCGGTGGAAAAGCTGAAGCTGCTTTCGGCTGAAGGCATCTTTTGACTGGCTGCAGGGAGCAGGTGCATGTGACTGAGGAGAAATGTCAGGCAAATGGGTCCTGAGCATCCTTTAGGTTGATGGTGCCATAAGGGTCATCATCTTCCTCATAGTGACTGTGAGATTCCGATGAAGAACCTGCAGAGGCTTCTTCATGTAATTCATCAATTCTTTTATTTAATGCATGTGCAATTAATTTTAACTCTTTTCCGGAACAATCTTTGAAATTAGAGATGCTACAGGAACAAGATGAACCAGTGGGACTGACTCTAGACTCTTTTTATTTTTTACTGACACTTGACTCTTTTGATTTTTGACTAGAAGGTTCTGCTGTTGAGACTGGGAGAACCTTGAGAGGAGAAGCAGGAAATTCTAACTGAACTTGACCGATAATTCTATTGACATCATACTTGTCCCACCATTTGACAAACCATTGACGGGAGACAAGGGGAAAAGGATCAGAAGAAGGAGACGCAATGTGACTTGCTTCACTACCCCGAGGAAGAGTAACTGAGGTCGGGGGTTGAATATGATATTCCCATCTGAGAATCCAGGGAATCTTATATTTACTTATAAATTGAAGAATGACTGGGACACCTTCATAAGCTGGATCAATATTTCGATGATTGCAGAAATGATTGAGTTGGACTTTCAGGGGATCAGGAAGAAGGTCGTAAGTGGAACCAAATCTTGACCACCAGTGAGAAAACCAAAAGGGGAAATGACTTTTGAATTTATGATCGAACTGGACAAACCAAGAATGACTGTGTGACTCATTTTGATGAAGGAAAACTCTATACCAAGCTTCCATATAATCATAATAACAGAAGGAGTTATCTTGATTAGAAAGCTGCATAAGATCAGAAGGATGTTTTCCCCATTCAGACATAAGAATAAACTGTTTAATATATAACGAATGGTAAAGAACTTTGGATTTATCATTGTTTGGATAAGTGGGTTTAATAAAGATTGACTCTGTTTCAATAAGGGTATCCTTATAATACACAAGGGATTTATAAGGAGCAAGGGGCATGAAATGCCATCCAGGAGGAAAGAACTGGTAGGATAATTTGATTGGGTCATTTCTGGGTTTCATATGAGGTTCAATATGAAATAAGAAATTGGTCCATCTAAGCATATACTCAGAGGGAGGATTACTGGGATTTGGACTAGAGGCTTTGGACTAAAAAGGGTCAATTGGAATTGGGTTACTAGCTAAGGCTGAACTATAGGGCTTGGGCATTGTCCCTAGGATAGTGAACTTGTTACTGGTTTGATAAACTGGGTTTACTGGATGAGGAACCAAAGCTCCTTTTGGCTGATTACTTGGGCCAGTATGGCGACCCGGACCATGAGAGGTTGATGCACCACGGATACTCATGATGGATGCACGGTACCTGTGTTAATAAATTCTCGAGTGAGAAAATCAGGAATGGAATTGTCACTGCCTTTAATGTATTATATATCAAAATCAAAGATACTTAAAAGGGCTTGCCATCTAGCAAAGGAGTGTTTAGAAGCTATGTTTTCAACATCTTTCTCTAACACATATTTTGCAGACTTGCAGTC
Organism: Panax notoginseng; assembly: GCA_016801055.1. Taxonomy (NCBI): domain Eukaryota; kingdom Viridiplantae; phylum Streptophyta; class Magnoliopsida; order Apiales; family Araliaceae; genus Panax; species Panax notoginseng. The sequence continues at coordinate 137,489,394 of CM029020.1, read as the reverse complement.
AATTCGAACCAAAAATTTTTGATTTAATAAATCAATTTGAAATTTATTAATACATAATACAAGAGAAAGTATTTCCTTTTTAATAGTATTGTAATTTAACTGTGTACTATTCCATGCACCGGAATGGAAACGGATAATTTGTTTTGGGGAATCCGGAGTTAACTTTTGCTTGAGAATACCTCCGAATCCAATATCGGAGGCTTCAGTTTCAACAATTTTAAATGTAGAATCTTTGGAAATACCAAGGCAGGGCAATGTCTTGACATATTTTTTAACTTGTTGGACGACAGAAGTATGAATGTCAGTCCATGGGGGAGGATTGTCTTGCAAACGCTGAAAGAGAGGTTTGCAAATTTTCCTGAAGTTTTTATAAAACTTGCCAATATAATTGAGCGAGCCCAGAAACCTCTGCAGTTGGGTTTTATGGATAATTTTATCTGGGAATCTGTCGGCGAATTGAATAGCTCAATCAATTGGCCGTATGAGTCCGCGATATATAATTAATCTAAGAAACCGAACTTTAGCTTGAAACAAGCTGCATTTGGAAAGTGAAAGAACAAGTCCATTGTCTTTGACCGTTTTGAAAAACGATTTCAAATGTTTGACGTGTTCTTCAATGGAATTGGAAAAAATAAGAATATCATCAATATAAACAACAACAAAATGACTGAAAGGATTCAGAATGTCATTGAGGATATTCTGGAATTCACTGGGAGCATTTTTTAAGCCAAATGCTTGAACATTCCATTCGTAATGTCCAAATGGAGTGGTGAATGCAGTTTTGTACCGGTCATCGGGGTGAATCGCAATTTTCTAGAAACCCGATTTGAGGTCGAATTTACTGAAGATGGTAGCATTGCTCAGTCGGTTAATAAGGTCATCCTTGTTAGGCAAGGGATACCTAATCTATTCAAGGACCTTGTTTAATGGCTTGTAATTGATTACTAACCTGGGAACACCTCTTTCCTTTTCTGCTTCGTTGTTAACATAAAAGGCAGGACACGACCAGGGGGATTTACTGGGTCTAATTATTTTTTTTATTAAGGAGATCATTAATTTCCTTTTTACATAACTCTATTTGTTCATGATTCATTTGAATAGGCCTGACCTTAGTAGGAATCAAATGTTCTTTGAATTCCTTAGCGTAAGGGAGCCTTACAACATGTTTTTTCAGATGCTAAAAGGCATTAGGAGAATCAGAACAAAGGTTATCCTTTAAATAAGTTTTTAAATCTTTAATTTTTTCAAGAACATCTTTATGTTGAAGCTGTTCTTCAATTCTTTTGTATTTAATTTCTTCTTTTAAGAAATTTAAATGGGTGGATTTACAATTTAATAAATTTAATGATTTAAAAATGGACTCTTCTTGAACAAATTTTAAATCTCTTTCCTTCGGTTTAATAAGAAATTTAAATGTTATTCTTTTACCTAAATATTTACAGCTTAGTCCTTCATTACTGGTAGTAAATGGGTATAACAAATATATAAATGGTAAACCTAAAATAATTTTATCGGTAAGATTGCGAATTAAAACAAATGATATTTTAAAACACATTATCTTGACAGATATGCACTTTAGGCAGTTTATATTTTATTTCCATTGGACTACCATTAGTTGAGTTTAAATTTTCATTTATTTTCTTATAGTATTTGGTTGGAATAAGACCTTCCTGGATACAATTTAAATTCGCACCAGTATCAACTAAGGCGGGAAGTCGTATTGAAAAATTTTTATCGACAACCAAATCAATAGAGATATACCATTTTTGAATGGTAATATCTTTAACTCTTTTAAGAAAAAGACCTTGAACGAATAGATCTGGCTCTTCTTTGATTCCTGAAGATTCTGGCTCATCGTGATCTTCATCACTAGAGGAGGAATCATGAATTTAAATATCAGATTTCTGGTTCTCTAAGTCTTTTCTTAAATTAGAGACTTCAATATTTAAATTAGAGATTTCATTTTTAAGTTTATTAACCTCTTGATTTAATTCTGGAAGGGTAACTTTTTTTAACTGGGGTTTTAAATCTTTCAAGAGTTTTATTAAGGCTAAATATCGATTTATCTTTAGCTTTAAAAATCTTGTCCTTAACTCTAGTATCTTTGGTTAATAGATCTTTTAACTGCTTAGTATATTGAATCTTAAGCTCAAGGTTAGAAATTTTACTAATTAAGTCGATTAACAAAGAGCTTTCGTCATCCTCTTTGGTAATAACACTTAATCTTTTAGTACAACAATTTTCATTACAGTTATCAGCACAAATAGTGACTTCTTCTTCATTACTATCAGTTTCATTGTTACTAGTACTGCTATTAGAAGAATAAGGGATGTCAGATCCTTCATCATTATCTGTATTGTTATCAATCCTCATTAATTCTAATATTTGCTCAGTATCTTCATTAGAAATATTTAACTGAGATAGTTTTTGTTTTATTTTAAACTCATTTTTGTAGTGTCCTTTCTGCCCACAATTGTGGAAAAGAATTTTACTTTTATCAAACTTTTTAGATTTTTTATTATATTTTTTATTTGTTGGTTTAGGTTTATTATAATAATCATTTTGATTTTTATCTTTTTTATGAGTATGTTTACGTTTGTGGCGTTTATGAGTTTTAGGATGATCAATATATCTGTGTTTATGCTTCCTTCTGGAGGGAGTAATCGGAGGCAAACCATATTGTTCTCAAAATGTTCCTAACTCATATTTAGCTTTTTTCTTATCTTTATTGGCTTGGTTGGCTAATTTAAAATCAATACACATTTTTAAACCTATTTTTTGAATATAACTGATTATGTCACCATAAGTGAGATTATCATAATCAATATATCCTAAGTTTTTACTCAACTCTTCTCTAACTTTGTGAGCGAACAATGAAGGCAAACCATTTACAAACTTTTCTTTCCAGAAAGGCTTGTTGCTATCATTTTGCAGCATAACTCTAGAGGTAAATACATCTTTGTACCATCTAAAATCACTTAGAGTGGGAGAAGTGAGATTACTGAGTTGATCGTGAATTCTCTTTGTTATGTTACTAGGAGTTCCTACAAAATGTTTTATTATTGTAAAGATTAAAGTATTTACTCCATCTGGCGGACCAACACCGACATCTTCATCAAAGATGGGATTGCCGTCATCTTCTAACTGGATAGCAAGAATTATTGATACTCTAGTATCTTCAGTGAGATGTCTTTCCCACCACGATCTGAGAATACCAGTGAATCCACTAGCTATTAACTCAACGATTTCTGGTTGTGACAGATTGTTGAATTTAGTGATATAGCTATTTGCTACCATAGACATGTGATTTAATTTGTTTAAAATTTCTTGTTCACTAAGACCGTCTATGTTCCATTCGTAAATTTTGTTGGCTGAAATAGAGAATTGTTTATCTAGGTTCCTCTCTTCGAATTGTTGATTTGGAGGAGTAGGTCTAGAATACCAATTCCTGGTTAAACTAGTGTTTTTGACTGTTAACTTGTTCAATTGGTCATTAAAACCAGGGACTGAAGTAGAATCAGAATATTCAGCTTGACTATCACTTTCAACTTCAGTTTCAACTTGATCCAATGTAGAGACAGTACCACTTGGACCAGGTTCAATTTTTAGTTTTTTGAATAACTTGTCAATAGATTTAATTAGGTTGCTATCATCATTAGGTAAACCTAATTTATTTCTATTTTCTGGTAAGTTAATCAAAGGATGTTCAATTTTTGAATCAGGTTTTTTAATACTTGTTTCTTCAAATTTTTCTTCAATTCTATCAAGCTGTCTTCCAACAGTTGCTAGATATTGATTACTAAAATTTAGTTGTTCAATAATTTTTTTTTCATCTTTATTGCCATCTGAAATTTTAAAGGGACTGGCAACAACCGATGTGTTCTTAACTGGGATAAGGACATTTTCTAGTGGAGGATGACTAGAACAGACCTTAGACTTGTCTTCTTTAATCCATTGACTTTTAGTTATAACATTACACTTACTTTGGTATTGATCATACCAATCATAAAATGTAATGTTTATTTTTTCATTTTTTATGAACCTTTTCCATCTATTCATGATCATTTATTTTATGATTCAGAGGTGCAAATAATAATAGTTTAATTACTAAAACAAATACTTTCATTGATTGAAAATAAAACTGTTTACAAATATACAAACTGAATACAAATTGAATTGACTTGACTTACTTAAAACATTAAGAAATGTAGAAGAGTAGAAGGGGGGCTAAGAAGGGCTTAACAGCCGTGGAGGCTAAAGATTTATCTGAGAAGGATCTCAGAGTCTTTTGAAGTCTACTTTAATAACTGAGTTCGGTTTCCTTTTATAGAATAAGGAAAGAACTATTACAAAGTTACTATTACAAAATAAATGATTACAAACAAAAATTACTATTCATGAACAGTGTTAACTTTTTTTACTATTCATCGACGCGTCTGATAACTTTTGACAAAGTGGCCACAACTTTTAACTTGGGAGATGCTTTCGATGGAAAAGCTGAAGCTGCTTTCGGCTGAAGGCATCTTTTGACTGGCTGCAGGGAGCAGGTGGATGTGACTAAGGAGAAATGTTAGGCAAATGGGTCCTGAGCATCCTGTAGGTTGATGGTGCCATAAGGGTCATCATCTTCCTCATAGTGACTGTGAGATTCCGATGAAGAACTTGTAGAGGCTTCTTCATGCAATTCATTAATTCTTTTATTTAATGTCTGTGCAATTAATTTTAACTCTTTTCCGGAACAATCTTTGAAATCAGAGATGCTACGGGAACAAGATGAACCAGTGTGACTGACTCTAGACTCTTTTGATTTTTTACTGAAACTTGACTCTTTTGATTTTTGACTAGAAGGTTCTGCTGTTGAGACTGGGAGAACCTTGAGAGGAGAAGCATGAAATTCTAACTGAACTTGACCGATAATTCTATTGACATCAAACTTGTCCCACCATTTGACAAACCATTGACGGGAGACAAGGGGAAAAGGATCAGAAGAAGGAGACGCAATGTGACTTGCTTCACTACCCTGAGGAAGAGTAACTGAGGTCGGGGGTTGAATATGATATTCCCATCTGAGAATCCAAGGAATCTTATATTTACTTACAAATTGAAGAATGACTGGGACACCTTCATAAGTTGGATTAATTTTTTGGTGATTGCAGAAATGATTGAGTTGGACTTTCAGGGGATCAGGAAGAAGGTCGTAAGTGGAACCAAATCTTGACCACCAGTGAGAAAACCAACAGGGGAAATGACTATTGAATTTATGATCGAACTGGACAAACGAAGAATGACTGTGTGACTCATTTTGATGAAGGAAAACTCTATACTAAGCTTCCATGTAATCATAATAACAGAAGGAGTTATCTTGATTAGAAAGCTGCATAAGATCAGAAGGATGTTTTCCCCATTCAGACATAAGAATAAACTGTTTAATATATAACGAATGGTAAAGAACTTTGGCTTTATCATTGTTGGCATAAATGGGTTTAATAAAGATTGACTCTGTTTTAATAAGGATATCCTTATAATACACAAGGGATTTATAAGGAGCAAGGGGCATGAAATGCCATCCAGGAGGAAAGAATTGGGAGGTTAATTTGATTGGGTCATTTCTGGGTTTCATATGAGGTTCAATATGAAATAAGAAATTGGTCCATCTAAGCATATACTCAGAGGGAGGATTACTGGGATTTGGACTAGAGGCTTTGGACTGAAAAGGGTCAATTGGAATTGGGTTACTAGCTAAGGCTGAACTATAGGGCTTGGGCATTGTCCCAAGGACAGTGAACTTGTTACTGGTTTGATAAACTGGGTTTACTGGATGAGGAACCAAAACTCCTTTTGGCTGATTACTTGGGCCAGTAGGGCGACCCGGACCACGAGAGGTTGATGCACCACGGATACTCATGATGGATGCACGGTACCTGTGTTAATAAATTCCCGAGTGAGAAAATCAGGAATGGAATTGTTACTGCCTTTAATGTATTCTATATCAAAATCAAAGGTACTTAAAAGGGCTTGCCATCTAGCAAAGGAGTGTTTAGAAGCTATGTTTTCAATATCTTTCTCTAACACATATTTTGCAGACTTGCAGTCAATTCAAACCAAAATTTTTTGATTTAATAAATCAATTTGAAATTTATTAATACATAATACAAGAGAAAGTATTTCCTTTTTAATAGTACTGTAATTTAACTGTGTACTATTCCATGCACCGAAATGGAAACGGACAATTTGTTCTGGGGAATATGGAGTTAACATTTGCTTGAGAATACCTCCAAATTCAATATCAGAGGCGTCAATTTCAATAATTTTAAATGCAGAATCGTTGGAAATACCAAGGCAGGGCAATGTCTTGACATATTTTCTAACTTGTTGGACGACAGAAGTATGAATGTCAGTCCATGGGGGAGAATTGTCTTGTAAACGCTGAAAGAGTGGTTTGCAAATTTTCCTGAAGTTTTTATAAAACTTGCCAATATAATTGAGCGAGCCCAGAAACCTCTGCAGTTGGATTTTATGGGAAATTTTATCTGGGAATCTGTCGGCGAATTGAATAGCTCTATCAATTGGCCGTGTGAGTCCGCGATATATAATTAATCCAAGAAACCGAACTTTAGCTTGAAACAAGCTGCATTTGGAAAGTGAAAGAACAAGTCCATTGTCTTTGACCGTTTTGAAAAACAATTTCAAATGTTTGACGTGTTCTTCAATGGAATTGGAAAAAATAAGAATATCATCAATATAAACAACAACAAAATGACTGAAAGGATTCAGAATGTTATTGAGGATATTCTGGAATTCACTGGGAGCATTTTTTAAGCCAAATGCTTGAACATTCCATTCGTAATGTCCAAATGGAGTGGTGAATGCAGTTTTGTACCGGTCATCGGGGTGAATCGCAATTTTCTAGAAACCCGATTTGAGGTCGAATTTACTGAAGATGGTAGCATTGCTCAGTCGGTTAATAAGGTCATCCTTGTTAGGCAAGGGATACCTAATCCATTCAAGGACCTTGTTTAATGGCTTATAATTGATTACTAACCTGGGAACACCTCTTTCCTTTTCTGCTTCGTTGTTAACATAAAAGGCAGGACATGACCAGGGGGATTTACTGGGTCTAATTAATTTTTTTATTAAGGAGATCATTAATTTCCTTTTTATATAACTCCATTTGTTCATAATTCATTTGAATAGGCCTGGCCTTAGTAGGAATCAAATGTTCTTTGAATTCCTTAGCGTAAGGGAGCCTTACAACATGTTTTTTCCGATGCCAAAAGGCATTAGGAGAATCAGAGCAAAGGTTGTCCTTTAAATAAGTTTTTAAATCTTCAATTTTTTCAAGAACATTTTTATGTTGAAGCTGTTCTTCAATTCTTTTGTATTTAATTTCTTCTTTTAAGAATTTTAAATTGGTGGATTTACAATTTAATAAATTTAATGATTTGGAAATGGACTCTTCTTGAATAAATTTTAAATCTCTTTCCTTCGGTTTAATAAGAAATTTAAATGTTATTCTTTTACCTAAATGTTTAAAGCTTAGTCCTTCATTACTGGTAGTAAATGGGTATAAAAAATATATAAATGGTAACCCTAAAATGATTTTATCGGTAAGATTGCAAATTAAAATAAATGATATTTTAAAACACATATTAACTTGATAGATATGCACTTTAGGCAGTTTATATTTTATTTCCATTCGACTACCATTAGTTGAGTTTAATTTTTCATTTGTTTTCTTATAGTATTTGGTAGGAATAAAACCTTCCTGGATACAATTTAAATCCGCATCAGTATCAACTAAGGCGGGAAGTCGTATTGAAAAAGTTTTATCGACAACCAAATCAATAGAGATATACCATTTTTGAATGGTAATATCTTTAACTCGTTTAAGAGAAAGACCTTGAACGAATAGATCTGGCTCTTCTTTGATTACTGAAGATTCTGGCTCATCGTGATCTTCATAAGTAGAGGAGGAATCATGAATTTGAAGGTCAGATTTCTGGCTCTCTAAGTCTTTTCTTAAATTAGAGACTTCAATCTTTAAATTAGAGATTTCTTTTTTAAGTTTATTAACCTCTTGATTTAATTCTGGAAGGGTAACTTCTTTAACTGGGGTTTTAAATCCTTCAAGAGTTTTATTAAGGCTAAATATCGGTTTATCTTTAGCTTTAAAAATCTTGTCCTTAACTCTAGTATCTTTGGTTAATAAATCTTTTAACTGCTTAGTATATTGAATCTTAAGCTCAGGGTCAGAAATTTTACTAATTAAGTCGATTAACAAAGAGTTTTCTTCATCCTCTTTGGTAATAACACTTAATCTTTTAGTACAACAATTTTTATTACAGTTATCAGCACAAATAGTGACTTCTTCTTCATTACTATCAGTTTCATTGTTACTAGTACTGCTATTAGAAGAATAGGGGATGTCAGATCCTTCATCATTATCTGTATTGTTATCAATCCTCATTAATTCTAATAGTTGCTCAGTATCTTCATTAGAAATATTTAACTGAGATAGTTTTTGTTTTATTTTACACTCATTTTTGTAGTGTCCTTTCTGCCCATAATTGTGGCAAAAAATTTTACTTTTATCAAACTATTTAGATTTTTTATTATATTTTTATTTTCTGGTTTAGGTTTATTATAATAATCATTTTGATTGTTATCTTTTTTATGAGTATGTTTACGTTTGTGGCGTTTATGAGTTTTAGGATGATCAATATGTCTGTGTTTATGCTTCCTTCTGGAGGGAGCAATCGGAAGCAAACCATATTGTTCACAAAATGTTCCTAACTCATATTTAGCTTTTTTCTTATCTTTACTGGCTTGCTTGGCTAATTTAAAATCAATACACATTTTTAAACCTATTTTTTGAATATAACTGATTATATCACCATAAGTGAGATTATCATAATCAATATATCCTAAGTTTTTACTCAACTCTTCTCTAACTTTGTGAGCGAACAATGAAGGCAAACCATTTACAAACTTTTCTTTCCAGAAAGGCTTGTTGCTATCATTTTGAAGCATAACTCTAGAGGTAAATACATCTTTGTACCATCTAAAATCACTTAGAGTGGGATAAGTGAGATTACTGAGTTGATCGTGAATTCTCTCTGTTATGTTACTAGGAGTTCCTACAAAATGTTTTGTTATGGTAAAGATTAAAGTATTTACTCCATCTGGCGGACCAACACCGATATCTTCATCAAAGATGGGATTGTCGTCATCGTCTAACTGGATAGCATGAATTATTGATACTCTAGTATCTTCAGTGAGATGTCTTTCCCACCACGATCTGAGAATACCAGTGAATCCACTAGCTATTAACTCAACGATTTCTGGTTGTGACAGATTGTTGAATTTAGTGATATAGCTATTTGCTACCATAGACATGTGATTTAATTTGTTTAAAATTTCTTGTTCACTAAGACCGTCTATGTTCCATTCATAAATTTTGTTGGCTGAAACAGAGAATTGTTTATCTAGGTTCCTCTCTTCGAATAGTAGATCCGGAGGAGTAGGTCTAGAATACCAATTCCTAGTTAAACTAGTGTTTTTAACTGTTAACTTGTTCAATTGGTCATTAAAACCAGGGACTGAAGTAGAATCAGAATATTCAGCTTGACTATCACTTTCAACTTCAGTTTCAACTTGATCCAAAGTAGAGACAGTACCACTTGGACCAAGTTCAGTTTTTAGTTTTTTGAATAACTTGTCAATAGATTTAATTAGGTTGCTATCATCATTAGGTAAACCTAATTTATTTCTATTTTCTGGTAAGTTAATCAAAGGATGTTCAATTTTTGAATCAGGTTTTTTAATACTTGTTTCTTCAAATTTTTCTTCAATTCTATCAAGCTATCTTCCAACAGTTGCTAGATATTGATTACTAAAATTTAATTGTTCAATAAATTTTTTATCATCTTTATTGCCATCTGAAATTTTAAAGGGACTGGCAACAACCGATGTGTTCTTAACTGGAATAAGGACAGTTTCTAGTGGAGGATGACTAGAACAGACCTTAGACTTGTCTTCTTTAATCCATTGGCTTTTAGTTATAACAATACACTTACTTTGATATTGATCATACCAATCATAAAAGGTAATGTTTATTTTTTCATTTTTTATGAACCTTTTCCATCTATTAACAATTTTATCACGCTCCTTTTCTGTTGGGTGATTTGAACGAAATAAATGTCTTTTTTCTTTATTGGTTTTGGAATTAAAATCTTGTACAAGTTTATCCCGATCAAGAATAAATTATTTTTTAATGACTCTTAACTGATTGTTAATAGGAATTTCAAAATCAGACTGAGTTGGAAGCTCAGAAGAAGTAGGGGAGGAAGAGCTTTCTTCTTCCACTAGATCCTTTAGAGTGTAACATGGGTGACTAGCTTGACCTTGATTTAAAACACCTTTTATTTTAATAGCTCTAAAAGAAGGGTTACTAAGTACTTCAATGTCTCTTCTTGTGTGCGACGAAGATGCTGCAGTACTAGTAAAATCTTCTATAATAATTGGTCTTTTATTACGTTCAAAACTTATTTTTACAGTTCCATCTGAAAATTGTCTAACATTTTCAAGGTTTATTAGATTGTTAACTACAGGTTGTTCAGGTATTTCACTGGGTAAAGTCCATTGACTAGGGAGAGTAATATCTTTCCAGAGAATGGTTCTCGGGATCTGAATATTAGCATCACTAGTTGAACTTTGAATTAAGATAGTTTGATCTTTTGGACTTTTATTGAGAGCATGAACATTTAGATTAGTTTTCATGGTCTTATAATAGTTTCGGTAAATCAAAGCTATCGGCTGAGAACCCTCAATCATTTGAGTAATTTCTTCAGCAGTTTTAATGTTTAATGTCAAGGCTTTTAATAAATTTTGATCACTTAGGCTCAATGTGAAATCAGAAAAGCAATTGAAATGGATATGTCCATTATGTAGACTAGATTCCATTGCACCGATCATGCTAGGATAATAATTCAAGAATCGTGCATCTCTAAGGCAGAGATAGATACTTGAATTTATTCCTTTAATGTTTAATGGTTTAACTACCACTTGAACTAATCCGATGTGAATAAAATTATAACCTTTCTTTCTATGTTTTTTGATAACTTCAGGAGTCAAAAGGCTACAATTTTCATATTCTTTATTAATGGCATAAACCTTTTCAACAGTTTTGACATTATAATCAGTTTTAAAATTGTCTAAAAATGTTGACTGATAAATTTTCTTAGGGGAGACCCTAGGTATATTCCAATTGTGTAAGGCTTGACTGATATTTTCATAACTGTGGGTTTCCTGGTTAACTATGTCTAGGACTGGAGGTAAAGTTGACCGGTTACTAGTTTAGGAGTTAGATCTAAACAATCTATTCATTTTTACCAAGTTCAAAATAAATTTTTATTCATTATTCTTCCATTCATACCCTATTACCTTAAGCAGACTCATACCTATGTTCAAAAACCGACACTGCTCACTCAAGAGGCTTACAAAGGTTTGACACGCACAAGGTGGACTACAGTAAATAGGGTGACTTCTGAATAAGAATAAAAGAGAAATTTTGAAAACAGTTGCAAATGAACAGATGCAAAAATCTTACTGGCAACTAAAACTGAAACAACATGGCTCTGATATCATTTGAGTTAATAGCTAGTGGATTCACTGGTATTCTCAGACCGTGGTGGGAAAGACATCTCACTGAAGATACTAGAGTATCAATAATTCATGCTATCCAGTTAGACGATGACGGCAATCCCATCTTTGATGAAGATGTCGGTGTTGGTCCGCCAGATGGAGTAAATACTTTAATCTTTACCATAATAAAACATTTTGTAGGAACTCCTAGTAACATAACAGAGAGAATTCACGATCAACTCAGTAATCTCACTTGTCCCACTCTAAGTGATTTTAGATGGTACAAAGATGTATTTACCTCTAGCGTTATGCTGCGAAATGATAGCCACAAGCCTTTCTAGAAAGAAAAGTTTGTAAATGGGTTTGCCTTCATTGTTCGCTCAAAAAGTTAGAGAAGAGTTGAGTAAAAACTTAGGATATATTGATTATGATAATCTCACTTATGGTGACATAATCGGTTATATTCAAAAAATAGGTTTAAAAATGTGTATTGATTTTAAATTAGCCAAGCAAGCCAGTAAAGATAAGAAAAAAGCTAAATATGAGTTAGGAACATTTTGTGAACAATATGGTTTGCCTCCGATTACTCCCTCCAGAAGGAAGCATAAACACAGATATATTGATCATCCTAAAACTCATAAACGCCACAAACGTAAACATACTCATAAAAAAGATAAAAATCAAAATGATTATTATAATAAACCTAAACCAACAAATAAAAAATGTAATAAAAAATCTAAATAGTTTGATAAAAGTAAAATTGTTTGCCACAATTGTGGGCAGAAAGGACACTACAAAAATGAGTGTAAAATAAAACAAAAACTATCTCAGTTAAATATTTCTAATGAAGATACTGAGCAACTATTAGAATTAATGAGGATTGATAACAATGCAGATAATGATGAAGGTTCTGATGTCCCCTATTCTTCTAATAGCAGCACTATTAACAATGAAACTGATAGTAATGAAGAAGAAGTCACTATTTGTGCTGATAACTGTAATAAAAATTGTTGTACTAAGAGATTAAGTGTTATTACCAAAGAGGATGAAGAAAGCTCTTTGTTAATCGACTTAATTAGTAAAATTTCTGACCCTGAGCTTAAGATTCAATATACTAAGCAGTTAAAAGATTTATTAACCAAAGATACTAGAGTTAAGGACAAGTTTTTTAAAGCTAAAGATAAACCGATATTTAGCCTTAATAAAACTCTTGAAGGATTTAAAACCCCAGTTAAAGAAGTTACCCTTCTAGAATTAAATCAAGAGGTTAATAAACTTAAAAAAGAAATCTCTAATTTAAAGATTGAAGTCTATAATTTAAGAAAAGACTTAGAGAGCCAGAAATCTGATCATCAATTTCATGATTCCTCCTCTAGTGATAAAGATCACGATGAGCCAGAATCTTCAGGAATCAAAGAAGGGCCAGATCTATTCGTTCAAGGTCTTTCTCTTAAAAGAGTTAAAGATATTACCATTCAAAAATGGTATATCTCTATTGATTTGGTTGTCGATAAAACTTTTTTAATACGACTTCCCGCCTTAGTTGATACTGGTGCGAATTTAAATTGTATCCAGGAAGGTCTTATTCCAACCAAATACCATAAGAAAACAAATGAAAAATCAAACTCAGCTAATGGTAGTCAAATGAAAATAAAATATAAACTGCCTAAAGTGCATATCTGTCAGGATAATATGTGTTTTAAAACATCATTTGTTTTAATTCGTAATCTTACCGATAAAATCATTTTAGGGTTACCATTTATATATTTGTTATACCCATTTACTACCAGTAATGAAGGACTAAGCTGTAAATATTTAGGTAAATGAATAACATTTAAATTTCTTATTAAACCAAAGGAAAGAGATTTAAAATTTATTCAAGAAGAGTCCATTTTCAAATCATTAAATTTATTAAATTGTAAATCCACCCATTTAAATTTCTTAAAAGAAGAAATTAAATACAAAAGAATTGAAGAACAACTTCAACATAAAGATGTTCTTGAAAAAATTGAAGATTTAAAAACTTATTTAAAGGACAACCTTTGTTCTGATTCTCCTAATGCCTTTTGGCATCAAAAAAAACATGTTGTAAGGCTCCCTTACGCTAAGGAATTCAAAGAACATTTGATTCCTACTAAGGCTAGGCCTATTCAAATGAATCATGAACAAATGGAGTTATGTAAAAAGGAAATTAATGATCTCCTTAATAAAAAATTAATTAGACCCAGTAAATCCCCCTGGTCGTGTCCTGCCTTTTATGTTAACAACGAAACAGAAAAGGAAAGAGGTGTTCCCAGGTTAGTAATCAATTACAAGAAATTAAACAAGGTCCTAGAATGTATTAGGTATCCCTTGCCTAACAAGGATGACCTTATTAACCGACTGAGCAATGCTACCATCTTCAGTAAATTCGACCTCAAATCGGGCTTCTAGCAAATTGCTATTCACCCCGATGACCGGTACAAAACTGCATTCACCACTCCATTTGGACATTACGAATGGAATGTTCAAGCATTTGGCTTAAAAAATGCTCCCAGTGAATTCCAGAATATCCTCAATGACATTCTGAATCCTTTCAGTCGTTTTGTTGTTGTTTATATTGATGATATTCTTATTTTTTCCAATTCCATTGAAGAACACGTCAAACATTTGAAATCATTTTTCAAAACGGTCAAAGACAATGGACTTGTTCTTTCACTTTCCAAATGCAGCTTGTTTCGAGCTAAAGTTCAGTTTCTTGGATTAATTATATATCGCGGACTCATACGGCCAATTGATAGAGCTATTCAATTCGCCGACAGATTCCCAGATAAAATTACCCATAAAACCCAACTGCAGAGGTTTCTGGGCTCGCTCAATTATATTGGCAAGTTCTATAAAAACCTCAGGAAAATTTGCAAACCTCTCTTTCAACGTTTGCAAGACAATCCTCCCCCATGGACTGACATTCATACTTCTGTCATCCAACAAGTTAAAAATTATGTTAAGACATTTCCCTGCCTTGGTATTTCTAACGATTCTGCATTTAAAATTGTTGAAACTGACGCCTCTGATATTGGATTCGGAGGTATTCTCAAGAAAATGTTAACTCCAGATTCCCCAGAACAAATTGTCCGCTTCCATTCCGGTGCATGGAATAGTACACAGTTAAATTATAGTACTATTAAAAAGGAAATACTTTCTCTTGTATTATGTATTAATAAATTTTAAATTGATTTATTAAATCAAAAATTTTTGGTTCGATTTGACTGCAAGTCTGCAAAATATGAGTTACAGAAAGATGTTGAAAACATAGCTTCTAAACACTCCTTTGCTAGATGGCAAGCCCTTTTAAGTATCTTTGATTTTGATATAGAATACATTAAAGGCAGTAACAATTCCAGTCCTGATTTTCTCACTCGAGAATTTATTAACACAGGTACCGTGCATCCATCATGAGTATCCGTGGTGCATCAACCTCTCGTGGTCCGGGTCGCCCTACTAGCCCAAGTAATCAACCAAAAGGAGCTTTGGTTCCTCATCCAATAAACCCATTTTATCAAACCAGTAACAAGTTCACTGTCCTTGGGACAATGCCCAAACCCTATAGTTCAGCCTTAGCTAGTAACCCAATTCTAATTGACCCTTTTCAGTCCAAAGCCTCTAGTCCAAATCCCAGTAATCCTCCCTCTGAGTATATGCTTAGATGGACCAATTTCTTATTTCATATTGAACCTCATATGAAACCCAGAAATGACCCAATCAAATTAACCTCCCAGTTCTTTCCTCCTGGATGGCATTTCATGCCCCTTGCTCCTTATAAATCCCTTGTGTATTATAAGGATATCCTTATTGAAACAGAGTCAATCTTTATTAAACCCATTTATGCCAACAATGATAAAGCCAAAGTTCTTTACCATTCGTTATATATTAAACAGTTTATTCTTATGTCTGAATGGGGAAAACATCCTTCTGATCTTATGCAGCTTTCTAATCAAGATAACTCCTTCTGTTATTATGATTATATAGAAGCTTGGTATAGAGTTTTTCTTCATCAAAATGAGTCACACAGTCATTCTTGGTTTGTTCAGTTCGATCATAAATTCAAAAGTCATTTCCCCTGTTGGTTTTCTCACTGGTGGTCAAGATTTGGTTCCACTTACGACCTTCTTCCTGATCCCCTGAAAGTCTAAGTCAATCATTTCTGCAATCACCGAAAAATTGATCCAGCTTATGAAGGTTTCCCGGTCATTCTTCAATTTGTAAGTAAATATAAGATTCCTTGGATTCTCAAATGGGAATATCATATTCAACCCCCGACCTCAGTTACACTTCCTCAGGGTAGTGAAGCAATTCACATTGCGTCTCCTTCTTCTGATTCTTTTCCCCTTGTCTCCCGTCAATGGTTTGTCAAATGGTGGGACAAGTTTGATGTCAATAGAATTATCGGTCAAGTTCAGTTAGAATTTCTTGCTTCTCCTCTCAAGGTTCTCCCAGTCTCAACAGCAGAACCTTCTAGTCAAAAATCAAAAGAGTCAAGTGTCAGTAAAAAATCAAAAGAGTCTAGAGTCAGTCCCACTGGTTCATCTTGTTCCCGTAGCATATCTGATTTCAAAGATTATTCCGGAAAAGAGTTAAAATTAATTACACATGCATTAAATAAAAGAATTGATGAATTGCATGAAGAAGCCTCTGCAGGTTCTTCATCGGAATCTCACAGTCACTGTGAGGAAGATGATGACCTTTATGGCACCATCAACCTACAGAATGCTCAGGACCCATTTGCCTAACATTTCTCCTCAGTCACATGCACCTGCTCCCTGCAGCCAGTCAAAAGATGCCTTCAGCCGAAAGCAGCTGAAAGCAGCTTCAACTTTTCCACCGAAAGCATCTCCCAAGTCAAAAGTTGTGGCCACTTTGTCAAAAGTTGCCAGACGCGTCGATGAATAGTAAAAAAGTTAACACTGTTCATGAATAGTAATTTTTGTCTGTAATCATTTATTTTGTAATAGTAACTTTGTAATAGTTCTTTTCTTATTCTATAAAAGGAAACCGAACTCAGTTATTAAGGTAGACTTCGAAAGACTCTGAGATCCTTCTCAGATGAATCTTTAGCCTCCTCCGCTGTTAAGCCCTTCTTAGCCCCCCTTCTACTCTTCTACATTTCTTAATGTTTTAAGTAAGTCAAGTCAATTCAATTTGTATTCAGTTTGTATATTTGTAAACAGTTTTATTTTCAATCAATAAAAGTATTCATGAATTATAAAATAAATGATTATAGACAAAAATTACTATTCATGAACAGTGTTGACTTTTTTACTATTCATCGACGCGTCTGGCAACTTTTGACAAAGTGGCCACAACTTTTGACTTGGGAGATGCTTTCGGTGGAAAAGCTGAAGCTGCTTTCGGCTGCTTTCGACTGAAGACATCTTTTGATTGGCTGCAGGGAGCAGTTGCATGTGACTGAGGAGAACAGACCTTAGACTTGTCTTCTTTAATCCATTGACTTTTAGTTATAACATTACACTTACTTTGGTATTGATCATACCAATTATAAAAGGTACTGATATATATATATATATATATATATATATATATATATATATATATATATATATATAGACTGAAACCGTCGCCTAAAGAGGGGTGAACACGGGTAGGTAAGATAAGGAGTATGCACTTGATCCTTGCTATATATATATATATATGTGTGTGTGTGTGTGTGTGTGTGTGTGTGTGTGTGTGTGTGTGTGTGTGTGTGTGTGTGTTATATTTTAATAAACTTTTGGCCATGAAACTTATATACGGAATTAGTAAATCAATTAAAGTTATGTTTATTAATTTGAATTAATTAATTTTATTGACGTAATTATAAAAGTTCTTAATAATAAATAT
This sequence comes from Panax notoginseng, assembly GCA_016801055.1. Lineage (NCBI taxonomy): Eukaryota > Viridiplantae > Streptophyta > Magnoliopsida > Apiales > Araliaceae > Panax > Panax notoginseng. The sequence continues at coordinate 137,471,874 of CM029020.1, read as the reverse complement.
AATAGTATTATGTTATTAATGATTGGATTGTAATAAAATCTTATTAAATTATTTAGATTGAACGGAAAGAGTCCAAACGAGTTCTTGGAATATACTTTGGGTATTACATTGCTTAATTCAGGTACGGATTACGTACTCTTTCAGCGATACTCTTGTTAAATTTGATTTGTTCATTTTGTTGCTTGTTCGAATTTCGTTATTATTTCACATAATTATTTCCTGTGAAATAAATATATTAGTTTTATTTTGGAGTTGATACATATGACTCGTATTTATACTCTTTTAATTAGGTTATCATATTTAGTACTATTTATTTTTTATAATTGTAGAGCGGTACATGTTGCTATCTTCTTTTTGAGACCTTGTGACTATAATTTGATTTGGTTCAACATGTACATATAGAACATTTTGTTTGTATTATGTTGCATGAGTTGTGACACGGTATTTTTATTCGAATATACCGTAGGGTATACCAGAGCTATAACCACCTGTGGGGTTACCACATGCATGTCGTCTTGGCAAGAGAGACATGACACCTTCTGTGGCGGTGTGATTAGTCCACGGCGTCTCCGTTTGGGCTCCGGAGGAAGTGGGCCATTTGGTGTTTTGTTGTGGGAGGCGTATAGGTTAACCCTAATTTTCTGTTCTGCGGATTTGTGATGTTGTGCCAAACACACCTATCCGATTTGCATACATTTGGATTCGCGATCCAATGTGTGACTTGCCTGTGTGACATTATTTTGACTTGCCTTTATGGCATTATTTTGACTTGCCTGTGTGGCAATGTATATTTCTGAGCTCACTCGGTATGAAATAACACTCAGCCATTTGATTCAGCCTATTATTTCATTGTATTAGTTTTGTTTATTACTGTTTAGTTTAATAAATTGAGTTAGTTACTTCAGTTCATTCTTTATTCTTCTATTTCGTTAAATCTGTTGATTCGAATGTATTCTATTCAGACTTTGGATATCATATTTTCGTCGGTCTTTAAGCTTGAGGCTTTATTAAGTATGTTGCTTCAGTTGATTTCGTATTTCAGTTATACATCTTTGTTTTATCTATATCCGTACTGGACAATTGGCTCATGTTGTGTTTTTCTTCCGGCAGGTTTGCAGTGGTGATTCAGGGCTAGTGTGATGAGAGAGTTGCCTTTGTCCATCTAGGTTGATTCAATTTTAGGTTTTGATTATTTCGACTCTATGTGGAGAATTGCATTTAATACTTTTTTGATGGATATCATTATTACATATGTGAAGTCATTAGTGCTCTGTTTACTTATTTTGAGGTTTGTTGTGCTTTGCACGTGACCTCCCTTTCCTATTCGGGAAGGGGGTGTTACACCCTAATAATGACATCAAATTAAACAACTTAAAGAACAAAAGGTGTAGGTCTACTCGCCCTCTTTCCGGATCATCTTGAATCGCATTAATCGGAGTTCGTACGAAAATGTTATGCCCATTTTAGTAAAACATGTCCGGTCAGATTTTCTTAACATTTGAAAGTCTGCCTACCCCCCCCCCCCGGCTGGGGCGGGGGTTTTGCACTATAATAGCCCGCCGAAGCGGGGGTACCTAGTATTAGCTTCTGCAGTTCGCGAACGAACACTGCAGAAAGCCAAATTAGGCCTAAAAACTCCTTCTAACAACCATTCCAACTTACCCAAGTTGTAATATGTTTACAGAAACTTATGTTTCTAACACCTTTATAACCACATAAACAACATAAACATCAAAATTACAACCATTAATTTCACTATTTCTATTATTTCTTCTTCTTTTGACATTCATAGCGAAATTCCTCACTGTGAATTCGTTTTACAACCAAAATCGTTCGTTTAACTCATAATTTTTTCATTTCTTCATGTATTTTCACAATCAACCAACAGTTACTAGTTTATTACATGAATTGAACATCAATTTTAATTCTAAAGTAAGCCATATCACATATATATTGCTGTAATTCAATTTCTTCACTACTAACATAATTTCATGAAATTAATTACTCTAAACCATGAATGAATGATATAAAATAATTTATATTCATCTACTAACACATAATAAGTCTTAATTTCCACAATTATTCATAAAACATCAATCATAGAAAATTTTTGATAAAAATAAAAACAAAACCTTAAAAGATAGGATTTTACTTTTGCTAGAAGACGATTACAGAACTTTTGATTACTACTCCTTCTTGTTCTTGCAAAACTTCTTCTCACAAATTTCTCTCTCAAACTCTCTCTAGAACTCTCACTTTTCTCTCTTCTTTTTCTCTTTGTTTTCTTTTGTTCTTTCTTAGGCTTAAGCCAACACTTAACGTAAAACTAAAACAGACGCTAACGTAAAATAAAACTGACGTATAATAATAAGACTACTAAATACATATCAGTTATTTTTATTTTAAATTTAAAAGTCATAAGGCCTTATTTGGCAAAACCAATTAAAATAATGACTTAATCATTCCTAAAGCCTTGTTTGGCAAAACAAGATTAAAATAAGAATTTTAAAAGCTCTAAGGCTTTGTTTGGTAAAACCAATTTAAAACTCTTTTAATTTATTTTCATAACTCATTTATAATATAGTTTATTGTCTCACTTTATTCAATTAAATTTTCATATTTAAATTTAATTAAATTAAAACTAACAACAATTTATTAAATCAATTTTCCACATAACCCAATACAACAAAATTATAATTTCTATTATAATTTTATTCAATAAATTAATACATCACTTTAATTACTAAATTAAATTAAAACAACATTATAGCAATTCCTTTAATCCTTATCTACTCTATAATTTAATTATTAAATTAAATTAGAATATTATCTCATATTAATTAATTCATCACTCTTTTATTTTAATAAACTTCAAAATACTAAATGACCAATTATCAACTTAATTAACATATTACCTTAATTAAGTAAATTCCCACAACTCATAAATTATTTGTTTAACTAATAAATATCCCAACAAATATTTACTTAACAACAACCACATCCATTAAAATATTTATTTAATTCAATAAATATTTAAAATTACAAATAGAATTCTGGATTGTTACAATCTGTATAGATATCCACTTTCTCCCCATGCAGGTAATGTCTCCATATCTTTAGTGTGAAAACGATTGCTGCCAACAATAGATCATGAGTAAGATAATTCCTCTCATATTCTTTGAGTTGTCAAGAGGCATAGGCTATGACTTTCCCATGTTGCATGAGAACACATCCTAAGCATCTGTCTGAAGCATCGTTATAGATGACAAATCCCTCCGAGCGTGATGGTATTGTCAGAACAAGTGCTGAAATGAGTCTCCTCTTGAGTTCTTGGAAACTCATCTCACATTCCTCGCTCCATCCGAATTTTGTATCTTTTGAAGTTAGCTGAGTTAATAGAGTGGCGATTCGAGAAAATCCTTCCACGAATCTCCGATAATAACCAGCTAAACCCAGAAAGCTACGTACTTCGGTTACTGACATAGGTTGCTCCCAGCTTCGTATTGCTTCAATCTTCGCCGGGTCAACAGATATTCCATGTTTCGATATCACGCCCAAGGAATGCTACTTCCTCAAGCCAAAACTCGCATTTCTTTAACTTGGCGTATAGCTTGTTTTCACGTAGCTTTTGGAGTATCAGACTAAAGTGTTGCTCACGATCTTTACGGTTTTTGGAGTATATGAGGATGACATCAATAAAGACAATTGTGACACCCCCAAAATAGGTCCATACGACCCATTCCAAGACGCCAGATATCACACTACAGAAATCAAATACAAACTTTATTTATACAACTGTTGAACTATCGTGCATAGTATGACAACACATAAGCTGTGAGTTCTAATACAATATTGTCTCGTAGACAGTATCCAAACTCAAATTATTACAATGCCATATAAAATACAGCAGCAAATATTTCAAGACCCCAAAGAAGAACTAGAAGATTACTATCCTGTTCATTCTAATGAGGTACACTTTTGACGTTTTCAAAGTCGGGTTCTCATCACCCTATTGTTGTTCACCAAAATCAATTACTAAGTGACGTATAATATACGACAAACCCATCTTAGGTTCTCAATACAATTATATATTGCATGTCATATCATTTTATAATGTATTGAGAAACTTCCACAGTCTCGGACAATCACATTATTCCCCTGTTATCCCCGCTCGACCCAGCTGCACTCTTAATACCTGTAAGGAATTATGAAGCAAAAGGGTGAGCTCAACTAGCCCAGTAAAGAATATTATGACTAAGATAATTAATTTGACAATAGCCTTCATCAGTAATAAATTAGAGATTTAGAACATATGATAGATGATAACAGTTTTTATCCATAATTGCAGCGGAATCAACAATCCATTAGAAGAGTCAAGTAGAACATAATGTCTACTATCTTCTCCAAATTAAAAGTCCATCGTTAATATTTCATTCCTGTAATACTCATCAACAGTTCTTTGTTGTACCCAAGATAAAGAGAATTTTCATCACCTGTCTTCACCTGAACCACTAAAGATTATAATTAAATTCACAATTCATAGTTATAATCATGTAAATCAACAGTTTCTCCTTGCCACAAAGGCTTAATAGAACGTTTACTCAACATCCTTATCCCAAAGGCTAAAGATATTCAAATGTAATAACAATGATCATACCAATCAGTTGTCTATCTTTGCACTATTGGCCAAAGATATTCAACTATAAAACTAATGGTCATGATCATATTAATCAATTGTCTCTCTGTACACTACGGCCAAAGACATTCAACTGTTAACTAATGGTCATGATCCTGCCAAACGCATCATCGAATTATCCATACACTACGGGCCAAGGATATTCATTAGTATCACTAGTGGTCATGATCATGTCATACACCTGTCCATCTTTGCACTACGGGCCAAAGCTATCAATCAATAGTTCGTCTTTGTACGTAAGCCAAAGATATATAACTGTAAAATCAATAATCAACTGTCCATCTTTGCACGTAAACCAAAGATATACAAGTTTAACACCAATAATCAACAGTCCATCTATGCACTACGGGCCAAAGATGACTTTCATCACAATATAAGCATGAGGATGATGACAATGATATAAACATTAATCAAACGAAATTAAGGATAATTATTAAAGACTTCAAATTTATCCAGTGTTTAAAAATATCCAAATTGTCAACATGATACTGCTTTGTAGGGTAAAATTCAAGAATAATATCCATGTATCAAAAATAATTTGGACAGAAAAAAAATAAATTTTTCGATGAATAGTACCCCGTGAATAGTATCCTGTGAATAGTACTTCAGGAATAGTACCTCGTGAATAGTATTCTGACATGAAAAAAAGCCCTGAATACCCGATTGAATAATATTTGAGTGAATAGTAATCGAGTGAATAGTAACTCGTGAATAGTACCCCGACATTAAAAGTGCCCCGCATACCTGAGTGAATAATATTCTAGTGAATAGTAACTAGGTGAATAGTAACTCGTGAATAGTACCCCGGTGAAAATATTATTATTTTACAAGAGAGTTCAGATCAATATTCTAATGAAATGATACTGGATGAAACGCAAAACTTAAGTATATTCCACAAATTTCTAGGATTATAGAAGCAATACTTACCCTAGTAAGTTTAGATTTAACAATATAAAAAGAAATAACATACTAAACTGCAAATAGATTTTTGTCAAACGGTACGTAATCCGCATAGACAGGTTATTCCGACATATTAAATGATGAATAAGAAAAATTGTGAGAGCCCCAATTCCAAGTCCTGAATCACCACGGAACCGGTACAATCATTCTATAACTATTTGCGGAAGATATAAATATAAATTGTTTATACAATGCACTTTACACACTATTCCCCAAAATCAAGTAACCTTAACTTATACACAATTCATAAACTATCTAACACCTAACATTATTATCAAACTATACTATTACAAACTAGCTGCACATTTTATCCCAAGCAGAACTTGGCATTATCCTTTTTTCCTGTATCCGAACGCATTCGCCTTATCTTCAATATTTATCATGATATAGCAAGGGTGAGCATAAAAGTTGCCCAGCAAGTTTAAATACAATTTAAGGATATATCATGATTGAAAGAGGCTGAATAATAGGCTGGCTATAATTCATCAATATAATTGAGAACTAGCACGAACAAACTTTAAACTGAACAAGTATTGAACATGAACAAATATATCTGGACCAACTGGTAATGAAGGTGATCAGCCTTTCATACCTGACTTATACATGCAATATGTACAGAGTACAATTCCACATGGCAATCAACAATGATTAACCATAAGAATATCTAAATAAAATAACTCTTAGTAGAGTTAAGTAAAACTTGTCTGAACCGTTGATTACCGCTATGCAATTTAATAAGCTTTGTCTGAAGACCTATTATTAATAATATGTATTTCTAAGTTAGAATAATATCATCACAGTATTTAAAAAAATATCCTAAACACATAACACATAACCCTATCAGTCTATACAACACATAACACCTAGTCTCAAGTCAAACTATTGCAGTCCGAGTTGAGTTCGGTACAATTCTAACATCCCGACGGTCTAGTCAGACTTTTCTCGAGTCTAAGTTTAATTAAACTCTGCCTGAACACTTAATAATTATCTTAAATAATTTATTATCAGTCAATATATATATATATATATATATATATATATATATATATATATATATATATATATATAGACTTGCAATAATTTTCAGATAACAACTACCTTTAATTCACTTAATATTATTAATCTTGATAATATTTAATTCACCTCTTTAGTATTATTAGTTCACTAATAATACTTTTATTCGCTTACTAATCTTAATAATATTTTAATACTGTACTAATATTATTAATCCTCTTAATAATATTTCAATCATCCAATAATACTTAATTTAATATTATTAATCTTTTAATAATATTTTAATCTAAGATTAATATTTTAATCTAATATTATTAATCATTTAATAATACCTTAATCATTTATTAATGCTTAAATCAAATATTATTAACAATTTAATAATATTTTAATGAAGTTTTAATCTTAATATTTTTATTTACTTAAAAATATCATATTCTAATATTATTAATATCATAATAATATTTTAATAATTTATTAGATTAATAAACAATTTATTCTAATTGTTCACCCTTTATTAAACCTCTTATTTAATATCCATAAAAGGTCATAAATAGTCATAATATTATATATTAGGAGTATTCAAACATTAAAATCATATTTTTCTTTTTTAAGACATCATTTAACTAATTATTTTCTTTTATTCATAGCTTAATCATTTTTAGAAAAAATAGCAAACTGATTCAAAAAATTCTCATTTTCTTGATATGGACAGTATATGAGCCAACAATGATCCCCAAAATTTTCTAGAATTTTAGAAAATGATTTACTAATTTTAAAGTGCCCAAAACACTCGAATTTTGCTTCATTTTTAATAAATCACATTTTGCTTAGACAAATCTGAAATTTTTAGGGTATACTCTCATAACATATATAAACCTACTGTTAAAATATCGGAAATTTTCAGTGTATACACAGTGAGAAATTCGAATGTTAATATTTAAGAGTCCTTTACGGAAATAGCCATTACGCACAACCTATAAATCGAAACGCGTCCATTCTTTTTCTTACCCGTAGATAACTTCTTAAGGTACCTCAGTGATTTTTCCCAGATTTTTAAAAGACTTTCAACGGACCGAAACAGCCTCAAGAAAAATGGGAATATTAGCTATTTTAGGGTTTCAAAGCCTCAATATACTATGTGGACTGTTTTGGGGAAAACAGTCCCCATGGCTTCAATACTTGCTAGATGTGTGTTCTACCACTTGGGTTTACTAGATAACTCATGTATCTATCACCCCCCTTCGACGGATCACAAATCTAAGTTTGTAAAACTTGAGTTATACAAGATTTAGTGGAAGAAAAACAAGGGTTTCACCCCTTGGAGAACATATGCTCATTTTCTTCCTCTAAGCCTTTGATCTAACACTCAAAATACTTAGTTCCATACATGATAATATGTAGAACTAGGGCATCTTGAGTATTAGTTCATAACCCCAACAAAACTCAAGCTATAATACAAAGTAGAAGAAGAAGATGAAGATTAGGTTATACCTTGATTTAGTGGAAACCTTCCTTGATTTACCAAAGTAAGTAATGAACTTATGATGCAACAAATAAACTAGCACACCTCTCTCTCACTCTCACAAAAACCGAACTCTCACTCTTTCTTTTCTCTCTTGAATGCTACTAGCTTGGGAGAAAAATAGAAGAAGAAGAATGAGAGAAAATGAATGTCTAGCAAATGAATGAATGATATAACTATTATCCCCCATATTTTTATTGTCCCATGGATAAAAGACTACACCTTGTCTCTTCAATTAGCTTAATCATGTGATTAAGGATGCTTAATAGATTTGCAACCAATGGGAGATTGACACACATGTACTTGTGTGTAAGATTTCTACTAATGGACATTGATTAGCATAATCTTCTTGCCATAAAAAGGCCTAATTGGCCGGTCCCCCCTTGCCCATTATATCTCCTAATTTGCTTTTATTTTAATACACAAATTTAATTAATCAAAAGTCTAAAATACCCTTAATCAAGTGGGCTAAGTATTGGTTTGCATTTTATTTCCTTTGGGCTTTTTCCTTATTTGTTTTGGGTCATGTAATAAACATAGTCTAACAATTTTAATATATGTTACCTAAATTGTTTATTTAGGGTTTCCATTCCCAATCTTATGAAATTTAATTACTTATACATGTGACTTTAGCTCATAACCTAATTAGGTTTATAAGAAATAGGTTTAAAATTATTAGTCACTTGAAATAACAAGATTATCCACTTATTAAATACAAACATTTCCTTATTACCATAACCCTTAGGTTATTTAATTGTCTCACCTAATGCATAATTAGGTTACGAAGCTTTCATTTTTTAATGAAATATATAAATGTATATATTTATAACTATAGTATATATGTTTATTGATCCATGCACCACTTCACATATATTGTCACATATTAAATCACTGTATAACACAAAGTTTTAAATATCAATAATGTACATACATATATAGTGACTTAAAATTCACGGTTATTAACCCTTAGGGTTTTCAAAAATAGAAAATTAATATTTTTAAATTGTAATTAGGATTCTCGAATTAAATTAAACTTTCCCATTCATAAATAAATCTTGTTAATTAGGATTAATTTATCCCAGTTTAAATTGCTAATTTAGCAATTAAGTCCACAATTTTACATTAGGGTTTCTGACGGAACAATTAGGGTTTAAAAATCTAAAATTAGGGTTTGCTAATTAATTAAGTTTTACCCTAATTAATATTATAATTAATATCACTTAAGCATTATAATTATCCTTTAAATTCCCAAATTAGGGTTTCCAATTTCTAAATTAGGGTTTCGGATTCCTAGAACTGAAATTAGGGTTTCTTATCAGTCATTAGGGTTTTCTAACTGAACGTTGTCGTTCTTAATATATACTTGGGTTTGACACTGATATAATTTATCTGGTCAACCCTTGACCCTTACCCACATTCTGAACACATACATAACCATATACACAGAACATATTCACATATACACTTAATCTTGAATAATTCACCTAAATCCTTCACAGAATTTTGAAATCTTCAAAATTCTTTCCCAAAAATATCAAACGCATACACTCATTTTCTGTCTAGGTCTATCATTTGACCTTAAATCCATCATTTAAGATTTTTTTTTATAATTTTCTAAATTCTCGGGTTGTCACATTCACCCCTTCTTCTAAGAATTTCGTGCCCGAAATTCACCTTACACCTTACACCAAACAGCTTACACCATTCACACATCATTACATACTACCCAATACACCACTCACAAGAGTAAAAGTTTTCAAATTGCTGAGGGGTCATATAGACCATGAACACATAGTTTTAACGGTATTCATACCGTAAAACTTTACATTACTTGGTAGGTTTACAATCACAAAGAAGGTACACTACTGATGCTGATACTTTAGGTGATTAGCCTATCGTACTCTTACGTCATGCATAACGTATTAATCATGTCTAGCGAATATTTACGGTACTAGATTAGATTATTTATCCAAACAACATAGTTGACATCAGTCTTATCATAGGATTCCGCACCAAAATAATTTGGTTCGGGAAATTTCTTTCAATGAACACTTAGAGTTTTCATAAGCATCAGTCTAGCTGAATCTAATAGCGTAGACTCATATCAATAATTCAATTCAATCGAATTATTTAGGTGTAGCCAAACCCCGTTGGCAAATTAAACTTTTTTTAAAACATTTTCGAGAATGACGTCATGATGCCGTACTGTATTAACAGTCCGTTTGAGGATGCCGTCATTGTATGACTTCGTCATAACACATCATACAATAGTGGAATAACAATTTTAGATCAAATTCACACTAAGTATTCCTGTATTTACAACTCCATCACCTTTTTATCATCTTTGCACCAAGTTAATTGGTACATAAGTGATAAATAAAATATATTTTGATATTTCAAATAATTTGTGTCTAGCTGAAATAAGTAGCATAGACTGTACTTTAAACCGTTTCAAAAATGATTACGAGTCTATATTTTTTTATTTTTTTATTTTTAAAAGCACATAGTACGTATTTAGCTTGATGTCAAAATTTCGAAGTCTAGCATAGCTAGGAATTTTGAAAAACTTATGTCTCCACTAATAATCATTTGCTTAACAATCTATCTATTCCTATAATCCTCAATTCTCCATTCGTACACATCTATACCCAGTTCGTCAAATCATACTTATGAGTTCATAAACTTGCCACAATCATATGAGTTTAAGAACTTACCCTTGTCAGACCTTTGGCGTCCATTCGCTGAGGGGATAATAAACATTTCATATAACTATGAGTCAAGAATGTCACATAAGTATGAGTTTTAAGAACTCGTACTTAACCCTATATTCTCTACCTATGACCTATCTATCTATTATACACATGAGAAAGGAATCACCCTCTTAACATGCATATAGCAAATAGCGCGACACAAACATTTCAATGATTATCAGTGCCAGAAACTAAGTGATTTTTACACCAAGTACAATTCCCCGCCCATACAAGGAATCATACAACTCAGTTGCCGATATGAGTCCTCAATTGAAATCCCCACCTAATCTTAACTCCTTTCTCAATACGAATTTCATTTAATCCGTATTCATAATCCTTTTCTGAATCTATACCAATTCACACAGCGATCTTGCTGTAAACTTTTCAATCATCAGATTGATTCTTCTCCCTGCTATCACCTTATCAGATTACAGGGTGATCTCATCGTATATATTACGATTTATTTCTATGTCTTGATCGTTTTGTTTTACGATCTCCTATCCCTGACCTTTTAGTCTTTTTGACTCGATCTATTCATCACTACTGTTTAACTTTATTGTCAGAGTTAGGAAACTCTGTATCTTTATAACTTGCCGAGATTCGTCTTTGAATCTTACAAACCAACTAACTCTATATGAGTTATATCTTATCCTAATCACTGCAGTTATTGGTCTCAGGTATTCCTACCTAAGGTTCATAACCAACAACTTTGATACTAATTGTGAGAGCCCCAAATCCAGGTCCCGAATCACCACGGATCTGGTACAATCATTCTATAACTATTTGCGGAAGATATAAACATAAATTGTTTATACAATGCACTTTACACACTATTCCCAAAAATCGAGTAACCTTAACTTATACACAATTCATAAACTATCTAACACCTAACATTATTATCAAACTATACTATTACAAACTTGCTGCACATTTTATCCCAAGCAGAACTTGGCATTATCCTTTTTTCCTGTATCCGAACTCATTCGCCTTATCTGCAATGTTTATTATGATATAGCAAGGGTGAGCATGAAAGTTGCCCAGCAAGTTTAAATACAATTTAAGGATACATCATGATTGAAAGAGTCTGAATAATAGGCTGGCTATAATTCATCAATATAATTGAGAACTAGCGCGAACAAACTTTTGACTGAACAAGTATTGAACATGAACAAATATATTTGGACCAACTGGTAATGAAGATGATCAGCCTTTCATACCTGACTTATACATGCAATATGTACGGAGTACAATTCCACATGGCAATCAGGGTTTCAAAATTAGGGTTTCGGATTCTCTAAACTAAAATTAGGGTTTCAGAACTGGTTTTAGGGTTTCTTATCAGTCATTAGGGTTTTCTAACTGAACGTTGTCGTTCTTAATATATATTTGGGGTTTGACACTGATATAATTTATCTGGTCAACCCTTGACCCTTAACCACATTCTGAACACATACATAACCATATACACAGAACATATTCACATATACACTTAATCCTGAATAATTCACCTAAATCCTTCACAGAATTTTGAAATCTTCAAAATTCTTTCCCAAAAATATAAAACGCATGCACTCATTTTCTGTCTAGGTCTATCATTTGACCTTAAATCCATCATTTAAGATTTTTTTAAAATTTTTTTCTAAATTCTCGGGTTGTCACATTCACCCCTTCTTCTAAGAATTTCGTCCCCGAAATTCACCTTACACCTTACACCAAATAGCTTACACCATTCATACATCATCACATGCTACCCAATACACCACTCACAAGAGTAAAAGTTTTCAAATTGCTGAGGGGTCATATAGACAATGAACACATAGTTTTAACGGTATTCATACTGCAAAACTTTACATTACTTGGTAGGTTTACAATCACAAAGAAGGTAAACTACCGATGCTAGTACTTTAGGTGATTAGCCTACCGTACCCTTACGTCATGCATAACATATTAATCATGTCTACCGAATATTTATGGTACTAGATTGGATTATTTATCCAAACAACATAGTTCACATCCGTCTTATCATAGGATTCCGCACCAAAATAATTTGGTTCGGGAAATTTCTTTCAATGAACACTTAGAGTTTTCATAAACATCAGTCTAGCTGAATCTAATAGCGTAGCCTCATATCAATAATTCAATTCAATCGAATTATTTAGGTGTAGCCAAACCCCGTTGGCAAATTAAACTTTTTTTAAAACATTTTCGAGAATGACGTCATGATGCCGTACTGTATTAACAGTCCGTTTGAGGATGCCGTCATTGTATGACTTCATCATAACACATCATACAATAGTGGAATAACGATTTTAGATCAAATTCACACTAAGTATTCCTGTATTTACAACTCCATCACCTTTTTATCATCTTTGCACCAAGTTAATTGGTACATAAGTGATAAATAAAATATATTTTGATATTTCAAATAATTTGCGTCTAGCCGAAATAAGTAGCATAGACTGTACTTTAAACCGTTTCAAAAATGATTACGAGTCTACATTTTTTTATTTTTTTATTTTAAAAGCACAGAGTGAGTATTTAGCTTGATGTCAAAATTTAGAAGTCTAGGATAGCTAGGAATTCTGAAAAACTTATGTCTCCACTAATAATCATTTGCTTAACAATCTATCTATTCGTATAATCCTCAATTCTCCATTCACACACATCTATACCCAGTTCGTCAAACCACACTTATAAGTTCATAAACTTGTCACAATCATATGAGTTTAAGAACTTACCCTAGTCAGACATTTGGCGTCCATTTGCTGAGGGGTTCATAAACATTTCATATAACTATGAGTCAAGAATGTCACATAAGTGTGAGTTTTAAAAACTCGTACATAACCCTATATTCTCTCTATAGTTTCTCTCTCTATAGTTTCTCTTGTGAATCTCAGTGAATTGGTGAAAATGAAAGAAGAATTAAACTTCTATTTATAGGAGAATGAACTAAGTAGTAACTAATTCATTAACGGTCCAGATTGATTTACTATTATAACGGACGATCCATATTGATTACTATTAAAATCACAATCGACAATCCAGATTGATTTACTTTTAAAACCACAACTGACGGTTCAGATTGATTTACTTTTAAAATCACCACCGACGGCCCAGATTGATTTACTTTTAAAACCACCACTAACGGTCCAGATTGATTTACAATTAAAACCACCACTGACGGTCCATATTGATTTACTATTAAAACCACCATCAATGGTCCAGCTTGATTTACTATTAAAACTACCATCGACGGTCCATATTGATCTACTATTAAAACCACCATCGACGGTCCAGATTAATTTAACTTATTACACTTTAGTACCCTTAAAGTTTTCCAAGTTTGCATTATTCCCCTCTAACTTTTGTAATTCACTTATCTTCAATAAACACATTCTTAATACTTCAACAATTATTCATCATTAATATTATAACTCACAATATTTAACAACCAGAGCATTCACAGGAAAGAGGGGGCCTTCCGATAAGGATTTCTCCCTATTGGCGCGCAATTAGGTGACCAAAACTTTCCTCGACAGAACTTTCTAGACATCGTCAATATTGTAAATAATAATATGAATAACTTTGCTGTCTCAATTATTGATTTAATAATATAAAATATTATACAGATGATACTGTGACAATAATTGAACCAATAATATGAGATACAATGCAGCAATTACTGTTACAATAATTGAATAAACTAAGTGGCTTCTTACGTAAGCATCAATAATCAGAGATACTGTGCAATATCGTGTGCTATTGTGCAACCACGCATATTACTATATTTTTATTACCGGGTATTTCAACAGTTTAATGGTAAAACTTTCGCCGTTATTTTTATAAAAAGATATTTCTGTCGTTTTCTAACTACGACAATACTTCTGTTGTGGGGTCCACCATTGATGGTGTCGTTGTACGAATATTCCCTGTTAAAACGAACATTCCCCGACTAATCGAATATTTCCCGACGCAACGAATATTTTATATCAACTTGCTTACTTTGCAAAATTTTTAAATATCACCCTTAACTTTACCATTTTATTAATTTAACCATTTACTAAATAGAATAACAATTAATTTCATAAAATTCGGGATCTCACAATCTCATCTCCTTATAAAATTTTGCCCTCGAAATTTACGTACCTGGTAGTTCGAAGAGATGAGAATACCTTACTTTCTTTTCGGATTGTACCTTCCCGGTTATTTCCTTTGTATAATGATTTTCCCATTCCTCATCTCATGTATTTCAGATATCATTCTAGAATACATCTAGGTTAATTGACATATCACAAAATTGTCAACTTAAGTAAGAAAATTAAGCTTAGGTAGGACACACACTAGCGAAGGATATGTCTCGTCTCTCCCGTCCTAGTTTTCATCTCAGATCTCCACCAGAGACCATATCCCTAAGCTCTGATACCATTTGTGACGCCCCCAAAATAGGTCCACACGACCCATTCTGAGTCGCCAGATATCACACTACAAAAATCAAATACAAACTTCATTTATACAACTGTTGAACTGTCGTGCAGAGTATGACAACACATAAGCTGTGAGTTCTAATACAATATTATCTTGTAGACATTATCCAAACTCAAATTATTACAATGCCATATAAAATACAGCAGCAAATATTTCAAGACCCCAAAGAAGAACGAGAAGATTACTATCATGTTCATTCTAATGAGGTGCACTTTTGACGCTTTCAAAGTCGGGTTCTCATCACCCTATTGTTGTTCACCAAAATCAATTATTAAGTAATGTATAATATACGACACACCCATCTTAGGCCCTCAATATAATTATATATTGCATGTCATGCCGTTTTATAATTTATTGAGAAACTTCCACAGTCTCGGACCACACACTATTCCCCTGTTATCCCCGCTCGACCCAACTACACTCTTAATACCTATAAGGAATTGTGAAGCAAAAGGGTGAGGTCAACTAGCCCCGTAATGAATATTATGACTAAGATAATTAATTTATCAATAGCCTTCATCAGTGATAAATCAGAAATTTAGAACATATAGTAGATGATAACAGTTTTTAACCATAATTGCAGCGGAATCAACAATCCATCAGAAGAGTCAAGTAGAACATAATGTCTACTGTCTCCTCCAAATTAAAAGTCCATCGTTAATATTTCATTCCTGTAATACTCATTAACGGTTCTTTGTTGTACCCAAGATAAAGAGAATTTTCATCACCTGTCTTCACCTAAACTACTAAAGATTATAGTTAAATTCACAATTCATAGTTATAATCATATAAATTAATAGTTTCTCCTTGCCACAAAGGCTTAGTGGAACTTTTACTCAATATCCTTACCCCAAAGGCTAAAGATATTCAAATGTAATAACAATGATCATACCAATCAGTTGTCTATCTTTGCACTACTGACCAAAGATATTCAACTATAAAACTAATGGTCATGATCATACCATTCAATTGTCTGTCTGTGCACTACGGCCAAAGACATTCAACTGTTAACTAATGGTCATGATCCTGCCAAACACATCATCGAATTATCCATGCACTACGGGCCAAGGATATTCATTAGTATCACCAGTGGTCATGATCATGTCATACACCTGTCCATCTTTGCACTACGGGCCAAAGCTATCAATCAATAGTTCATCTTTGTACGTAAGCCAAAGATATACAACTGTAAAACCAATAATCAACAGTCCATCTTTGCACGTAAGCCAAAGATATACAACTATAACACCAATAATCAACAGTCCATCATGCACTACGGGCCAAAGATAACTTTCATCACAATATAAGCACGAGGATGATGACAATGATATAAACATTAATCAAACGAAATCAAGGATAATTATTAAAGACTTTAAATTTATCAAGAGTTTAAAAATATCCAAATTGTCACCATGATACTACTTTGTAGGGTAAAATTCAAGAATAATATTCATGTATCAAAAATAATTTGGACAGAAAATAAATAAATTTTTCGGTGAATAGTATCCCCTGAATAGTATCCTGTAAATAGTACTTCAGGAATAGTACCCCGTGAATAGTATCCCGGCATGAAAAGTGCCCCGAATACCCAAGTGAATAATATTTGAGTGAATAGTACCCGAATGAATAGTAATCTATGAATAGTAACTCGTGAATAGTACCCCGACATGAAAAGTATCCCGAATACCCGAGTGAATAATATTCTAGTAAATAGTAACTGGGTGAATAGTAACTGGGTGAATAGTACTCCGGTGAAAATATTGATATTTAATAAGAGAGTTCAGATCAATATTCCAATGAAATGATACTCGATGAAGCACAAAACTCAAGGATATTTCACAAATTTCAAGGATTATAGAAGCAATACTTACCTTAGTAAATTTAGATTTAAGAATATGAAAAGAAATAACATATAAAACTGCAAATTTATTTTCATTTGTCATACGGTACGTAATCCGCGTAGACAGGTTATTCCGACATATTAAAGGATGAATATGAAAAATAGTATTCATTATGAATACGAAAGAAATAATACCCCTTACCTTAGTAGAAGACTGGATACTGCAATAGCAAAGTAGCAGAATACTCTTCTTCTTGCTCTCTATAGTTTCTCTCTCTATAGTTTCTTTTGTGAGTCTCAGTTAATTGGTGAGAATGAAAGAATAATTAAGCTTCTATTAATGAACTAAATAGTAACTGATTCATGAACGGTCCAGATTGATTTACTATTAGAACGGACGGTCCATATTGATTACTATTAAAATCACAACTGACGGTCCAGATTGATTTACTTTTAAAACCACAACCGACGGTCCAGATTGATTTACTATTAAAACCACCACCGACGGTCTAGATTGATTTACTATTAAAACCACCATCAATGGTCCAGATTGATTTACTAGTAAAACCACCATCGACGGTCCATATTGATTTATTATTAAAACCACCATCGACGGACCAGATTGATTTAACTTATTACACTTTAGTACCCCTAAAGTTTTCTAAGTTTGCATTATTCCCCTTTAACTTTTGTAATTCACTTATCTTCAATAAACACATTCTTAATACTTCAATAATTATTCATCATTAATATTATAACTCACAATATTTAACAACTGGATCAATCTCAGGAAAGAGGGGCCTTCAGATAAGGATTTCTCCCTATTGGCGCGCAATTAGGTGACCAAACCTCTCCTCGACAGAACTTTCTAGACATCGTCAATATTGCAAATAATAATATGAATAACTTTGCTATCTCAATTATTAATTTAATAATATAAAATATTATACAGATGATATTGTGACAATAATTGAATCAATAATATGAGATATTATGCAGCAATTACTGTTGCAATAATTGAATAAACTAAGTGGCTTCTTACGCAAGCATCAATAATCAGAGATACTGTGCAATACTGGGTGCTACTGTGCAACTACGCGTATTATTATATTTTTATCACCTTGTATTTTAACAATTTAACGGTAAAACTTTAGCCGTTATTTTTATGAAAAGATATTTCTGTCATTTTCTAACTACGACAATACTTCCGTTGTGGGGTCCACCAATGATGGTGTCGTCGTACGAATATTCTCTGTTAAAACGAACATTCCCCGACTAATCGAATATTCCCCGGCACAACGAATATTTTATATCAACTTGTTTACTTTGCAAAATTTTTAAATATCACCTTTAACTTTAACCTTTTATTAATTTAACCATTTACTAAATAGAATAACAATTATAAGAAAATTAGATACTTTCATTTCATAAAATTTGGGATCTCACAATCTCCCCTCCTTGTAAAATTTCGGCCTCGAAATTTACGTACATGGTAATTCGAAGAGATGAGAATACCTTACTTTCTTTTCGAATTGTATCTTCCCGATTATTTCCTCTGTATTATGATTTTTCCATTGCTCATCTCCTGTATTTCAGATATCATTCTAGAATACATCTGGGTTAATTGACATATCATAATTTGTCAACTTATGTAAGAAAATTAAACTTAGGTAGGACACACACTAGCGAAAGATATTACTCGTCTCTCCCTTCCTAGTTTTAATCCCGGATCTCCGCCACAGACCATATCCCAAAGCTTTGATACCATTGTGATGCCCCCAAAATAGGTCCACACGACCCATTCTGAGTCGCCAGATATCACACTACAAAAATCAAATACAAACTTCATTTATACAACTGTTGAACTGTCGTGCAGAGTACGACAACACATAAGCTATGAGTTCTAATACAATATTATCTCATAGACAGTATCCAAACTCAAATTATTACAATGCCATATAAAATACAGCAACAAATATTTCAAGACCCCAAAGAAGAACGAGAAGATTACTATCCTGTTCATTCTAATGAGGTGCACTTTTGACGCTTTCAAAGTCGGGTTCTCATCACCTAATTGTTGTTCACCAAAATCAATTATTAAGTGACGTATAATATACGACACACCCATCTTAGGTCCTCAATACAATTATATATTGCATGTCATGCCATTTTATAATGTATTGAGAAACTTCCACAGTTTCGGACCATCACACTATTCCCTTGTTATCCCCGCTCGACCCAGCTGCACTCTTAATACCTGTAAGGAATTGTGAAGCAAAAGGGTGAGGTCAACTAGCCACGTAAAGAATATTATGACTAATATAATTAATTTATCAATAGCCTTCATCAGTAATAAATCAGAGATTTAGAACATATGGTAGATGATAACAGTTTTTAACCATAATTGCAGCGGAATTAACAATCCATTAGAAGAGTCAGGTAGAACATAATGTCTACTATCTCCTCCAAATTAAAAGTCCAACGTTATTATTTCATTCCTATAATACTCATCAACAGTTCTTTGTTGTACCCAAGATAAAGAGAATTTTCATCACCTGTCTTTACCTGAACCACTAAAGATTATAGTTAAATTAACAATTCATAATTATAATCATATAAATCAACAGTTTCTCCTTGCCACAAAGGCTTAATAGAATGTTTACTCAACATCCTTACCCCAAAGGCTAAAGATATTCAAATATAATAACAATGATCATACCAATCAGTTGTCTATCTTTGCACTACTGGCCAAAGATATTCAACTATAAAACTAATGGTCATGATCATATCAATCAATTGTCAATCTGTGCACTACGGCCAAAGATATTCAAATGTTAACTAATGGTCATGATCCTGCCAAACACATCATCGAATTATCCATGCACTACGGGCCAAGGATATTCATTAGTATCACCAGTGGTCATGATCATGTCATACACCTGTCCATCTTTGCATTATGGGCCAAAGCTATCAATCAATAGTTCATCTTTGTACATAAGCGAAAGATATACAATTGTAAAACCTATAATCAACTGTCCATCTTTGCACATAAGCCAAAGATATACAACTGTAACACCAATAATCAACAGTCCATCTATGCACTATGGGCCAAAGATGACTTTCATCACAATATAAGCATGAGGATGATGACAATGATATAAACATTAATCAAACGAAATCAAGGATAATTATTAAAGACTTTAAATTTATCAAGAGTTTAAAAGTATCCAAATTGTCAACATGATACTGCTTTGTAGGGTAAAATTCAAGAATAATATCTATGTATCAAAAATAATTTGGATAGAAAAGAAATAAATTTTTCGGTGAATAGTATCCCGTGAATAGTATCCTTTGAATAGCACTTTGGGAATATTATCCCGTGATTAGTACCCCGACATGAAAAGTGCCTCGAATACCTGAGTGAATAATATTTGAGTGAATAGTAACTGAGTGAATAGTAACTCATGAATAGTATTCTGGCATAAAAAGTGCCCCGAATACTCGTGTGAATAATATTCTAGTGAATAGTAACTAGGTGAATAGCAATCCGTGAAATGTACCCCGGTGAAAATATTGATATTTAACAAAAGAGTTCAGATCAATATTCTAATGAAATGATACTGGATGAAGCGTAAAACTCAAGGATATTCCACAAATTTCAAGAATTATAGAAGCAATACTTACCCTAGTAAGTTTAGATTTAAGAATATGAAAAGAAATAGCATACGAAACTGCAAATAGATTTTCATTTGTCATACGATACGTAATCCGCATAGACAGGTTATTCCAACATATTAAAGGATAAATACGAAAAATAGCATTCCTTATGAATACGAAAGAAATAATACCCCTTACCTTAGTAGAAGATTGGATACTGTAATAGTGAAGTAGCGGAATACTCTTCTTCTTACTTTCTATAGTTTCTCTCTCTACAATTTTCCTTGTGAGTCTTAGTGAATTGGTGAGAATGAAAGAAGAATTAAGCTTCTATTTATAGGAGAATGGACTAAATAGTAACTGATTCATGAACGGTCCAGATTAATTTACTATTAGTGCGGACGATCCATATTAATTACTATTAAAATCACAACCGACGGTCCAGATTGATTAACTTTTAAAATCAAAACTGACAGTCCAGATTGATTTACTTTTAAAATCACCACCGACGGTCCAGATTGATTTACTATTAAAACCACCACCGACGGTCCAGATTAATTTACTATTAAAACCACCATCAATGGTCCAGCTTGATTTACTATTAAAACCACCATCGACGGTCTAGATTGATTTACTATTAAAACCACCATCTACGGTCCAGATTGATTTAACTTATTACACTTTAGTGCCCCTAAAATTTTCTAAGTTTGCATTATTCCCCTCTAACTTTTGTAATTCACTTATCTTCAATAAGCACATTCTTAATACTTCAACAATTATTCATTATTAATATTATAACTCACAAAATTTAACAACCGGATCAATCCCAGGAAAGAGGTGGCCTTCCGATAAGGATTTCTCCCTATTGGCGAGCAATTAGGTGACCAAACCTCTCCTCGACAGAACTTTCTAGACATCGTCAATATTACAAATAATAATATGAATAACTTTGTTGTCTCAATTATTGATTTAATAATATAAAATATTATACAGATGATACTGTGACAATAATTGAATCAATAATATGAGTACTATACAACAATTACTGTTGCAATAATTGAATACACTAAGTGGCTTCTGACGTAAGCATCAATAATCAGAGATACTATGCAATACCGTGTGCTACTGTGCAACCACGCGTATTACAGTATTTTTATCCCCGGTTATTTCGACAGTTTAACGGTAAAACTTTTGCCGCTATTTTTATAAAAAGATATTTCTGTTGTGGGGTCCACCAATGATGGTATCGTCATACGAATATTTCCTGTTAAAACGAATATTCCCCGACTAATCGAATATTCCCCGACGCAACGAATATTTTATATCAACTTGCTTACTTTGCAAAATTTTCAAATATCACCCTTAACTTTAACCTTTTATCAATCTAACCATTTACTAAATAGAATAACAATTAGAAGAAAATTGGATACTTTCATTTCATAAAATTCGGGATCTTACAACAACCACAAAATGATCCAAAAATTTCTTAAATACTCGGTTCATCATATCCATGAAGGAAGCAGGAGCATTAGTCAATCCAAAAGACATAACTAGGAATTCGTAATGCCCGTACCGAGTTTTAAAAGAAGTCTTTGGAATGTCATCAGTTTTAATCTTTAACTGATGATATCCGCAACGAAAATTGATATTTGAAAAGAATTTAGCACCTTGCAACTGATCAAACAAGTCATCAATGCGAGGTTATAGGTACCTATATTTGATGGTGACATGATTCAACTCTCGATAGTCAATGCAATGTCGCATACTCCCATATTTCTTCTTTATAAATAGAACAGGAGCACCCCAAGGAGACGTACTAGGACGAATGAAACCGATGTCTAATAGTTCTTGCAGTTGGATTTTTAACTCCTGAAGTTCAATAGGAGCGATTCGATATGGGTTTTGAAAATGGGTTTTGTACCGGGTTCAAGGTCAATACAAAATTCAATTTCACGCTCTGGGGGTAGGCTAGGAAATTCTTCGGGGAATACGTCAGGAAATTTATTAACAATAGAAATATCATTCAAATCTGACGTTTTTTTATTTAAATCCGTGACATGGGCTAAGAAAGCTTGACATCCATTTTTTAATAAACGAATGGCTTTGTGACACTCCGAAATCTGGGTACTTCATTCCTATAAGATTTGGTGTTCACTGTCTAAACATTCATTTCTAACTACCCAAATATAACAAAATTTAACAATAAACCTTCCCATTAAAGGATTACATCAATAAGTCCAATAAAATATCCCAGGTTGTCTAACCTTTAAATACAAACATCAAGTGTGGAAAATTAAATAATTACATCTCAATAATTAAATCAAAGTTTGACAATATAGAAATTAACAGATTTACAAGTCTTCAACACTTTTTCATCGTTCCTTTTCCTTTATTGGTGGTAGGTTCATCGACCTTCTCAACTTTAGTTGTAATGGTTATATAAGCAAGAGTGAGCAAACAATTGCCCACTTGAGGCAATTGTTATTGTTGGTAGATCTCTCAGGGGTTTGTTGTTGTGGTTGGTGTCTTCTTGGAGGCATTTTCTGATTAAAATACGCTTATTAGATTATTACTCGATTTCTTTTAAGTATTTTCTACTTAACTTACACATCATAAAAGATCATCACATAACACATAACATCTTGAATAAAAATTAACTTTTTATTCATTTATCATCTTTCGAAAACATAAGAACAATAGCATCACTACTATTTACATTACTTTCCTGAACTACTAAAGTTTCAGGATAACATAATAATCATATCCCATTGGTTACATAACACTTGGAATTTACATCTTATTTATCATATCATTAATAACATATCAAGTACATTCACTACGATGACCTACTAACATGCTGCATAGCCTTACGACGCTCCTCTTCCATAATACGGAACATTGTCCTGCGATCTAACATGTACGGTGGCAGCGTCTCGAACTGAATCGGATAATACATAACTCGATCTTGAGCTCGATTAATCACGTTGTTGAATACGCCATTCATCTCCTCCATCTTGATCTTCTTTGCTTGTGCTTCCCCCTCTACTACTCCTGCACGCTGAGAAGCTTTCTCATACGCGTCTTCGCCTCTTGCTCTCTTGTCGGATTCTTCTTTCAACTTGTTCTTCAGCTCTGCGATCTCTGCTGTCATTTGCTCGTTCTCTCCTTGAGCGTGAATCAGCTTCAACTCGACATTACTAAGACGCTCGTCAAGATCCCGAATTTCATCGTTCTTCTATGCCATCGAGATCTGCTGTTCAGCTACTATCTCTTCCAACTCCTCAACTCTATCCTGAAGTTCCACATTGCGGTCATATACTTCATTGTATATACGGGCTACAACCGAGTTTGGTGGAAACTCTTCTTCCTCATCATCCTCATCCATATCCGACTGTGGCAGCTCACCGGGGTCCTCCTCATCCGTCTCTATCTCATCATCCTCATCAGGTAAACCCTCCTGCTCAACCATTGTAACCAACAGAGATGACTCCCGTGACAGTAGTTGTTCCCAGACCACCTGAATGTCACGAGGCTCCTCCCTTCTAGGCATCTGGGGTACTTCCTCCCTAGCCTGGCTGGGTTCTCCTACATTAGCCATCTTGACAAAAAAAGTTTAAGTTTTAATTACTAATCATTACTACTCGACACTCACGAGCACATAGGTTGCAATCACATAAGCACATAAGTGTCTTATTACTTCTTTCTTAAAACTCGATAAGAGTTTATCACCGCTATCTTTTTAAAGGTTACTTCCTAAGGCTTTTCCTCCACCTAAGGTTCATAACCTAAACCTTTGATACCAACTTGTGACACCCCCAAATCTGAGTATTTCATTCCCATAAGATTTGGTGTTCACTGTCTAAACATTCATTTCTAACTACACAAATATAATAAAATTTAATAATAAACTTTCCCATTAAAGGATTACATCAATAAGTCCAATAAAATCTCCCAAGTTGTCTAACCTTTAAATACAAACATCAAGTGCGGAAAATTAAATAATTACATCTCAACAATTAAAACAAAGTTTGAAAATATAGAAATTAATAGATTTATAAGACTTCAACACTTGTTCATCGTTCCTTTTCCTTTACTAGTGCTAGGTTCATCGATCTTCTCAACTTTGGATGTAATGGTTATATAAGCAAGAGTGAGCAAACAATTGCCCACTTGAAGTGATAATGAATAAAAATATCACAACAACTGCCAAATGAATAGGCTCAATAGAACTGAATAATATTCTCTATCAATGATAATCAGGAAAAGAATTTGAAATATATGTATCTGAGGGTCACAAGACCACAAACTATGTCCAAAGTTATAAGTATTCTTTCAACTTAAACCTAAACAGTCATAAGACTGTAGGGACTTTTCGTACTTAGGGGGATCAGCCCTTCGTACAATGTATTATGCACAAACATCTAAACGCTTTGCGTAAATTATCCCCTATAATAGGGTTGTTCATCTCAGTATTTAGAATACAAGTCCGTACCAAAGTAAGTTTGGTTTGGATAAGTTTCAAGGTAATTTAGAGTTTAACGAACATCAACTAAGGATTTGTTGAATAAAAATATAATAACAATATGCTATGTAATAAGTCATAAATGCATCAACATTGTATATTAAGGTCATACTTTAGAAATGAACTAAAAGCATAAGCATTGAATAACGTAACATACCTTTCTTGAACAATATTAAGCTAAGGCTAGAATTTTGTTTAGTAACAGAATTGAGTTATTGAGCATACATAATAAATAGCAAGTTGAACGATAAAACTTGTTCAACATAAGTGTATCAGAATTTAGAAGCTTGCATACTAAGAAACAAGTTAAAAGTAGAAATCCTTCTCAAAGTAAGAGTTAGGTTAAAGAGCTTGCGTGAGTATAATTAAGTTGTATAAATAAGATTAGTAATTACTTGCTCAATATAAAGGTAACTACAACAAACTCAAATAGAGGTTAGAGTTCAGAAACTTGCCTTGCATGTAAGCTAAACAGTAATAACTCGATTCTCAATACCCTATACACATGTCATCATGACATAATTAGTTACTACATGTACTTCGTACACAATTAATTACTTATTTCATGTATGGCTTGGTTTTAATCATATAGTCAAGTCACACTATTAATGCAATAGCATAACTCATTAATTGTTAATAATATTCTCAATCTTGGTACCACAATATAAAAATCAAATTTTAATAGTCATAACATTGCACCTTATCAACAATTACAGATTTTGTATAATTAAAATAAAATTTCTAGCCAACACTGCTGACCGGCGCTGCAGCGCCCCAGTTTGCACTGGAAATGGCGCTGCGGCGTGGCACTGGCGTTACGGCACGAGGCACATGCATAAAATAGGCACTGCGGCACTAGACCTGGCGCTGCGGCGCAAGAAGCAATGCTGCAGCGCTGAAGTGCAGTTCCAGGCAACCATTTTCGCGAGGAACACAAACAAAGCCAATTTGGCCCAAATCTTACTTTCTAGCAACCAATTAAACAGTATAATTTACATAAACTTCATAGAAACATAACTTAAGGTTTCTAACATATTTTTTAACCCATATAAACAACATAAACATCAAATTTAAAACCCTTGAATTCCATGTTTTATGCAAAAACTTCATTTTTGACATCCTTAACAAAATTAACACTGTGATCACCATTGTACACCAAATTAACTCATTCAAACTACATTCTCTTTGTTACTTACTGAATTAATACATTCAAGGTTCAATTCACATATTAGTTTACAAATTAACTATCAAATTTGGTACTTTCACAAGCCATATATATAAACATGCACTATAAACCACTTTTCTTTCTTTTGAATGTAATTAGCACACTAATTCCTTGTCTAGATGTTAATTCTAACATCCCAATTACACACAAACTCACTAATTCAGTTTGTATAACTACAATTCATCAAATATACAATTACAAAAAATTTTGAAACTCATGAATGAACATAAACTTTTCATAAATGTGAACTTGAGTTTTAAAAATTATACCTTCACTTGCTTGGAGATAATCTTTGATAAAAACACAGAGAATTGCTTGAAAATCTCAGGAATCCTCTCTCAAACTCTCACAGCTTCTCTGTAAAGTCTCTTCTTTTCTCTTTGTCAGGCTTAAGCCAAACCCTTTTTACGTAACACAAACTAAAACCAACGTACAAAATAAACTAAACGTCTAAAATCGACGTTTTAATAAGTATAGTAATAAATTATCAGTTATAAAATATATTTTATTTATTATTTTAATTTATTTTATTTATTATAATTCAAATTCAAAAGCTATAAGGCTATGTTTGGTAAAACACTTTTAAAAATAAAGACTTAATGTCTTTAAGTCTTGTTTGGGTAAATCCATTTAAAACTACTTTAATTTATTTTAATAAATCAATAAACATACTAAATAAATTTTCCACTTAATCCAAATATCAAAAAATTATAATCTCATTATAACTTTATTTAATAAATTAGCATATCACCTTAAATTATTAAATTAAAACAATAATAAAGCATTTCATGTTATCTGTAACAACTCTCTAACTATTAAATTAAATTAGAGTATTATCTAATAAATTTAATTCACAAATATCTACAAACAACAACTACGTCAATAAAATATTTACTTAACAATAAGCACATTAATTAAAATATTTATATAATTTAATAAATATTTGGAATTACAATTTAAAATTCTGGATTGTTATATCATTCCCTCCTTACAAAGATTCTGTCCCCAGAATCGAAGACACGGATTAAACAAATAACTCAGGGTAGTTCTTCCTTATTTCATCTTCGAGTTCCCACGTAGTCTCTTCGACATTGTGGTTTCTCCATATCATCTTCACAGAAGGTATCACCTTATTCCTGTGCACTTGTTCTTTCCTGTCAACTGTGTAACAACCCGGAGAACCGAATTGTCTAGAATTTAAGTTTAAAGAATTAGTTATTAATAAAATGAATTTTTATTAATACTATTTTGTGCTATGTGTTTATTAATCATTCTAGAACTTAGGATGATTATAAAACGGGAGGATTCTGGCTACGAGCTAGATTGAACGGGTAAGAATTTTCAAAACGAAAATTAAAAATTTTCGGGAACAAAAATATTTTCGGAGAAAAAGAAGAAATAAGCACTATTCACCCGACAAAACCTAAGGGTTAGGGTTTGAATAACCTAAGCCTTTTTGAGAGTTCGATATGTCAAAATAACATTCTGTTGAAATATTTGATGATAATATATCATGAAAAGTTAAGTAAGCCGATAAAAGTTTTTCTCGAAAAACACACAGAAATCGGACGAAATAAAAATGACGAAAAGTATTGTTATGTATTTTTTATTCGTTTAGCTACGTTAGGAGAAAACGTGAAGAAAAACGCTTAACGTCAAAAAGTATTTTTCAGCTTTTCGGAGTTCCGAAGAATGCATAAAAGTTAGGCTGTAGAGGAAAGACGAAATATCCAAAAATATTTGGATTCCAAGAATTGCAGTTTTTCGAACTGTCAGAAGAATCCCAAAAGACGGAAGCACGAAGCTTCCAAGAGAAGCTTCGTGAATAGTAAGGAGGTGTGCCAAATGACCAAAATGCCCCTAAGCTTTGAAATTCTATATAAGCTAAGCTATTTCATTTCATTTGTTAGTTTTTTTAACTAACACATGAAATTGAGAGAGAAAGAGGGAAAGAGAGCTTGGTTGCTAGGATTGGAGAAAGTGAAGAAATGTAAAAGCTAGCAAATCGCAAGATTAAGCAAGAGGAAGAAGAAAATGGAAGAAATTCCAAGAAGAAGGGTATTAAAACATACCTTTAATCTAATTTTCTTTAGGTTTTATATGGAACTCATATAGCTTAATGACAATAGAATTAAAAGATGTTAATAATGATTTTCGTAAGACTTACAAAAGATGGAGATAGAGTTAAAGACTCCAAGAAACTATATAAAGATAGCGAATATATGATTAGAATCAACTTTAATGGATAAAGTTAAAGCCGCTCAAGCTACTGATTTCGAGCTAATGAATGTGAAGAAGAAGGTTCAAGAAGGCGTTATTCTAAAAGAAAGAATCGACGAAGAGAGGAAATCTCAACCCTCAAGTCTATTGGCCCATTTGAAATCCTCGATCGAGTAGAAATTGTGGCATATAGACTCACCTTATCGCCAAGTATGTCGCGTGTTCATAAAATTTTTCACGTATCGATGTTATATAAATATGTGAAAGACCTGAACTACATTATTGAATTAGAACCGAACGAGATAGCGGAAGATTTAACGTCTGAAGATGTACCTGTTAAAATCTTAGATAAGAAGGATCATATTCTACGCTCCAAGGTTATACATCAAGTCAAAGTTTTGTGAAGAAACCACAATATTGATGACCTGGGAGTTAGAATCTTAACAAGGCATACCAAGTATGTACATAAATTTCAAGGGAGAAATTTCATAAGGAGGAGAAGTTGTAAGACCCCAACTTTTATGAATAAAGATTAATTTTTCTCGAATTATATTTTTGAATATTATGGTGTGGATTTGATATAATGATATAGTTATGAGTAATATTTATAAATTTTGTAAAGTAAGCAAGTGGTTATAAAATATTCGATTAGTCGAAGAATATTCGTTTTAACAGGGAATATTCGTACAATGACACCATCATTGGTGGACCCCACAACGGAATAACTGTCGGAGTTAGAAAACGACAGAAATATCTTTTTATAAAATAACGGCGAAAGTTTTACCGTTAAACTGTTAAAATACCCGGTGGTAAAAGAATAATAATATGTGTGGTTGCATAGTAGCACACGGTATTGATTATTGATGCTTGCGTGAGAAGTCACTCAGTTATACTTAATTATTACTACAGTAATTACCGCATAGTATCTCACATTATTTGATTCAATTATTATCATAGTATCATCTGCATAATATTTTATATTATTTAATTAATAATTGAGATGACAAAGTTATTTATATTATTATTTACAATATTGACAATGTCTAGAAAGTTCTGTCGATGAGAGGTTTGGTCACCTAATTGCGCGCAAATAGGGAGAAATTCTTATCGGAAAGCCCCCTCTTTCTTGGGAATGATCTGGTTGTTAAATATTGTGAGTTATAATATTAATGATGAATAATTGTTAATAGATTAAAAATGTATTTATTAAAGATAAATGATTTGTGATAATTATTTATTTAATTTTTGATATAAATAGAGGAGTTTGTTATGAGGTGTTTGTTATAAGTTTGACTTATTATTCCATGAGGAGATGTGCTAATTTTTTAGACCGTTGGTTGAAGATTTAATAGTAAATCAATATGGACCGCTGGTGGAAAGTTATAATAATAAATCAATATGGATCGCTAGTTTAAAGTTTTAATAGTAAATCAGTATGATGTGCTTATTGTTAAGTAAATATTTTATTGATATAGTTGTTGTTTGTAGATATTTGTGAATTAAATTTATTAGATAATACTCTAATTTAATTTAATAGTTAAAGAGTTGTTAAAGATAACATGAAATGCTAGATTGCTGTTTTAATTTAATAATTTAAGGTGATATGCTAATTTATTAAATAAAGTTATAATGAGATTATAATTTTGTGAAATTTGGATTAAGTGGGAAATTTATTTAGTATGTTTATTGATTTATTAAAATAAATTAAAGTAGTTTTAAATGGATTTACCCAAACAAGACTTAAAGACATTAAGTCTTTATTTTTAAAAGTGTTTTGCTAAACATAGCCTTATGACTTTTGAATTTGAATTATAATAAATAAAATAAATCAAAATAATAAATAAAATATATTTTATAACTGATAATTTATTATTATACTTATTAAAATGTCGGCTTTAGACATTTAGTTTATTTTGTGCTTTGGTTTTAGTTTGTGTTACGTAAAAAGGGTTTGGCCTAAGCCTGACAAAGAGAAAAGAAGAGAGTTTATAGAGAGTTTATAGAGAAGTTGTGAGAGTTTGAGAGAGGATTCTTGAGATTTTCAAGCAATTCTCTATGTTTTTATCAAAGATTATCCCCAAGTAAGTGAAGGTATAATTTCTAAAACTCAAGTTCACGTTTATGAAAAATTTATGTTCATTCATGAGTTCCAAAATTTTCTGTAATTGCATGTTTGATGAATTGTAGTTATACAAACTGAATTAGTGAGTTTGTGTGAAATTGGGATGTTAGAATTAACATCTAGACAAGGAATTAGTGTGCTAATTACGTTCAAAAGAAAAAAAGTGGTTTACAGTGCATGTTTATATATATATGGCTTGTGAAATTACCAAATTTGGTAGTTAATTTGTAAACTAATCTGTGAATTGAACCTTGAATGTATTAATTCAGTATGTAACGAAGAGAACATAGTTTGAATGAGCTAATTTGGTGTACAATGGTGATCACAGTGTTAATTTTGTTAAGGATGTCAAAAATGGAGTTTTTGCATAAAATATGGAATTCAAATGTTTTAAATTTGATGTTTATGTTGTTTATATGGGTAAAAATATGTTAGAAACCTTAAGTTATGTTTCTGTGAAGTCTATATAAATTATATTGTTTAATTGGTTGCTAAAAAGTAAGATTTGGGCCAAATTGGCTTTGTTTGTGTTCCTCGCGAAAATGGTTGCCTGGAACTGCACTTTAGCGCTGCAGCGTCAAGTCTCACGCCGCAGTGCCTATTTTATGCATGTGCCTTGCGCAGTAGAGCCAGTGATGCGCCGCAGCGCCATTCCCAGTACAAATTGGGGCGCCGCAGCTTCGGTCAGCAGTGTTGGCCAGAGATTTTATTTTAATAATACAAAATCTGTAATTGTTGATAAGGTGCAATGTTATGACTGTTAAAATGTGATTTTTATATTGTGGTACCAAGAGTGAAAATATTATTAACAATTAATGAGTTATGTTATTGCATTAATAGTGTGACTTGACTATATGATTAAAACCAAGCCAAACATGAAATAAGTACTTAATTGTGTACGAAGTACATGTAGTAACTAATTATGTCATGATGACATGTGTATACGGTATTGATAGTTGAGTTATTACAGTTTAGCTTACACTCAAGGTAAGTTTTCGAACTCTAACCTCTATTTGAGTTTGTTCTATTTACCTTTATATTGAGCAAGTAATTACTAATCTTATTTACACAACTTAATTATACTCACGCAAGCTCTTTAACCTAACTCTTACTTTGAGAAGGTTTCCTACAACCAATCAATCCCTAAAATCACATTAAATGCAAGTATTTTTAAATAGATGAGATCAACAGATAATGTGAAAGTGTCGATTTGAATCAAACAAGATTTATAAATAGTGCATGTAATGAAGGTTTCTCCTAACGGAGTTTCAACAGATAAGTCGAAGTTTAATTTCTCTGTAGTCAAATTTAAATGTTGAGCGCAAGCAGGTGAAATAAAAGAATGGGTAGAACCGGTATCTAATAAGGTATAGACTTCGCATGAGTTTATGATTAGCTTACCCGTGATAACTTCGTTCGGGTTACTCATTTTTTTAGGAAGTTACGAAAAACGCTCTCCCTTGAACCATCGGCTTTGACTTGGCTGGGACAGCCTTTGGTGTCATCATTACCGCTGGAATTGACTTCGTTATAGGGCATATTCCACCCTCAACTGCTTCGTCGTACTCATGATCCATGATCTGAATCATTAATCTTCGATCCATATCGAATTGGGGTTGACCGCTCTGTACAGGATAATTCAAAACTCGATGTTGGGTTCTCCCAATTACTGTCCAAAAAGAGAAATACATATCATCTATTTTAGCCTTCTTGGATCAGACTTCTCTTTCTACAATATAAATGCGTCATGCGGCTTTTACCCATGCATCCTCCATTCTCACTCGTTCAGTTGTTTCTTCTTTCAGATGATCTTTGACATTTGCATTCTCAGATTTTAGCTCTATTATCATATACTCTGCCAAAGAGAGCTTTTGTTCAAGCATCTCATATCGGGTAGCAAAAACTTAAATTATTGAATCCCTTTGTTCCACGACCATCTCCCGTTCTTCACCTTGTTCTTCTAACTCACGAATACGATCTTGCAGTTCTATATTTCGATTATAAAATTCTCCTAATAAATCCTTCTCAGGTTCCTCTTCTTCCTCACTCTCAGTTACTACCTCTATGACTAGTTCGGGTGCAACTATTAATTCTTCACTCATCACATAGATATCTCTAATTTCTTCTTCGCCTGACATCCTACAATCAAGTTTAATAACTTAATTAGTACTCCCCAATAAAAATATTTGTTATAACAAGATACTATACTCCAATATTTATTCTTTAATGAATCTCTTCGATTAATCACTTAAAACTCTATATGAGTTCATATCTTGATTTTCATATATCTTTTTCAAATACTGTCACAAAACAATGGTTAATTAAAGAAATTGACATGTCACATATTATCTCTATATTCCGATCGACCAATTAAATAACAAATAAGCTTAGGTAGGACATACTAGAGAATGTTTTATTCATCTCTCCCCTTCTAGTTCTAACCTCAGATATCCACCAGGGATCATATCCCTAAGCTTTGATACCAACTGTGATGCCCCCAAAATAGGTCTACACAACCCATTCTGAGCTGCCAAATACATGGTACATAATTTAAATACAAACTTCATTTATACAACTATTGAACTGTCAACAAAACATAAACTGTGAGTTTTAATACAAATATTGTCTCGTAGAAAATATTCAAACTCAAAATAAGTCCTCATTACAATTATTATCACACTATTTTATAGAATAGTGAGGACTGCTATAGCCACCATCTTGGACCATCACTCCATTCCCCGACTAGTCCCAACTATATTCTCATTTCCTGAAGAGAATAATGAAAGAAAAATGTGAGCTCAACTAGCCTAGTAAAGAATATTATGACTAAGATAATATAGAACAAATTATCCTTAGTCCTTAACAATGTAAAATCTGATAGAATACAATAGACAACAAGTTTAGATCAACAACTGCAGCGAAACAGGCAATCTATTAGAAGAGTCAAGTAGAGCATGATGTCTACTATCTTCTATGATTTAAAAGTTCATCTTCAATATTTTATCTCTGTAACACGACTCAATAAATGTTTCACACCAACAAATTATCCATGCACTATGGGCCAATGATATTCGTTTGTATCACCAGTGGTCATGATCATACCAAACAACTGTCCATCTATGCACTACGGGCCAAAGAGGATTTTCACCACATCATTTGTCTGTAACATTACAGGTTATGATTATACCAATACACAATTCCTGGTCATAATTATACCAATCAACAGTCTATCTATGCACTACGAGCCAAAGATGACTTTCACTACAATATAAGAATGAGGATGATGACAATGATATAAGAAATCAATCAAGTGAGATCAAGGATAAATATCAAAGATTTATAATTAAATTTATCCAGAGTTCAAGAATTTTCAAATTGTCAACATTATAATTAATTGTGGAGTAAAATTTAAGAACGATATTCATGTATCAAAAATAATTTAGATAGAAAAGAAACTAATTTTGTCGTGAATAGTACCCGAATGAATAGTACCCCGTGAATAGTACCCCGAATGAAAATATTAAAATTTAATAAGAAAGTTCAGACCAATATTCTAATGAAACGATACTAGATGAAGCGCAAAACTCGAGGATATTCTACTAATTTCAGGGATTATAGAAGTAATACTTATCAATGTAAGTGTAAATTTAGGATTATGAAACGAAATAATATTACTTACCTACTATAGAGTATGGAAGAAAATAATATTTCTTACGAATATTGAATGAAAATAATATCCCTTACGAATATTGAATGAAAATTGTGACACCCCCAAATTCGGGTCTCTTCGAACCTTGGATCCGGTCCGCCACGATACTACTATCATCAAACTATTTATATATTTTATTCATGACTTAATGAATATAACTTTGCTTATTACAATTTAGAATATAAATTCTTTCCATTTCTAGGATCTGTATAATGACCCCAAACATTTATAAGTTTCAAATCTTGGTCATTTATCATTCATGTCTTACATCATATTCGATGTTATTTAAATATGCGGAATAATTTAAACTTTTTCAATCTTCTTTAAAAAAATCTTTTATTGATCTCTTAACTTGAATCGATTACATACCCTTGAATCAAATTATGTTATGATTCATTCTATTCGAATTACTATATAAACTTTTACATCTCGATTCGAATTCCTCTTATATACCACATAGTATAACTTTACGACTCAATATGTATTACACATCGTAAACTACTATCATATACATTTCCTAGAACCTAAACATGGTTCAAGTGCATATATTTAAATAATTCAATCTCCTTTGGTACTATTAAACTCTATCAATCAAGTAGCACGTAATCTTTACCGTGAGTCCTTAACTTGCAAAAGTGGTTATTTGCAAGGGTGAGCTCGATAGCCCAGGAATTCTAATAGTTTTCATGCATCACATAGCATATAATAACATACTCAGTTCATGCATTCATAATCAATTAATATTTACTACGCATGTTACTTGTCACATAACAGACATAGAGATTTTCTCCACAAACATATCATCAAAGATCAACTTTCATATTTCATACATATCTCATATGCATTTCATATATTTATACATCAATATTCTCATAGCATAATATAGCTCAACTAACAGTTATTGCATTCATATATCAAATAGGAACTGAAAGACTTGCCTGATTCGTAGTTTATCAACTACGACTTAACTGCTTAAAGCTTATCTGCACTGTGTGTATTCCTACACAGTTATATAATTATGGATTTATATCCATTAGTCATACATTTCAAATGTTCTTAATATAATAATAAATATTACATCATTTCCTAACTAGGTTTGTAAAACCTTCATTTCACTTTCTCATCATACTCTTAGAATAGCTAGGTACGTATAGGTATACCTTAACCATCCGTACCTGACATCAACATTCATATACATTTATCACACACTTGACTCGCTATGTGTTTGATACATATTTAAAGTTTATGGATGTGTGATCTATTTTCAAGTTCATATTCGAACTACTTAGCTCTATAATGATTTATTTCAATCAATAAGGTTTAATAACTTTCTTTAACAAGATTCGGTGTTATAAGCTTTTAAACCATATATTGGTACTAATAAGCCTTTAATAGCATGCTCACATGTATATATCTTATTTCCATAGACATAGCATAGTTTATTACTTGAAAACTTATTTTAAACCACACTTGAAAGGTCCAATTCATGCTTAGCTAGATGATGAACATATTCGTCATGTCTAGAGGCATAAGACGTCTTAGTATGCATGCTAGAAAGGTTAAAGTATACTTTACACAATATTCAAAACTATTAGTTCTCAAAACTTCTGAGTTTTCTTTTGAAACATTTTAAACCAAGCTATATCAATCTAGTATATGCAAGGTAACTTTAAAACTACATTTCATGCACGTTGATATGCGTACATAGGGTCCAAGGTCAGAACTCAAAGGACACCAAATTCATCAACTTTCGTTTCTCAAAAACTTTAAGTTCTCTTTTAGAAAATCATGTTAAAGCATTCCATTATGAGTAAAGTAATCTTAGTTATATGACATGTATATTATCATGCATATTTATGTTTTATCACTTAGAATAATATATTTTATCATCGAGAGCACTATACTTGTGTATGTGCTCGTCCGACGCCCTCCGATTGCCTTCGAATACATAACAGTCATAAAGATGACTATTATTACCCCTTCTAACGACCTCAAATTGAATAACTTAAAGAACAAAAGTTGTAGGTTTATTCGTCCTCGTTCCGGATCATCTTGAATCTCCTCAATCGGAGTTCGTATGAAAACGTTATGCCTATTTTAGTGAAACATGTCCAGTCAGATTTTCTCAACATTTGTAAGTCAGACTACCCCCCCCACCGGGGAGGGGGTTTCACACTATAATAGTCCACCGGGGCGGGCATGGCTACTGTAGTTACGAAAATGGCACTCCCCTACTACGAGCTAACATGCCAAACTCCCATCCAAACAACAATGTAATGACACTTAATTGCTATAAACTTACTACTAAATATTCCTAGCATGTTTCTAACAATCACAAACATACAAACAATCAAATTCAAGAATCAATTCAAGATTTATGTTATTTTTCCAAAGTTTAACACATTTAGCTATTCTCTTTGTTACTGGACCAAATTACTTCGTTTAACTTTCGTTGATTTCGTATTTAACCATATTAACAATGTCTAGCATCAATTGACACATTCTATCATGCTTCAGCCATAAACTTTCCAACTCAAAACAAGTATTTTTAACACTTTTCTAAGAACTTTGCAAAACTTGAATTTAAGAACATAGTTTAAGAATTATACCTCTTGAAGCTAAATTGACAATCCTTGAATCTTAACTTCTGATTTCTCCCACTCATTCTCACAGTATACTTATATTAGCTCCACTTAGAAATCTCAACAACTGATTTTGAGAAGAAAGGAGCTCTATTTATCGAGAAACCATTAACCGAATCATAGCCTTTCCCAATGTTTGAATCCAATAGAAAGAAGGAGAATCTAATGGGAAAAAAGGAGTTGGTATGAGAGACATTATTGAACCCACCCCCTTCATCATCACCATCATTGCCATTCACTGAGTTTGAGAAATGAAGAGCTAGACTCGGCCAATGGCCTATCACGGTTAATTTAAATGATTATGGACACTAATTTTGGGACAAGCAACATACCCTCAGCATTAGTAAAAGTGACCTTGCACACTTGGGTTTATTTCCTTTTGGACTAGCAAGCTTATCTCTAATAGCTTAATATTGTTCCATCAATTAAGTTAGGGACACATATACACAAACATATATATACACCCATATAACTATATAATTTAGATATACACCAATACATAATATCATGTACCTTATGTACATGAATCCAATTAATATTTTAATTGGGCTAATTATAAAATAGTTGGATATTCTCAATCCATCCTTTTCCATAAAATTTATCATCTCAAATATACCCAATTATCATAATGATAATTAATATTAATTATTTATTAACTCACCATTTATTTTCTTTTAATACTTCCCTCATACATCCATATACGTATATAGATGTATACATGTATCCCTCACATTTTATAATCCATGTACATTTGACAATACCAAATATATTTTAATTGAGTAGTGTCACACTTCATTTCATATCATATAGATGTAGCTACTATATAATATATAATCGTTGCACATACAAATTAATTCCTTCAATTATTCATTCATAAAATTATTTAATGAATGCTTATTCCATCATTTTGCCACACTAGGCATATCTCACAAGCTTACATTAAGCTTATTATTATTCTCATTACTTATTCATCTCCCACCACATTACTATTTATAACATGTTCAATTTACAACGAACTATTATATATATCACAAAGTTCACATATATAAATATATCATGAATGGAAATATTTAAATATTCCTTATAACATTCGCGGTAATATAATAACTCAAGTTATTAAAATAACTTAGTTTCTTTTATAGCTTTAACCCTCTTGGAAATATATTACTATAATCAAAATTATGTATTTCGCCATAACATAACATAAGATGTTTTTATCATGTTTTCTCTAAATATAGGAACTAATCATAATAAAACGATTTACTCATTTTCTCAAGATATTACTCTTAATATAATATCTATGTATTATTAAAATATTTACATGCACGACACACGTGCACACTATATATACAAAATAAGTTTATTTCCTATTATGATAAATTGTTTCCATCAACTTATATATCAAATATGTTTTAATATATTTACCATATTACTTAAACACACATATTACCTCGTACAAAGCTATATAAGGTAATATCAAAATAATATTCCCCCTTTTAATAAAATAATCGAATGCTAGAATTTATTTTAATATCCTTTATTAGAAATATACTATAATTATTTCTCTTTCCTTTCTATAGATTGTCTCAACACAATTTCTTTAATCTATACATTTAACCATATCTCAATATTAATCAATAAATCTCTAACCAATATTTATCTAAAGATATATCGATTTTCTTCTCTCATCAACAACGTACATATATATACAAGTCTAAACCTAGCACACATCGAGTCTTTAATAGTATTCAATATAGTAAACTGAGTGGTTTCCCACAAACAACCAACAAATTAGTTTCCGTCTCGTCTACAATATTTTCACAGTGAGTTAGATCGGTTACTAATTCGTATATACATCCGCTCTCTGAAAGGATCGTTTAGCCCAGCTCCTATACATCCACCACTAAAGGGTATGGTTGCACTGCCTTATACTTGATACTTACTTGTACATATACTCAAGAAATTTGTGATTATCCAAGATATTTAATGTCACCAATTTACTATGATAAAATAATTTCACATAAATTATTTAATATCGATAGATATATTTCTATCCATCTTTACTTCAAATAACTCGCATCATCGATAAAAAACAAATATATAATAATAATATATTTATTAAATACATAAACCACTTATTGCATAGTTTATATTATCTCATGTAACACCATACCACATACCTCACAACGCACATATATATATATATATATATA
The DNA here is from genome assembly GCA_016801055.1 of Panax notoginseng. Classification (NCBI taxonomy): domain Eukaryota; kingdom Viridiplantae; phylum Streptophyta; class Magnoliopsida; order Apiales; family Araliaceae; genus Panax; species Panax notoginseng. The sequence continues at coordinate 137,432,297 of CM029020.1, read as the reverse complement.
TATATATATATATATATATATATATATATATATATATATATATATATACTTATTCGAACCCTTCTGATGCCTTAAGAATTTTATTTACTAAATTTTTATTTTAATAATTTTTGTAAATTCGGGTTCTTACATCCTCTCCCCCTTATAAGGATTCCGTCCTCAGAATCACCGAAACCTCCTCTACTCGGTGCTATTCGGAATATTATCTATTCTTTTGAATAATTTTATCCATTATCTTTTCGAAAGTTTTTTTTTATTATAACTTTCTCCAATGCATTCTACCTGTGACACCCCTAAATCCGAGTACTTCATTCCCTCAGGATTTGGTGTTCACTTTATAAAAACATTCGTATCTAACTATCCAATCATAATAAAATTGCATAATAAACCTGCCCATACAGGATTACATTAATAAAAAATCTCCCAGGTTATCTAACCTTTACATACAATCTTTCAAATGCGAAAAATAAATAAACTTCATTACAATCATTCAAACTAAGGTCAGATAATAAAATATGAAAATGGTTACAAGTCTTCAGTACTTGTTCATCTTTCCCTTTCCCTTACTGGTGCTAGGTATGTCGACCTTCTCAACTTTAGTTGTAATGGTTATATAAGCAAGAGTGAGCAAACAAGGCTCACTTGGAATAAAAATAAATAAAACTTTTACATCATTTGCCAAATAATAGGCTCAATAGAACTGAACAATATATTCTATTACATTCTAAAATATACAACTGAGGGTCTAATGACCACGAACCATGTTCACAGTTATAAGTACTCTTTCAACTTAAACTTTAATAGTCATAAGACTATAAGGACTCCACGTACTTAGGAGGATCAACCCTTCGTATAATGTATTGTGCACAAACATTTCAACGCTAAGCGTAAACCCCTAATCATGTCAGTAATTAGAGTACAAGTCCGCACCAAAGTAAGTTTGGTTTGGATACGTTTCAAGAAAATTTAGAATTCAACGGTTATCAACTAAGGATTAGTTTAATGAAAGGAAATAACACTATGTTACAGAATAAACCATAATTGAATAAACATGGTGTACTAAGTTTATGCTTTAGGAATAATCTAATAGCATAAGTACTGAATAATATAACCTACCTTGCTTTGAACAACCTTAAGCTAAGGTTAAAATCATAGAATTAAATATTAAGCATGCATAATAAGTAATAACTTGAACGATAAACTTGTTCATCAGAGTAAAGATACTTGCATGCAAAAAATAACAAGTTTAGGTTTAGAAAAACTTGCACAATCATAATAATAGAACTAGCTCAACGAAAGTGTTGAGTTAGGAAAACTTGCATAATTGTAATCGAACTAGAAACGATAACTTGTTCAACAAAACAAGATAACAACAAGAATAATTTGATCAATATAATCAAGATAAAGTAAGTAAACTTGCACAATGAAAATAAACTTGCACAACAAAGGTTTTAGGTTTATAGAACTTGCCTCGTGCGTAAGCTATAATATTCAAACTCACATTCACTTACACATAGTATTAGCATTACAATATCTATTAGATATACTAACATCCACATTCCAAAATTGTCTAGCTAAACTTGTTATTTTAGTACAAGTCTCACCTTACCATACACATTTCAGAATCATAAGTGTAATTTCATAACACTTATTTATTATTCACGAAGTTTCTTAAATCATAACATATCATTTTATAACATTCTAATTTTACATTTTAAAGTTACTAACCACATGATACTATTCTTTTTTAACCTTTACATTACATGTTTCTCACATTAACACGTCAGTAAACTAGGTTACGTTAAAGTTTCAAAGTCTGCAGAATTAACAGACTTCACTAGGTCTGGCAGACTACTGGCGCGGCCGCGCCAGTTTTGCCTAGGATTATTACACGCTCGAGCGGCGGCGTGTCTGCCCCAAGAGGCCGCGCTACGCATCCGTTTCAATTTTGCATAATGTGATTTCGACACAGCTCTTAAGCCAACTAACACAAATTTCACCCACAAAACAGTAAATTAAGCATATATAATTGGTACGGAACTAACACAAACATGATTCCTCACATATTAAACCATTTAACACAATTAAAGAAGAACTTTAACTAATTTAAATCCTTAAATTTCATTTTTTCATACAAAAACTCTATTTTTGACATCCTTCATAGAAATCATCACTGTGATCACAATTCTTGTTCAAATCACTTCATTTAAACTACGTTCTCTTGGCTTCTAAATGGACTAGCATAATCAAAACTCAATTTATAGATTATCATACAAATTAACTATCATAATTGGTACTTTCACAAGCCATATGTAAAATATATACACTGTAATTACCTTTCCTCCTTTTAAACATAATTAGCATCCAATTTTTTGATTACATACAACTCTAACATCATAAACACGTATAATCAGAATTACCAGTTATATACCAACTCAACAAATTGAATTCACAGAATATAAACAATTTTGTCATGAAACACAAATACATATATATATATATATATATATATATATATATATATATATATATATATATATATATATATATATATATATATATATATATATATATATAGAAAGGATCAAGAGTAGAACTCTTAAGTAGTAGAACTCTCTTAAATAATAGAATTGTATCAAAACGACGTAGTTTTGATAAGACGCGGTGGCATTTTTATAAATACCATGCTACCGCGTATTTACAAAAATGCCACCGCGTCTTATCAAAACTACGTCGTTTTGATACAATTCTATTATTTAAGGGAGTTCTATTACTTAATAGTTCTACTCTTGATCCTCTCCCTATATATATATATATATATATATATATATATATATAATATTAAGTTATGAATAAAACCTTCAATTAGCTTGAACAATCTTTGCTAAACACTGGAATTGCTATGAAATTCTTAGATTTTCTCTCAAATCCTCTCTCAAGTTCTCTGTAGTCTCTTCTTCCTTTCTCAATATCAATATAGGCTAACTAATAATAAGCGTAAACTTATATAACCATAATACGTCTAATTATTATAATACCAGTTACAAAAAATATAACGCTTAGGTTATAATTATATTTTATTATTTATTTATTTTATTTTATTTATTATAATAAAATTCAAAATTCCTAAGCCATAAGGCTTTGTTCAGCAAAAACTCTTTAAAAATTAAAGGCTTAATATTTTAAGCCTTGTTTGGTTAAATCAAGTTAAAACTCCTTTAATTTATTTTAATAAACAATTTAGTTTATAATTTATAATCACATATTATTTATTTGGATTTCTATATTTAACAGTAATCAAATAAATTAATTACACATACTATATTTTAAATAAACTTTCCACTTAATCAAATAACACAAAATTATAACTTCATTATAATTCTATTTAATAATTTAACATACCCTTTTAAATTATTAAATTAAAACAACAATATAGCATCTCATGTTATTTACAACTCTCTAAATTATAAATTAAATTAATTCATAATATTATTAATTCATAAATATTTAATAACAACAATCACATCAATAAAATATGTATTTCATTTAATAAATATTTTAAATTACAATATAATAAAATCTTGGATTGTTACATCCTTCCCTCCTTACAAGGATTCTGTCCTCAGAATCACAACTCAAACAATTAAATCGTCACATTATTCCCTCCTTATAAAAATTATGTCCCAAAATCGAAGACACAGATTAAACAAATAACTCAGGGTAATCTTTCATGATTTTATCTTCGAGTTCCCACGTAGCTTCTTCAGCATTGTGGTTCCTCCATAACACCTTCACAAAAGGTATAACTTAATTCCTGAGCATTTGTTCTTTCCTGTTGACTATCTAGATAGGAACCTCTTCATAAGACAAGTCTTTATCAAATTACAATGGTTCGTACTCGATCACGTGCTTATAATCGGGTTTATACGGTAGTAACACCGAAACATGAAAAACATTGTATACGTTTTCCAACTCTGGAGGTAGAGCTACCTAGTAAGCCACTTCTCTAACTCTTCGCAACACTTCGAAACGTCCAATAAACCTCGGGCTTAGCTTTTATTTCTTACCGAAACGAATTTTCCCCTTCCAAGGAGAAACTTTTTGGAATACGAAACTTCCTACTTTGAATACATGATCTTGTCTGTGTTGATCAGCATACTTCTTCTGTCTATCTTGAGCAGCTACCAATCTTGTCCTGATGAGTTTGATAGCCTCAGCAGTTTGTTGAACTAGTTCTGGTCCTAATAGTTGGCGTTCACCGACTTCATCCCAGCACAGTGGAGTTCTGCACTTCCTGACGTATAATGCTTCGTAAGGCGGCATTCCGATGCTTGCGTGGTAACTATTGTTGTAGGCAAATTCCACCAATGATAAATGTTCTTCCCAGCTCCCTTTGAAATTCATGATGCATGCTCTCAACATATCTTCCAATGTTTAGATCGTTCGTTCGCTTTGGCCATCTGTTTGCTGATGATAAGTCGTACTTATTCTCAACTGTGTTCCCATACATTCTTGTAGTCTCTTCCAGAAGTTTGATGTGAATCATGGATCTCTATCTTACACAATTGACACTGCCACTCCATGCCTCGAAAAGATCTCTTTAACGTACAACCTTGCCAATTGATCAAGATTGAACCTAATCTTTATTGGCTGTGTAGGTTATTTAGCTTACATAGTCGATACTCAGAAGAAGGGTGTGAAACTGGAAGAGATACCAGTGGTTAGGGAATTCGTAGACGTGTTTCTGGAGGATTTTCTAGGACTTCCGCCTGGCAGAGAGATTGAGTTCGTGATCGACTTAAGGCCAGGAACAACACCGATATCGAAGGCCCCGTACAGAATGGCTCCGATAGAGATGAAGGAACTGATGGTACAACTGCAAGAGCTGCTGGACAAGAAATATATTCAACCAAGCAATCCAAGATTTTATTATATTGTAATTTAAAATATTTATTAAATGAAATACATATTTTATTGATATGATTGTTGTTATTAAATATTTATGAATTAATAATATTCTGAATTAATTTAATTTATAATATAGAGAGTTGTAAATAACATGAGATGTTATATTGTTGTTTTAATTTAATAATTTAAAAGGGTAAGTTAAATTATTAAATAGAATTTGTGACGCCCCCAAAATTAGGTATACATCACCCATCTTGGGTCGTCAGATACAAAGTACATAATACAAATACAACTTACTAATACAACTGTCGTGTACAATACGACAAAACATAAACTGTGAGTTTGAATACAAATATTATCTTCTAGAGAGTATTCATACTCAAAAGGAGTCCTCATTACATTTATTAACACGCTATTACATAGAATAGTGAGGACTACTAACTAATACTATCATTCGAACCATCACTCCGTTCCCCGACTTGCCCCAGCTACGTTCTCATTTCCTGAAGAGAACAGTGAAAGAAAGGGTGAGCTCAACTAGCCCAGTAAGAAATATTATGACTAAGATAATGCAGAATAAATTATCATTAGCCTTCAACAATGTTAAACTGATAAAATACAATAGACATCAAGTTTAACTGTAGCGGAATAAGCAATCCATTAAAAGAGTCAAGTAGAAAATAAACTCTACTATCTTTTATGATTTAAAAGATTTTCCAACACTGTGATCGCTGAGACTCAGCTTAATAAAATAATCCACATCATCGAATCACCCCTGCACTACGGCCAAGGATATTCGTATATTCATTAATGGTCATGATCATGCCAACAACTGTCCATCAATGCACTACGGGCCAATGAGGACTTTTACCACATCATTTGTAACATTACGGTCATGATTACACCGAATAATCCCTGGTCATAATCATACCAAGTCCATCTATGCACTACAGGCCACAGATGACTTTCAACAGAATATAAACATGAGGATGATGACAATGATATAAGAATTCAATAAAACAAGTTCAAGAATTAATTTATCCAAGAATTAACAACGTCCAAATTGTCAACATGATACTGCTTGGTGGAGTATAATTCAAGAATGATCAGGAGAATATTTTCATGAAAAGATACTGGATGAAACGCAATTATCAAGGATATTTCACAAATTTCATGGAGTATAGAAGTCAAAACTTAACCAACTGAGTATAATAAAGAATGGAATAACAAAAGAAATCACCATGCATGCGATAGACCGCACAGACAGGTTATTCCAACAGAATAATAAATAATGGAACCAGGTCCGGCGTAAACGCACAGACAGGATATTCCGACAGAATAATAAATAATGGAACCAGGTCCGGCATAAAAGCACAGACAAGATATTCCGGCAGAATAATAAATAATAGAACCAGGTCCGGTGTAAAACACACAGACAGGATGTTCCAACAGAATAATAATAAAAACGGAACCAGGTCCGGTGTAAAACACACAGACAGGATGTTCCAACAGAATAATAGAAGAATGTCACCAAGTATAGGGTAGACCGCATATACTGGTTATTCCAACAGAATAATAAAGAATGGAATAACAGAAATTCTCTTCATGAATAAGAAAGAATAACACCCCTTACCGTTTTAAAGAAGAGCTGAAGTAAAGAAGTAGTTAAGTAGCAGAATACTCTTCTTCTCTCTCTCTATAGTTTCTCTCTATAGTTTCTCTCTCTAGAGTTCAGTGAATTCGTAAGAAAATAATGAAGGAATGAGCTTCTATTTATAGGAAAATGGAATGCATAGTAACTAATCCATGAACGGTCCAGATTGATTACTTTAATCTGACGGTCCATATTTAAAGAAAAATCTTTTAAATAAAATATAATATATTCTATTTATAGAATAACTTTAATAAAGTATTCTGTTTTATATAAAAAGATGTTTCTGTTTTATTACGTTAATAATACGAATAAAACAAAACGTCATTATCGCTAAATAATTCATATTATTAACTGACAATAATGGAATCAAACTGAGTGACTTCTCACATAAGCATTAATAATTAATACTGTGTGCTACTATGCAACCACACGTATTACTGTACTTTTACTACCGAGTAGTTCAACAGTATCAACGGTAAAACTTCCGCCGTTATTTTCATAAAGTATTTTTGTCGTTTTCTCAATCCGACAATAATTCCGTTGTGGGGTCCACCAATAATTGTACCGTCGTACGGATATTCCCCGACAAAAAGAATATTCTCCGACCAATCGAATATAATATGACAACTTGCATACTTTGCAAAATTTATAAATACTACCCATAACTATTATATCAAATCCACACAATAATATAAAAAAATTATTTCGAGAAAAATTAAATATTTATTCATAAAATCTGGGGTTTCACAATCTCCCCTCCTTATAGAATTTCGCCCTCGAAATTTACGTACGTACTTGGTATGCCGAACATGTGAGGATACCTTGACTTCACTTCAAATTCTAACTCTTGAGGTATAACCTTTAAGCATCGAATATGATCCTTCTTATCCAAGATGTTAACACGTATCTCCTCATACGTTAAATCTTTCGCTATTTCGTCCGGTTCTAAATTAATAATGCGATTCGGGTCGTCCACATATTTACGTAACATCGATACGTAAAAAAAAATGTTCTGAACACGCAACATACTTGGCGGTAAAACGAGTCTATAGGCCACAGTTCCTACTTCATCGAGGATTTCAAATGGGCCAATTAAATCGAGAGTTGAGATTTCCTCTCTTCGTCGATTCTTGCTTCTAGAATAACGCCCCCTTGAACCTTCTTCTTCACATTTATCAGCTCTTAGTATGTAGCTTGAGCGGCTTTAACTTTATCGATTAAAGTCGATTTTAATCATATATTCGTTATCTTCACGTGGGTTCTTATATTCACACTTGTAACCGTATACGATCTTCTACACAACGCGTCAGCTACCACGTTTACTTTTCCACGATGTTATTGAATGGTACGATCGTAATCTTCAACAACTCGAGCCAACGTCTTTGGCGCATAATACGTTCGTTTTAGTTGAAGAAATATTTGAGGGTTTAAGAAATAGGTTTTGTACTGGGGTCAATACAAAATTCAATTTTACGCTCTGGGGTAGGCTAAGAAGTCTTCAAGAATACGTCAAGAAATTTATTAACAATAGAAATATCGTTCAAAACTGTGACCCTCATCCAAGACTTGGATAACACGCCACATTGATACCTATCAACTTGCCATCATCATTTACAACGTCTCCTACGGATAGTCTAGCTTCGGTACATTCCACACCAGGAAGTCAACAGCGAAAGGAACGGGGATTTTTACTTATGGCTTGATATGACAATGATTGACTTTAGTGGTTTGGTTACTTTAAATTTGCATAACAAGTTGGTTAAGAATATGAAAGCTAACAACCTTACGAGAAGCATGATGAGTAGTGAACCAATCGTTTCAAAAAAATCACATCAAAGGCAAGTATTTTCAAAGAGATAAGATCGACAGGTAACGTGAAAGTGTTGATTTGAACAAGATTTATAAATAGTAGAGGTAACGAAGGTTTCTCCCAACTGAGTTTAAACAGACATATCAAAGTCTAAGTTCTCCGGAGTTAACTTCAAACATTTAACACAACTAGGTGAAATAAAAGAGTGAGTAGAACCGGTATCTAACACGGTATAGACTTCGCAAGAGTTTATAACTAACATACCCGTGATAATTTTATTCAGGTTCCTCGTCACGAAAAAAATATACTCTCTCTTAAACTACTGGCTTTGGCTTTTCTGGGACGGTCTTTGGTGCCTCCATCCTATCTGAACTTGTCTTCGGTGAACGACAAAATCGGGCTAAATGACCTTCTCTTCCACAATTATAACATGCTTTGGACGGCATCGCGCAGTTTGGACTGATGTGCCCCTCCCCTCCGCATTTGAAACATATGATAGGTGATCGTTCTCCTTCCTTAACGACAGGTGCTGGTGCTGACGTCTTTCCATCATTATTGAATCTCCTCTTCTTGAAATACCCATTCTTATTATTTTGGCCCTGATTACCACCGAAGTGGTTACCATTTCTGGCCTGTTAATTCCCTCCACGCTTGTTGTCACCGCTACGATGACTGCTTTCACTAGTATTATCATTTTGCCGGCTGCTCTCTTTTGGCTGCGTTGTCTCGTTGTCGCGCTCCACCAACTGAGCCCTATTTACAACATCTGAATACAAACACAATTTATGAGAAACAAGATGTTGACGTATCTCCGGCTTCAAACCTCTTAAAAACATCCGCGTCATTCTTTCTTCATTATCCACCAGGTGGGACGCAAACCGGGATAACTCCGCAAATTTTGCCTCGTACTGCGACACGGTCATATTATTCTGCTCCAATTTGATGAACTCCACCTCCTTCATGTGACGAATACTCTCGGGAAAATATTTGTCGTTAAACAGCTCTTGGAACTTCTCCCAGGACATCTTCAGTGCGGCAGGTTGAGTACGCTTTATCGATTCCCACCAGTAATCTGCCTCTCCTCGCAACATAAAGGCGGCAAAGGGAACCTTTTGCTCCTCGGAGCAACCCAAGACATCAAATATCTTGGTGATCTGCTTTATCCATGTTTCAGCTACAAGTGGTTTGGGTTCTCCCTTAAACTCCGGTGGTCCCAGCTCCTTAAACTGCTTAGCGGTGACCGCCTGAGAGTTTTCAGTATTTCCACCTACGTTGTGGACAGGAGCCGCTTTCACCTGTTGTTGCATGAATTGCATAAAACCTCTAAACATTGCATCATTCATCATCTGGTCAGTGTTGTTGTTTGCATGAGGATTGTCACCTTCCTGATGAACATTATCCTGATTATTGATATGTGGTGAATCAATAATCGCCTGGGCTTCATTGCTATTCTCAACATTCTCAGATGCCATTTTCAGATACTGCCACAAAATAAAAGTTAATTGATATGTCATATATTATCCTTATATTATGACCGACCAATTAAATACCATGCAAATAAACTTAGGTAGGTCATACTAGCGAAGGAATTCCCCGTCTCTCCCCTCCTAGTTCTATTCTCACATCTTAGCCAGGGATCATATCCCTAAGCTCTGATACCAACTGTGACGCCCCCAAAATTAGGTATACATCACCCATCTTGGGTCGTCAGATACAAAGTACATAATACAAATACAACTTACTAATACAACTGTCGTGTACAATACGACAAAACATAAACTGTGAGTTTGAATACAAATATTATCTTCTAGAGAGTATTCATACTCAAAAGGAGTCCTCATTACATTTATTAACACGCTATTACATAGAATAGTGAGGACTACTAACTAATACTATCATTCGAACCATCACTCCGTTCCCCGACTTGCCCCAGCTACGTTCTCATTTCCTGAAGAGAACAGTGAAAGAAAGGGTGAGCTCAACTAGCCCAGTAAGAAATATTATGACTAAGATAATGCAGAATAAATTATCATTAGCCTTCAACAATGTTAAACTGATAAAATACAATAGACATCAAGTTTAACTGTAGCGGAATAAGCAATCCATTAAAAGAGTCAAGTAGAAAATAAACTCTACTATCTTTTATGATTTAAAAGATTTTCCAACACTGTGATCGCTGAGACTCAGCTTAATAAAATAATCCACATCATCGAATCACCCCTGCACTACGGCCAAGGATATTCGTATATTCATTAATGGTCATGATCATGCCAACAACTGTCCATCAATGCACTACGGGCCAATGAGGACTTTTACCACATCATTTGTAACATTACGGTCATGATTACACCGAATAATCCCTGGTCATAATCATACCAAGTCCATCTATGCACTACAGGCCACAGATGACTTTCAACAGAATATAAACATGAGGATGATGACAATGATATAAGAATTCAATAAAACAAGTTCAAGAATTAATTTATCCAAGAATTAACAACGTCCAAATTGTCAACATGATACTGCTTGGTGGAGTATAATTCAAGAATGATCAGGAGAATATTTTCATGAAAAGATACTGGATGAAACGCAATTATCAAGGATATTTCACAAATTTCATGGAGTATAGAAGTCAAAACTTAACCAACTGAGTATAATAAAGAATGGAATAACAAAAGAAATCACCATGCATGCGATAGACCGCACAGACAGGTTATTCCAACAGAATAATAAATAATGGAACCAGGTCCGGCGTAAACGCACAGACAGGATATTCCGACAGAATAATAAATAATGGAACCAGGTCCGGCATAAAAGCACAGACAGGATATTCCGGCAGAATAATAAATAATGGAACCAGGTCCGGTGTAAAACACACAGACAGGATGTTCCAACAGAATAATAATAAAAACGGAACCAGGTCCGGTGTAAAACACACAGACAGGATGTTCCAACAGAATAATAGAAGAATGTCACCAAGTATAGGGTAGACCGCATATACTGGTTATTCCAACAGAATAATAAAGAATGGAATAACAGAAATTCTCTTCATGAATAAGAAAGAATAACACCCCTTACCGTTTTAAAGAAGAGCTGAAGTAAAGAAGTAGTTAAGTAGCAGAATACTCTTCTTCTCTCTCTCTATAGTTTCTCTCTATAGTTTCTCTCTTTAGAGTTCAGTGAATTCGTAAGAAAATAATGAAGGAATGAGCTTCTATTTATAGAAAAATGGAATGCATAGTAACTAATCCATGAACGGTCCAGATTGATTACTTTAATCTGACGGTCCATATTTAAAGAAAAATCTTTTAAATAAAATATAATATATTCTATTTATAGAATAACTTTAATAAAGTATTCTGTTTTATATAAAAAGATGTTTCTGTTTTATTACGTTAATAATACGAATAAAACAAAACGTCATTATCGCTAAATAATTCATATTATTAACTGACAATAATGGAATCAAACTGAGTGACTTCTCACATAAGCATTAATAATTAATACTGTATGCTACTATGCAACCACACGTATTACTGTACTTTTACTACCGAGTAGTTCAACAGTATCAACGGTAAAACTTCCGCCGTTATTTTCATAAAGTATTTTTGTCGTTTTCTCAATCCGACAATAATTCCGTTGTGGGGTCCACCAATAATTGTACCGTCGTACGAATATTCCCCGACAAAAAGAATATTCTCCGACCAATCGAATATAATATGACAACTTGCATACTTTGCAAAATTTATAAATACTACCCATAACTATTATATCAAATCCACACAATAATATAAAAAAATTATTTCGAAAAAAATTAAATATTTATTCATAAAATCTGGGGTTTCACAGAATTATAATGAAGTTATAATTTTGTGATATTTGATTAAGTGAAAAGTTTATTTAAAATATAGTATGTGTAATTAATTTATATGATTACTGTTGAATATGAAAATCCAAATAAATAATATGTGGTTATAAATTATAAACTAAATTGTTTATTAAAATAAATTAAAGGAGTTTTAACTTGATTTAACCAAACAAGGCTTAAAATATTAAGTCTTTAATTCTTAAAAAGTTTTTGCCAAACAAATCCTTATGGCTTAGGAATTTTGAATTTTATTATAATAAATAAAATAAATTAAATAATAAATAAAATATAATTATAACCTAAGCGTTATATTTTTTTGTAACTGATATTATAATAATTAGACGTATTATGGTTATATCAGTTTACGCATATTATTAGTTAGCCTCTATTGATACTGAGAAACGAAGAAGAGACTACAGAGAACTTGAGAGAGGATTTGAGAGAAAATCTAAGAATTTCACAGCAATTCCAGTGTTTAGCAAAGATTGTTCAAGCTAATTGAAGGTATTATTCATAACTTAATATTATATATATATATATATATATATATATATATATATATATATACATGTATTTGTGTTTCACGACAAAATTGTTTATGTTCTGTGAATTCAATTTGTTGAGTTGGTGATATATATAATTGGTAATTGTTATTATACGTGTTTATGATGTTAGAGTTGTATGTAATCAAGAAATTGGATGCTAATTACGTTTAAAAGGAGGAAAAGTAATTACAGTGTATATATTTTACATATGGCTTGTGAAAGTACCAATTATGATAGTTAATTTGTATGATAATCTATAAATTGAGTTTTGATTATGCTAGTCCATTTAGAAGTGAAGAGAACGTAGTTTGAATGAAGTGATTTGAACAAGAATTGTGATCACAGTGATGATTTCTATGAAGGATGTCAAAAATGCAGTTTTTTATGAAAATAAAAAATTTAAGGATTTAAATTAGTTAAAGTTCTTCTTTAATTGTGTTAAATGGTTGAATATGTGAGGAATCATGTTTATATTAGTTCCGTATCAATTACATATGCTTAATTTACTGTTTTGTGGGTGAAATTCGTGTTAGTTGGCTTAAGAGCTGTGTCGAAATCACGTTCTGCAAAACTGAAACGGGTGCGTAGCGTGGGCGCGCTGCCTCTTGGCGCGGGTGCTCTGCCGCTCGGGCGCGCAGTAATCCTAGGAAAAATTGGCGCGGTCGTGCCAGTAGTCTGTCAGACCAAGTGAAGTATGTTAATTCTGCAAACTTTGAAACTTTAATGTAACCTAGTTTAGTGATGTGTTAATGTGAGAAACATGTAATGTAAGGGTTAAAATAAAATAGTATTATGTGGTTAGTAACTTTAAAATGTAAAATTAGAATGTTGTAAAATGATATGTTATGATTTAAGAAACTTCGTGAATATTGAATAAGTGTTATGAAATTACACTTGTGATTCTGAAATGTGTATGGTAAGGTGTGACTTGTACTAAAATAACAAGTTTAGCTAGAGGTGAATGCTATTTTGGAATGAGGATGTTGGTATATCTAATAGATATTGTAATGTTAATACTATGTGTAGGTGAACGTGAGTTTTAATATTATAGCTTACGCACGAGGCAAGTTATCTAAACCTAAAACCTTTGTTATGCAAGTTTATTTTCATTGTGCAAGTTTACTTACTTTATCTCGATTTTATTGATCAAATTATTCTTGTTGTTAACTTGTTTCGTTGAACAAGTTATCGTTTCTAGTTCGATTACAATTATGCAAGTTTTCCTAACTCAACACTTTCGTTAAGCTAGTTCTATTATTATGATTGTGCAAGTTTTTCTAAACCTAAACTTGTTATTTTTAGCATGCAAGTGTCTTTATTCTGATGAACAAGTTTATCGTTCAAGTTATTACTTATTATGCATGCTTAATATTTAATTCTAAGATTTTAACCTTAGCTTAAGGTTGTTCAAAGCAAGGTAGGTTATATTATTCAGTACTTATGCTATTAGATTATTCCTAAAGCATGAACTTAGTACACCATGTTGATTCAATTATGGTTTATTCCTTAACATAGTGTTATATCCTTTCATTCAACTAATCCTTAGTTAATGACCGTTGAATTCTAAATTTCCTTGAAACGTATCCAAACCAAACTTACTTTGGTGCGGACTTGTACTCTAAATACTGAGATGAACAACCCTATTATTACGGGTTTACGCTTAGTGTTGAAATCTTTGTGCACAATACATTGTACGAAGGGTTGATCCTCCTAAGTACGTGGAGTCCTTATAGTCTTATGACTGTTAAAGTTTAAGTTGAAAGAGTACTTATAACGGTGTACATGGTTCGTGGTCATTAGACCCTCAGTTGTATATTTTAGAATGTAATTGAACATATTGTTCAGTTCTATTGGGCCTATTATTTGTCAAATGATGTAAAAGTTTTATTTATTATTATTCCAAGTGAGCCTTGTTTGCTCACTCTTGCTTATATAACCATTACAGCTAGAGTTGAGAAGGTCGACGTACCTAGCACCAGTAAGGGAAATGGAAAGATGAACAAGTACTGAAGACTTGTAATCATTTTGATATTTTATTATCAGACCTTAGTTTGAATGATTGTAATGAAGTTTATTTATTTTCAGCATTTGAATGATTGTGTGTAAAGGTTAGATAACCTGGGAGATTTTTTATTAATGTAATCCTGTATGGTCAGGTTTATTATGCAATTTTATTATGATTGGGTAGTTAGATATGAATGTTTTTATAAAGTGAATACCAAATCCTAAGAGAATGAAGTACTCGGATTTGGGAGTGTCACACTACCACTTTTTCCTTTCTAAGGAACATTCTGTTAGTTCCCAGTAGGCACAATAGATCTAGAAAGGGGGGTTGAATAGATCATTTTTATTTCAAATATTTTTCTTGTTTATTTTGTATTGCTAATGAATTAGCATATGACAAACATAAGAATCTTTTCAAGTACAGTAGAATAAGTAAAAGATCCCCTTCATTTATATATACGTAATCATACGTACATTGTTCTTAGAGTTAGTTCAGTTGTAAGCAGTTAAAACAAACATGGAAGTTATGTCAGTTAAGTACATAATGTAAATTACATAAAGTAAATGACACAAGGGGTTTTAAGTGGTTCAGAGACTCAAGCTCCTAATCCACTCTTCTGCTTTTAACTAGTAGGATTTCCACTGAGGAAGGGCAGCACCCTGAATCACTAAGATTCCTTCAAGGCCAGCAGCCTTGGGTCTTCAGCTCACTAAGAACTCTTCAAGGCCAGTAGCCTTGGAACTTCTCTAGTTCCCTAGGAACTTTTCAAGCCCAGCAGGCTTGGAACTTCATTTAGTCCATTCGGACAAGGACCCCTCAGGCCCTGACTTCTTGTTATTGAGTTGTTTATTTATTTGTTGGAGTTGGTGCTGAGCTGGTAAGATGTCTTTATGCTTTGAACATTTTATGTACTTAGCAGCTTGGCGTGATCATCCTTGAAATGCAGTTGAGTGTTGCATGATGCTCAGCTTCTTCAGTTACTCAACCACTTCTGATGATCCCTTGATGAAATGCCTTGAAGATCATTCCTCTTGATACTTGATGGTTGCACATGATGAGTTTTTAAGATGACTGTAAGCTCTTCTGTTAGGTACTTAAAAACTTTCTCATGTTTGCCACCATGATGGCGTTGGTGATCTTCTTTCTTGATACTTGATGCCTTCTCATGATGGACTTGCCAAGATGACTGTAATCTCTTCTCTCTGGTACTTTGAGTCTTCCTATGATGGACATCAAGATGACATTGATGATCTTCTTTCTCTTGGCAGTTCAGAACACTCTTCTTGTAGTAGAACTCTCACTTCTACATTGTAGAACTCTCACTTCTACTTCTTTCTTCTTCTTTATCTAAGTGTTCTTGGTGGATCGTAGAGTAAGCCTTCAGACCTTCATTGGTCACTCACTATTTACGTTGGTTAGATCAGTCCACCATCTCTCCAAAATTAGCAATTCCAGCAACCCTTGATCTTTGAAGCTCTAGCTGATTTGTACTCCTTTGCAATCTTCCCGTTGGAATGTAGCCATTGGGAGTTATTCAAATCTCTTCACAAATCTCGAGTTGTCTGAGGTAGACTGCAGATGTGACATAACATGTCTTTCTGACACTGCAGTCTACTATTTCACCTACCCCATCAGAGATGTCACTTTAATGTCTTGGGCAGGTTGACGACTTTATTTCCTCCTTCTGATTTCTCGATCAGAGGTTGTCCTTTTGCATCGATACTCTCAATAAGCTCTTGTCCGAATATCACTCTTCAGATTGAACCATTGCCAATGCTTCAATCTTCGGATGACCGAACTCTACGATTCTGATGCATGCCATCTTAGACCTGATCGTAGTGTCTTGTTGAATATTGCTCATTGACTGGTAGAGTCAACACTACGATTCTGAAGAGTGTTGATTGGATCTTCAAAGTAGAACACCTCTTTCTTTTCTTGTGCAGTGCTTTAACACTTCTGTTTTCCTCTACTAATCTCAGATACTGATGGCTTGACTCCTTGCTCTGGCCCCTTCTGAATAGCAAGACACTTCAGATTTGTGGCGTGTCCAGCTCGCTTTCTCCTTGTGATCTCCCGTTCACTTATCATCAATGGACTGACCCAATTCTTAATCACTTTAGCCGTGTTCTTCAGAGTCTAACCAGTATCTCTATATACACTCCATCAGTTCCTTCTTTGTTCGATAAACACTACGATCCTGGTTGCTTCCAAGATCATTGTCTTCTTTTCACTTGAAAGCTACTGCACCTGCTGACTTTCCTTAGTCAGTTATTGAAGTCTTCTTTTGATCAACTTGTGGAAGAATTCATCTCGAATGGCTTTACAACTCAGTCTGGATGTTAATTGGGTTGGTGCTTAGATCTTCTGTTAGCTTACATGTCATTCGTTGAGTGCTCTCTGGTTTCCTTCAGGTTGGATGTAAAATTGCAGCTTAGACCAGAGGCTTCATTCCTTTGGATATTCTGCGAGTGCTCAATTATTGAGAATCGTATATGCTCTACGATTCTGCCTTGGCGTTGTCAGCACATCTTAGTTCTGCACTCTACGGTTCAGCTTCGGCTATGCAGACACTATGACTCCGAGATCAGATCTTGACACACTATGATTTATGTCCTTGTTCTCGTTGTCTTCATCTGATCTTGCTCGACTACGATCTCTGCTTCAGATATGATCGGTAGACTCTACGACTTCGAGTGTAGTCTACGATCTTGATTTGGCTTCGGCATCAGTGGACTCTACGACTCTGGGTGTAGTCTACGATTCTTAACTTGGCTTTGGCAGATGCTCGGTCGGCTCGTAGGCAGGCTGTCTCTATGATTCTGAACATGACTTCCTCAGCAGACTACGGCTCCGAGGAAGTTCTTCTCGACACACTACGATCCTTCCTCGTCTCTCCTTGCAATCTACGAACTCTGAGATCTACTATCTTGCAGACTACGATTCTGCCTCGAAGCTCCCCAGTTTTCCTTGACTCTCCTGGCAGACTACGATTTCCGGTGCAGTACTTGACGATCAGACAAGCCTATATATTACATCATAAGATCAACCTAACATGCTTGACCTTTCTATATTTATAGTCCTTGTATATCATTTCTTTTTAAGGACTTTACAAAGCTGTTTTGCCTATGTAGGATCAACCTAACATATTTGATCAATTCATTCTAAGTCCTTGTACATATGTTTCTATTGTCTATTAAATGACTTTACAGCTTTTCTTAATGCGAGCATACTTGCATATTCATTCATATATGTCATAATCAAATTATATGTAAATAGGAATAGCATTCATATGCTTATTCCTAACAATCTCCCTCTACTTGATTATGACAAAAATAATAAGTGCATATACATGTTATGAATCAATCTTATATACAGTGAGCAGCTGTATTTCTAAAACAGATAATCATGAATGTCATTTATAACAATATGAAATTTAATACGCTATGACATCTTACATCCTGAATCCAGAACATACCTAACTAGTTAGAGATGTACCTCTTTGGTTTCATGTATGCTTCTAGGATGTCTGTTGATCAGCTATTCATCTTTTGATTTCTTTGCTCCTTCTCCCCCTGGGATATGGCCTTCATTTCTTCTTATTCTGGTTCTGGCTCCCCCTCAGCCTCAGGCTCATCATCCTTTGGCTCCCCCTTAGATGATGACCCAGCTACTTCTTCTTCTATTATCTTCTTCTCTTGTTTCCTTCTGCTCTCCTTGCCCTTTCTTGAGTGTCTCTTTCTATGCCTCTTTTTCTCCCCCTTTTTTCATTAATCACTTGGGAGAGCTGCTCCATGTTGGACATAAGCTGCTCCATCAGATAAGAGGAGTTAGCAACTTCAGACTTGAGTTCTTATTGGCTTAGCTTAAGTTGCACGGAGAAAGACTGATTCATGTTGTCAATCTTGTCAGAGAGGACTTGGAGTTGTTCTTCATTTGCCTTCTGTGCTTGTAGAGCTTGTGCCTTCTGATCATTGATGGCCTTCAGATAGATTTGATCTCTCTCTTTGATTTTGAGAGATATATCAGCCATAGAGGCTTGAAGTCTGTCTTGAACTAAATTATCTCCTGCTGTTAACATCTTTAACTCTTCATTGATTAGAGATATCTTCTTGACCAGCTCAACAGAATTCTTCAACAGCTCCTGCTTCATAGGAATTTGGTCATCTGGTTGGCCAGCCTCTTGTTGAGAATCAGATTGGACTCTACGATTTTCATCCTTGGACAAATTTTCGAAAGCTTTGAGAATCTGAACAATCGTTGAGTACCAATCGCCATTGGAGGATGAAGGAATGTCAGTTAACAGTGCTTGGGCAGATGGAGGCTTCTCATCTTGGACTTGATCACTATCAGTGGTAGAGTGAACAGACTCTACGATCATCTCCTTGGTCATGATCCTTCTTCCTTCAGAGTCCACTCTACGATCATAAGGAATATAATGGTTGCCAGCATGTCTGTAGACTTTGTAGTGGGGCTGGTCTTTGATCATCATTATTGCATAACTCTTCAAATTTGGGAAGTTCTGAGCCACCAGTTCTAGGCTTGGAATTTCTAGAAGTACTTCTGGTGGTTCATTTGAGGCTTCTGCTTCTATTCTGCTGTTACTCCCAGCTGGAGAGATGACGGGATAGTTTTCTAATTCCTCTGATTCCTAATGAGCAGAATCATAATCTTTTTCAATTTCTTCTCTTTCCGAGCCTGAATTATTCTGATCAGATTCATCAGTGAATCCTTCTTGTTGATTTTCATTACCAGAACCTTCTTCAGTAATATCTTCCTTGGATTCATCCTCTTCATCACTAGTCCCACCTTCAGCACTTTTTTCCTGTGATTTAGATTCATCATCACTTAATTCAATGATAGTAGTAGAGTGGTCACTTTTCTTCTTGGAGGCAAATTGAGCAAGTAATCTGTATCTCTTTCTTCTCCTTGGAGGTTCAGCTATCGGAGAGTCAGATTCTTCTTCCTCTTCAAACTCTGAGGCCTTTGAATAATCAAACAAGCTTACTTGACTTCCAGTATTGACAGGGGTATGTTCATGTTCTTCAGAATCAGCATCATTTGACCCATCATCTGGACTTATTGGAGCATTTGCATTTGGAGAGGCAGTTGGGTCATCTTGTAGCTTTTCTTCATCATCAGAGTGAATGCTCTAAGAGTTAGCCACTGGGCTTGTGCATTTTTCTTCATCATCAGATTCTGCATTTTCTTCCGTGAATCCAGCTTCAGCTTCATTGTTGGATTCGTTCTTTGTGGACACATCGTTGGGGCTTTCAGTTTCCTTTTCTTCCTCTGACTCTACGTTCTCCTTTTCGTTAGATGTACTTTCTTGGGAAACTGGGGCTTGCTTGTCTACCACCTTAGCTTTCTTCCTTATTGGCCCTTGAAGCAGTCTGTTACTTCTCCTCTTTGTGGTCTCTGCAGTTGAGGCCTTTTCATCTTCATCCTTGTCTTCTGTGGAGATATTTCTAAGTAAGGATTCAGTTTTCTTCATGCCCTTGGATTTCTTCCTGGCTAGTGTGGTTGCTGCTGGTACATAGTTACCAGACTCAGAGCTTTCTATCTCTTTTGCCTTCCTCTTCTTTGCAGAGTTCTTCCTGCTGCCCCCTGTTGTTGTCAACCTCCTATTTTCCTTTGGATTCTTCTTCCAGTTCACAAACAGTTGTGGAGACATTACTTTGTGAACATTTAAATAATGAGTTAATAACAGAGATGGCAAGAATGGAGCTAGAAGTTAAATTACTGAGTGAATCGGTAGAGATGTTATTCACAATGGAGACTCAACCAACGATATTGGAACGAGTTAAGGAAGTATAACTAAGTAACGAGGAATGCGAGCAAATGAAGAAGAGAATGGAGGATGAAGAGAAGACTAGGTATAACCTTGATAATGAAGGATTACTTCGGTTTGAAGGAAGAATTTGGGTTTCGAATAATTCTGAGTTAAAAAAAGAGATAATGAGAGAGGCCCATAGTTTGAGGTACTCGATATATCCAGGTAGTACTAAGATGTATCAAGACCTTCGACAGAACTTTTGGTGGCCAAACATGAAGAGAGAGATAACAGAATATGTTAGTAAGTGCTTAACTTGTCAGAAAGTTAAGGCCGAACACCAACGACCGAGTGGGTTATTGCAATCATTAGAGATTCTGGAGTGAAAGTGGGAGCATATCACGATGGACTTTGTGGTGGGACTTCCAACGACGAGGAAGGGATACGATGCTATCTGGGCAATAGTAGATCGTTTGACAAAATCGACTCACTTTTTACCTGTCATGCCCCGAAATTCGGTCTATCTTCACACCCGGATTATGTGCATCACGAGTACATCTTCCTTAACAAACATCATTATATATTAAATATAACAACATACATTCTCAAATCCCAAGTTCTATTACCTTATAACCCCGTTCATTACAAATAATGATAATTACATTATTTTTTCCATCTTACAATAGTGACTTTTATCCGCCACTAAGGATACATAACAGTTCATTAAACTAGTCTACAATTTAATTAAACTATTCTACATTACAAGTTTTGGCTTGCTCTTCATATAATGAATGGCACTTCATTTGGATTCCGATCAGCTTGATCTTTACGGGATCCTTAAGTTCTTTCTCCTCGTACGCTGAAAATGTTTTTCATTTAAAGCAAGTGTGAGCATTCAATTGCCCAGCAAGTCATAGCAGTTGAATAAACAACTTCAAGAATTTAAACATTCTTTTAAGACTTCAATAACCGAACAAAGGTTATGAAGCAACTTGAATAATATGAATAATCCTGATTCCTATCATTTTAAAACATTAGTCACATTCACTTTGAAATACTATCATTCTTCTACCTTTTTCCATATACATCATGTCTGGCTAGAATCATTAGCACAGACTTAACAATAACGGTTCATGTATAAACAGAATATTCTCATATTGAATAGCTCAATCACAGAACAGTTCATCTCATAGAAACACTAAAGTTTTCAAATTGTGGCACAAGGCCTCATACGTTCTACCACCTTGTACAAACATCGCACATTTGCACATAGACAAAACTTCTCAAGTTCAACATCTGAGAAGTTTAAGAAACTAGCATTCATATAAAATGAATGAAGTTTGGAAACTTGCCTTACGCACAGCTACAACTTACGCTGAACTGCTAATTCCAATCCCTATATAACACATAAGGAAAAAGCACATACAGCAATTAGTTATATACTTGACTTATGCATTGGTTTGCTTAACTTTACTTCTTAGGGTTCGCGTTCTTGCAATCTAAGTTTACGTGACCAACTTTCTTTATCGGTTTACGGCTTTATGACATACGGAGTTGTCTTACTCATACGATCATCATCTTTGATGATTTATATTCTTATCTTCTTCTTATAACTCTTCTAGGACTCAGTACATATCGCTTCTCTACTAGGAGTCCATATGGTACTCTGAGTGGTTTTCCACAAATAAGAGTGAGCAAAAAACGGATAAAACTGAATTACCGAACCGAACCGAATTATTTTAACTGAATTATTTCGGTTTTTTAATTTTTTTTAGAATTTCTGTTATATTCGAATTATTACTCGTTATTCGGTATCGGTTCCAGTTTTCAAAAAATAATTTATTCGGATACCCGAATAACTGAAGTTTAATACTTAACAAATTAATTTTATTATATTATCTATAATATAACTATCTATAATATACTATTCAGTACTCAGTAGTCTCCTAGAGGCCAGATCTGAGAATTGAGATCTCGATTCCTCACTCCACATTCCTCAGCCTCAACATCAAAGGCCGACAAGAAGATCGCTTACGTTGCTAAGCTTTGCCAGCTTCTAGATGAGTACACTCAGATCCTAGTCGCTGCAGCCGATAACGTTGGGTCGAATCAGCTGCAGAACATCCGAAAAGGTCTGCGTGGTGATTCAATTGTTCTGATGGGAAAAAATACTATGATGAAAAGGTCTGTTAGGATTCATGTTGAGAAAACCGAAAACCAGGCCTTCCTTAATATCATTCCTCTGCTTGTTGTAAGTACCTGGTTATTTTTTTGAAAATTGGGACTTTTTTATTGTTATTTTTTTTGAAGATTGAGATTTTGTTGTGACTAAAAATGTTTGGTTGATATGCTTGGATGTTGTTAGTTCGGTTATTACCCGAATATTCGAAATTACAATTCGGTAAATCGGTATTCATTAATTTGGTTATTTTCAAATTTTGATTAGTATTTCGGATAGTAGAATTATTAAAAATTTGGTTTTCGGTTATAACTGAATAGCTTATTCAGTTTGGTTATAATCAAATGATCACTCCTACCCATAAACAACCAACAAACAAGTTCCCGTCTCATCTACACTGTCTTTCACAGTGAGTTAGATCGGTTGCCAATTTTGTATATACCTATATGTCAACCATCAAAGATTACGATTGTACCACAACCTAAACTTTATCTTAACTTATCCGAACCATTAAACTATAATGTTCATTAAGTCAATTTCTCATTCCTTATGGCTTTCTGGCAACTAAATGTCATACCTCAGGATTTATTTCTTACAACGTCCGGTTCATTCGACTCGAAACGTTATCCAAGTTATGACCATTAACTCGGCTTCTTTACGTTATACATCATTCTCTTTAATCCAGTTTCTTCATCGTTCATCGGTTTAATCATCATTCTTTATTACCTTACGGTTAAACCATACACGGCGTTGTAAGTTCTTCCCTTTTAATATTTACGTACACTCAACCCTTACGTCGGCTAAAGGGTTAATGCTTACATTCATTCTAACATTCTTTACCCGACTCACATTCGGACTTCCATTAATCTTGTTACCATTCGTTACGATTTTCTTGATAATTCATATCTTACTTACTACTTTCATCAACGTCTAAGTCATACAACCAATGTATACTTAGAACATTCGTTCGACGCCAATACGATTCATGAGGATCGTTTACGTATTCAATGTTTACGTTGTTCGTCTCTTAATTTCTCATTCAACCTTTACCCAAGGTTTTAATCGCTTTCATTCGTTATCCCTTACATAAACCCCATGTTCATTATTCTTTTTTAATGTCGAAGCCATACGGTTTGTGGTATGCTAAGACCGATTGTTCATCGTAACTGCGTTGTGTTTACATTCTTTGTCTTTTAATCCTATTCAATATTTCTGTTCAACCTTTACTAAAGGTTTAAATCACTTGTTTAAGTGTTACATTACGTGAACTACATGTTCATTATCTTCTCGTACATTTCCCCTAAGAGTTGAGCAATTAAAAGCTCCTAACTGGGCTTCGCCCTGCACCGGCATTGCGGCGCTGGTTCCTTCTCTTCCTCTCGTTCTGCAGCCTGACTCAGTAGTATTGGGTTGCCCGGGTTGGCGCTGCGGCACCGCCTCCCAAGGCTTAACTGGCGATGCGGTGCCAGGCTTTAAATTTCCAAAATTTTTCTAAGTTTTGTACCAAGTTTGAGACGCTTACTTTATAATCTCATAACTTCTTCGTTATAACTTGGAACGAGGTAGTTCCAAAGCTATTCACTTCTTTATCTTACGTACTTCAACTTCCCTTAGATAGAAATTTATTCTGAATCAGTTAACATGCCATTCAATTGGCTTAATCTTCATCCTTCATTCATGTTATGTTATTAACGCTCTTCGTTCGTTCATCCGTAATTCGGTCATTCGAACTCGGAACTTGTTCGTTCTTAAGTCCACGACACACATTTTCTATGTTCTCTTACATTCTTATGAAATCCTACACATTTGGGTTCATTTACATACTTTCAACTTCTCGTTCGTCTTTTATAAAATTTTTGCCATAACTTCGTTATAGCTAAGTTCAATCCGTTCTTCATAAATGTTTCTACCATTCCTAACCAAGCAATAAGCAACTATAGTATACGCGATAGTTTTAAACTTGTCCATTAATAACAAGTTATATTACGATGGTTTTAAATTAGTCTATCAATAACGTTTTTCATGTTCTTCGCGTGTTCTTCACGTTCTTCGTTCGTTCTTCATTTTTAATTGATATTTTGATTACGATTTCACTTTTTCTTGGAATTTGATGTTATAAAATATCATTCCTTACTAATTTCAACGAATCCTTCATATGATTCATTCGGATCGTTCAAATTTATTATGAATCTTATACTTCCTTAAGAAATTTATAAAATAAACTTCTAGTTCTTATTTCTTCGTTTTCTCATGATGTTAACCATATGAAATCATTCATAACATCTTTTACTTCTATTCTCATTAAGCTATGTTTTCAACATAGAAAACTTAAAGAAAAATTACTTAGAAGTTAGGTTTTGGATTACCTTTCTTCTTTAATCTTCCTCCGTTGGACAAAGCTGGCACTCGGGCTAGCTTTTCCACTTCCTTTCTCATCTCATCCGACTTCTCTCTCTCTCTCTCAAGTGTTGGTGATTTTCAAAATCACCAACAAATGAGCTTTAGGCTCTCTTATATAGAAAACCAAGGCTAGGGGTAGTTTTGTCATTTTGCCCTTAAGTCACTATTTCAACCTCCTTACTTTACTTACTTACTATTCACGAAGCTTCCCTTGGAAACTTCGTGCTTCCGTCTTGCGAAATTCATCAGATAGTTTTAAAAACTGTGATTCTTGGAATCCAAATATTTTTGGATATTTCATCTTTCCTTTACAGTTTAACTTATACACATTCTTCGGAACTCCGAAAAACTAAAAAACACTTTTTGATGTTAAATATTTTTCTTCACATTTTTCCCTAACGTAGTTAAACGAATGAAAAGTACATAACAATACTTTTCGTCGTTTTTATTTCGTCCGATTTCTACACGTTTTTTGAGAAAAACTTTTATCGGCTTACTTAACTTTTCACGATATATTATTGTCAAATCTTTCAACAGAATGTCATTTCGACATACCGAACTCTCGAAAAGGCTTAGGTTATTCAAACCCTAACCCTTAGGTTTTGTCAGGTGAATAGTACATATTTCGTCTTTTTCTCTGAAATATTTTTATTCCTGGAAAATTTTTATTTTTGTCTTGAAATTCTTACTCATTCAGTCTAGCTCGTAGCCAGAATCCTCCCGTCTTATAATCATTTTAGGTTCTAGAACGATTAATACACATAGCACATAATAGTATTAATAAAAAATCATTTTATTAATAACTAATTCTTTAAACTTAAATTCTGGACAATCCGATTTTCTGGGTTGTCACATTACCAATAGGAGTTAGGTATAATCTAGAGCAATTGGCTAAAATTTATGTCAAATAAATTATTTCAAGACATGGAGTACCTGTTTCGATTGTGTCAGATTGTGATCCACGATTCACATCGAATTTCTGTAGAAGTTTGCAAGAGCAACTGGAAACGCAGTTGAGGCTGAGTACAACTTATCATCCTTAGACGGATGGACAAAGTGAACGGACAATTCAAACATTAGAAGATATGTTAAGATCTTGCGTTATGGATTTCAAGGGGAGTTAGGATGAACATCTGCCTTTGGTGGAATTCGTTTATAACAATAGTTTTCACGCTAGTATAGGCATACCGCCTTACGAAGTGTTATATGGGAGGAAGTGCAGAACTCTACTGTGTTGGGATGAAGTAGGTGAACGTCGAATGTTGGGACCTAAAATGGTGCAACAAATGGCAGACATGGTGAAGTTGATACGTATTCGATTGGTAGCGGCTCAAGATAGATAAAAGAAGTATGCGGATCCTCACCGTGAGAAGAGGGAGTTTGAGGTCGGTTCGTATATCTTTCTAAAGGTGTCGCCTTGGAAAGGGAAGATACATTTTGAAAAGAAAGGGAAGTTAAGTCCAAGGTTTATAGGACCTTTTAAAATTTTAAGAAGGGTAGGAGAGGTAGCTTATGAAGTAGCTTTACCTTTAGAGATGGAATGAATACACAATGTGTTTCATGTGTTAGTATTGCGTCCTTATAAACTGGACTACAAACACGTAATAGAGTATGAATCTATTCATGTAAAAAAAGACTTAACGTATGAAGAACTTCCAATTCAGATTGTGGATAGGAAGGAACAAGTCTTGAGAAATAAGATAATACCTTTGGTGAAGGTAATTTGGAGGAACCACAATGCGAAGAAGCAACGTGGGAAATCGAGAGTAAAATGAAGGAAAAGTTTCCCCATTTGTTTAAGTAATTGTATCGAGATTCTGGGGACAAAATCCTTATAAGGGGAGAAGAATGTAACACCCGAGAAAAATTAGATTTTATGTGAATTAAATTTTTATTTGATTATTTGAATTAAATGGATTTACTTGTTTATTTACGTGAGTAAATTGTTTAAATGCCGTTCTATGACCTATAAGGTGCGGATATGATTAGGATTCTGGCTATGTGCTAGGATTAATTGTTTTGAATTTTTAAGATGAAAATAAAAGTTTTTCGAGAAATTTCCGTAAAAATATTATTCATCTGTTTCTGCTCAGGGATTAGTTATGAATTTCTGAGAAACGCGTAATGATAGAATTTTAAGACGAGATGGAATATCCAATAATATTTCAATTATGGCAAATGAAGTTTTCACCTGAGAACTTAAAACCTAAGTGTTAGGAAAAAGTGAGTTTCGAGAATTAAATGACTATGTATAATAATTATAGTTATTATATATGAGAAGTATAAGTATGATACTAGTTATTATACGAGTATAGTATGAAGATTATGATGACGTATAATACGAATATCGTACGAATTATATTCGAAGAGAATACTAGAATTATATTGGACCTTGTCAATTCCAATTGGATGAGATTTATGTCAAGCCCAATGTTATATTAAATCAAGCCCAAGATAAGCCCGATATGAATTAATTCCAAGCCCAAACCAAGAAATCAAACCGTGGGTCGAACTGATGGATCACTGGATGGGTAAAACCCATGGGGCAACCCATGTGGGACCCCCAAAGGGCATGTGGGCTGGCCACTTGGTGACCAAGTAAATTGGTTTGCTTGATGGGTAAGAAATGAATAGTAAGGAGGTGGCCCTTATGACCAAATTGCCCTCCACTTAATTTTTTTATATAAGAGAAGCTATGCTAGTTCATTTGTTATTTTCACCAATATTAAACAATATATTGAGAGAGAGAGAGAGAAGAGCAATAACAAGTAATCAAGAGGAATCAAGCAAAATATTCAAGATTAAGTCAATAACGCGAAGAACATTAAGGTAACAATACGTAAACTCTAGTCTTCAATTTTTTTCTATTTATTTTTCATAGAGAAGTATGAATTGGTGGAGCATGTCTCTTCCGGAGTAATAAGGATGGCTATTAGTGAATTAAAACATTAATAAGACATGGATAAGTAAGAATCATAAGCGTCTACGTGAGTTTTAAGCAAAGAAAACCATTAAAACGTTATTTTGGTTGTTGATGGACAAATTGAAAATCATCAAGTATAGGTTATATGCATATTGCTTAGTTAGGTTATAGATAACAAATCAATGGATTGGTTCCATTTGGTTTGGTGTAAAAATCTCAAGTAACGAAGTTATGGCCAAATTTACGAGATTAGACGATAATCATCGAAATCATAGAATTCCTGGAATGGTAGTCGAAAGTCATCGTTTAACTCAAAAACCTTAGTTTTCGATGGCGTATCGTAGAACAACATATTTAAGAGTCGTGGACTCAAGAATGGTTGAATTCTGACTTAAAACGAAGAAATGAGTTATGAATGTTCACGAACGTTAAACGAACGCGTAATAGAAAAGTTAAATGGTAAATTCATTGTTAATGAATTTAAAAACTACTTTTGTCCGAATGAAATCTAAGTATATGAGATATGTAAGATAACGGCTTTTGAACGAGCCAATTTCGACTTATAACGATCAAGTTACGAGGCCGGAAAGAATTGAAATGAAAAACTTAAAAAAATTTCAAAGGCTCAGGGCCGGCGCCACAGCGCCTCCCAAGCCTATGAAATTGGTGTCGCAGTGCCGGGGCGGGGGATTGGCTACTGTTGATTCGGGCTGCAGCGCCAATGGTATACTTGAAGTTGGCGCCGCAACACCGATAAGATAAAAAGTCTGACTTAGTTGATTATTAATCCAATCGTTTACATGATAACTATGGGGCATGTATATACTTAATATACATGATAAGACCATTCCTAAATAACATATATAGTGATGATTTTAGGAAATTAACGTTGTTTAAAAGTAATTAAATGAAGAACATAAAGTGTGAGAATGTAAATCGTAAATCGTATTCAAGTTTAACGGGCGTCCTAATATTATACATTATGTAATAGATGTGCGTAATACGTAAATGGTAAGAAGTGAAGGTAAAACCTATGTACGTACTATATGGAGTCCGATGTCGGTAATCCAAGAGGAATTCATCTGAGTTAACGTATCAATTAGGGTTTCAACTACTATGGTATTTAATCGATGGTTGTTGAGTGTCAGTTTATGACACATTAGCGTTAATAAGCCGTAAGGAAGAATAGTAACTTGAAACGAATATTATTAATGAAATAAATTTAGTTAAGTTATAGAAGAGAAAGAAGTTGGTAAAAACAATGTGATTAGATTGTTTGGTAGCTAATTCCAGTGTACTATGTGAATATATCATGTAGAAACTGTAAAGACCAAGAACTGTTGAATTTTAATTTAAGACGCTTGAAGGCAAGTTTTCTTAACGCTTGTCTAACCTTCGTGTTAGCCAAGTTTCTGTGATTCATGTTATAATATGCATAAATTATTTTACGAAAGAGTCGATGCCAGTTTTAACTCGGCTAGACCAATCTTAAGAGTTTGATTGATTTGTTTACAAGTCTTTCGATATAGTATTGATAATGCTATCTTATGCCAATTGTTTGGTACGGATTCAAAGGTAAGCTTGAGTACGAATAAACAAAAGTATTTTCCGTCGATTAATCGATGGGCACGTGAGGTTTCCGAAACTTAAACGTAGCGGATGCGTGTTGATTAACATAGAGTACTATAAGTTGATCACCTAGAAGTGCTCGTAAGATATATCGGAATTACGGACTTAGTGCAGGGTTATACTTGTTCATGAATGAAAATCAAAGGAGAATGTTCATGATTTTTTGACCAACTCAGAATTCCTAAGTTACTATATGTACTTTGGAATGGTTTTATGAGAATGAAAAGTGTTATTCAATGTTTCATAGTACTTCATAGCTATTTGTTCAGTTAAAGAAGAATAATCATATAATTCTCGACGTGGTACTTGTATTATATATTGCTAGACTTGCTGAGCTAGTTATGCTCACTTCTTGCTTGAATTATATGATTGCAGCTAAGGCCGAACGAACCAAGGGTTCTATTAAAGATAAAGGCAAAGCTAAGATGGATACGTAGTTTATCCTGTAATAGACTAGTATATTTATATGAATTATACTATGATAAACGAAGAATGTATTTGGTTACAGAACATGGGAAAGGATTCATTACTATTATAATAAGAATGTAGTAAATACAATCATTTTGATGCTGTTTCGATGGAATGAATGTATAGTTATGAGTACCGTGTAACACCATATCTGTTGGTTGAAAGTACTCCGAATTTGGGGGCGTCACAATTTGTAGATTTAAAACGGTGGACACCCAAAGTATATAAAAGTTAGGGTTTATAAAATAGAAAAATTATTTTTCTTCCCTTTTGATCTCCACACAAATGAACACCCAATATGGGTAAATCTAAACATAAAACATTCATCAACATCTATATTCATAACTTTTTAGTTTATAAACATAAATCCAAGCTTTGATTTGGAATATCTAAATTCTATTACATAAACTAGTTTTATGATTATACTTTTTTTCTCAAAATCTTTCTTCTTCTTCTTCTTCCATGGAGGACCTTTCTTTCTCATCTTCTTTCACTCATGAAGCTGCCTCCCCTCTTCTCCTTCTCCCTCCATGGCTGTCGTTCTTCTCCTATTTCTCTCTCTCGGTTTCTCTTTTCTTTCTTTTTCTTTCTCTTTCTCTTCCTCTTTCTCTTTCTTCTTCCCTTATCTTCTTTCCTTCTTATCTCTTATCTTCTTATCCTCCTTATCTCTCTAATTGTCGTCCCTTCTTCTCCTTCTCTATTTCGGCCACATATGGCCTCTTTATCTTCACATATCTTTTTTTTAATACTTCAAATGTCCAACACGTCCCTCTTCAATTTACTTTACTTTGGGTCACTTTATATAATCTTTTGGTCTTTCAAATTAATTCTTTGGGCCATGTAATTTAACATAGTCCAATCATTTTCATCTTATCTCACCCTAAATATTTAATTAGGATTTTCATTACATACATTTAGAATTTAAATCATTACTCTTGTACATTAAATTTTATAACCAAATTAATCTTGCTTTAATTAAGTTATAAAATTAATAAATTGAGATAGTAAAGATATATCTCTTGACTTAATATAATTTTTAATATTATTATTTTCCCACATGTTCCTTAACAATTGGGATCACTTGAGCTTAACACTTAATTCCTTTGGCTTTCTAAATAAAATATTTGGACTTCCTAACTAAAATGTTTGGGCCATAATATGGTCCATTACATTAAATTCTATCGTACCCTAATCTTTTAATTAGAGTTTTCATGTACTCAATTTAAATACAAATTCTTACTCGAGTACATTTAATTTTTTAACCCAATTAAACTTACCTTAATTAGGTTATAAAATTAATTAATTGAGATATATATAAAAAATCTCTTAGAATTAGTATATATTTTAAATACTATAATTCTCTCATCCTATATATAACCCTTAAGTTATTCAATTCTTCATTCCTAATATATAATTAGGATTACATTAGTTTCTTTTATTTGTTTATATAATAAAAAAATATAAACAAATCACATAATATTCCTATTACTTTACTCACATATTCATACAAAATAATTTAATAAATTGAGACATGTTCCACAATTCTCTTAGATTAGGTCACTAGTATATAATTAAATACTAGGACCACTAAATAAAAATAACTATTTAGGTCATTTAATTCTCATACTTAATTTAAATAACTTATTTAAATTATACAATTTATATTGTATAATTAAATTTAATTTTCTCCTTCTCTCCATAAATTATTTTCAAATAATTTATTTATATATTAAATATATAAGTTAATATATTCAATCATTTACACAAATATGAATTTAATTTACTAACTAGTTGATACCAATATACATATTTTACATATTGGATCTCATCTCATATTTTTCCTTTACATCCTTTGGTATAATATTAAATATTATACCATTATCCATATAACATAATATCATATATTCAATTATTTTCTTTCCTTTCTATAAATTGTCTTCATAATTTATTTAACTGTAGTAAATATATTAATATATTCACCACATTAATACATGCATACATTACACTCAATAATGTAATATATGATTTCTTCAATAAAATAATGACTATACATGAAGTATATTTAATGCCACCAATTTACCACATTAAAATAATTTAATAGTATAAATTATTTTAATTTTACCCATCTAATTTCCTTTAATAATTTACTCCTACACCTTACTTACATATAATAAATATATAATTCTAATATATTTATTATACACAACATCACATATTGCATGACACATAATCCTTTGTGCACTACAATATCACATAACATATCATCTAACAAGAATTTTCTTTATTTAATTCTTTTTTTAATATTACCCAAAAATTTGGGTTATCACATTCACCCTTTTTTCTAAAAATTTTGTCCTCGAAATTATAGCATACTAATCTCTGCTTATTCTATTGTTCAAAACAAGGTTTTTAACTCAACATTTATAATTTCCTCCTTCGAGGATTTCTCTTCTATCATCACATTTCACAATAACTACTCACTAGGAGTTTACATTGTCTAAACATTGCTCCAATCATTCATCAAAACTAGGTTGTCATAATAACCTTTATTCAATCATATCAGATTCTACTCGTACGCAACGAGTTCACACTATTTCATATCCATCATTACATACTACCACAACATTACTCTAAAGAGTTAAAAAAATTTCATATTTGTATGAGGGATCATATGAACTTTGAGGTTTAGGGGTATTTCTACCTGCTACCTCTTTCAATTATGAAAGAAAGGTACTCTACCTCTGAAATATTTTATATTTGGTATGTTTACAATCACGAAGAAGGTAAACTACCGGTACGGGTACTTTAGATGATCAGTCTATTGTACCTTAGCAATCAGAACGACTTTATGCATTCTTAGATTGGAATATTTTATACAATTAGTATATCCCCATATTCAGGGTTGTTCACCTCAGTTTTATCATAAGATTCCGTACCAAAACAATTTGGTTCGACATAAGTTTTCAAAGAATACTTTGAATTCCATAAACATTTGTCTAGCTGAATCAAATAGCTTAAACACATATCAAATAATTCGAATTTCAATCGAAACATTGCTGGACAAATTCACTTGGCAATAATTTACCCTTAAAATTCTTAAAAATTATTTTATGACGTCATGATACTGTACTGTATTTACAGTCCGTTTGAGGATTTCGTCATTTTGTGACTTTGTCATACTACATCATTCCATAGTGGGCTGACGATCCTTAGATCACATCCAACACTAATTAATTCTGCATTAATAACTCCATTTTTATCATCTTTGCACTAGGTTATATGATGCATTAATGATATAAAAATATATTTTGATAATTCAAATCATTTTCGTCTAGCCGAATCAATTAGCATATACTCTTTTTTAAACAGATCAAAACTATTAAAAATCATTTTTGGTGTCATCATGCCACAACATGTAACGATGTGTTAGTGACTCGAAGTCCACACCTACACACTTGTCACCATGTGTTGAGGATAACAAAAATTTATTTTTAAAGGCACATCAGTGCGAATTTAGCTTGATGTCAAAAATTTTGAAGTTTAGCATAGCTAGAAGATTTGGAATACCTATGCTTCCACCATCAACTTCAATTTCTCTAATGATCCATTGCTTAATAATTCTATCTATTTCTATCATCCTCAATTCTCCATTCACAACTTTTCTATACCCCAGTATAGTTCATCAAACTTACCACATATTATGAGTTCAGGAACTTTCCACAATAATATGAGTTTAGGAACTTATCCTAGC
Organism: Panax notoginseng; assembly: GCA_016801055.1. Lineage (NCBI taxonomy): Eukaryota > Viridiplantae > Streptophyta > Magnoliopsida > Apiales > Araliaceae > Panax > Panax notoginseng. Next base: position 137,398,387 of record CM029020.1, on the reverse strand, counting down.
AATACGTAGTTCAAGAACCAATCAAGAACTGCCCATACGCTTAGGGGTTCAAAAACATTCCATACGATTATGAGTCACAAACTTACCAAAAGTATAAGTTTTAAGAACTTGTACCTATCCTAATATTCTTTACCTATTATTTATACACATGAGAACTCACACCTATTTCTGCTGTCATGCTCAGATTTGGCTTCTATTTCTTTTTTATGGTACTTGGTTGCTGTCATTTTGATTTCTATCAATCCTTGCACGTTGTTTCATTTAATTTCTTTAGCTTGGGTATGATTGTGCTTGGCCAAATGGAAGGTTCTGCCGATGAGATTTCCGGCTGGTTTTGGCTAGTTTTGGGAGTTACTGTTTTGGACTATTTTCGGTAGCCGTCGGTATACGCCGGTGACTTGGGCAGTGTTTCTACAGGTCTTGAGCAGCGCAATGGGGACCTACGTGGGGTATAATGACCAAATGTTGGTTTTATTGTATTTGATGCCACATATGGGGTTTATTTTGTAGCTAAATATTTAGTTTTATAGCTAAATGTTTTAGTTTCTGTTGTCTTTTGCTTAACCTCGGGCTGTGAGGGCGATTAATATTAGGTTAGGCAATTGTTTTTTCCTAGTCTCTAGGTGATTTAATCCTCTCGGGAGAAGATGATTATGCTATGATCTCCACTGTAATATCTTTAGCTTTTTGCTTTTTTATATATAAACAAAATTTAGCAAAAAAAAAAGAATCATATTCTCAACATGTATATAGCAAATAGCACAACACCAGGTTCCAATGATTATCAATGTAAGAAGCTAAGTGGTTGTCGTACCAAATACAATCCCCTGCCCATACAAGAAATTGGTCAACTCGGCCACTAATCAATATAGGAAGCTAAGCGATTGTTACACCAATGACAAATCCCCGCCCATACAAGGAATTGTTCAACTCAACCACTATATCAATATAGAAAGTTAAGTGGTTCTCAAACTAAGTACAAATTCCCCACCCATACAAGGAATCATACAACTTAGCTGCTGACATGAGTCTTTAATTAAAATCCCACACAATTCTAACTTTCTCTTTTCTTAATATGAATTTTCTTTAATCCGTATCTTAACATTTACCACTTTTTTCTGAGTTTACATCGTACCATTTCATATTACCTTCTCTTTATAGCGTCAAGCTATATCATTCCAAACACTTAACATATCATATGTTATTCAACAATTTAATCTGATCACGTCGTGATCTTATGTTGTAATCATTTATCCTTATACTTACGATCGTTTTATACTACGATCTTCTTATTCTTCTCTTTAATCATATTATATTATAATTTTATTTACACTTTTCATCTTATAGACATCGTCTATTTATTATCACTTTTCATCTTTATCACTGAAGTCAGATAACTCCGGATTCTTATCCTTATAGCTCTTCAAGATTCTTCTTTATCTTCTTCTTTACTTAATAATGAATTTCTAAAAATTCATCTCGTATAGCTTAAACTCTATTCGAGTTTATTGCTTATCATCTTTATCCTTATCTCTGTGTTTATAGACTAAGGTATCCCTACCTAAGGTTTATAACCTACAGCTTTGATACCAACTTGTGACGCCCCTAAATTCGGATACTTTTTACCTCGGATCTGGTACATCATTTCTATAACTATTGCGGAAGATATAAACATAAATTGTTTATACAATAAACCTTTACAACATAAACTCCAAGGTCTACAACCTTAACTTAATACATACCTTCAATATCTTAAAGGTTTATGATATCATTTACATCAGAAAATTCAATAGTTCTAACTGCATAATAGTTTAGTCTTGCACTTTGCCTTTGCCTCTGTCTTTATTCGAGTTTTCATCTTAATCTGAAAATTTAATCATGATATAGCAAGGGTGAGCAACAAAATTGCCCAACAAGTTTTAAATACAATGAAGATATATCATAATTGAAAAGAAAGAATGAGCTTTCAAGTTTTCAACAATATAATAATTGTGAAATAACATGAATCAAGTTTCAATAATTACATGACTGAATCAATAATATTTGAAGGTCAATAATGACCGTGAACAATTTAACTGAACTTTATGGTAATGAAGGTGATCAGCCTTTCATACCTGATGAACATATGAAACATGCACTAAGTGTGAATTAATAATCAGTATAGATGTGAATAATCAATCATAATTATTCACTAACATGCTTTGAACATACAACTCAAGTTTGAGTTAGGGAAACTTGTCTGTACTGCTGATTACCGCTAAACAATCTAATTTAATCTCTCATGAAAGACCTATCAATCATAAGATTGATCTTTCAATTAGCATAACACACTTGTTAGCTCATACTACTATTTCTTTATCCATAAATTATCTAACACTTAATCACAAAAATCAAATATTAGATAACATCTTAACACATTAGTATTATTATCGTCCTTTGATAATTTTTCAATCACTATATCATATACATTATGATTTAACACTTAATCTTTCATATTATAAGTTCTTTTCTATAATCTATTAAGCCAAATTTTAATATTATAATCTGGATTATTTAAACATATCAATCCAGCAGCTTGGATTAAAACTATTCTTCAATTTGGTAAACTGTTTTTCAATCCAACAAACTAGATTACACTAATATCAAATCCAGCAACTTGGATTCAAGCTGATCTACAATCAAGCAACCTGAATTCAAACTAACTTGCAATCCAGCAACCTGGATTCAAATTGACTTACAATATAGCAAACTATTTTATAATCTAGCAAACTGGATTCACTAATTCAGCAAGCTATTTTCCAATCCAGGGAGCTATTTTCCTTTCCAACATATTAAATTTCCAATCCATCATGACATTATCATTTTGCGAAGGAAATTGGCAAGTCTTCCCCCTCCTACCCAACAATGAGATAGGATTCTTTGGGATTCTTAGGATACTAAGCATGTTAAAGCTAATTAACTTTGGGATTCCATCTGATCAAGACAGCAGCTTGTTCCTTGGTGCTCCATTATGTGGAATAAATTTCATGTCCCAAGATTCTCTTTTATCTTATGGCTTGGCATTCTTAAGAGGCTCCCCGCCAATGACCGGACCTTGAGATATTCTGGGATAACCTGGAATTGCCCACTGTGCAACCTTTATCCGTAGACATTTGAGCATTTATTTTTTAACTGTGCATTCTCAGAGACTATTCTTCTTAAAGCTACAAACCTTGGTAATTGGACCCACTTCCCAATCTCATGGGATGCTATTATGGGCTTCCTAATAAGTTTTCAAGGTTCTACTCTTTTAAGGAATATTCTTAGCTTAACTATGGCTGTTTGTTTCCACAAAATTTGGGAGGCTAGGAATAAAAAGCTGCACTCTGACTCTCTTCCTCCTATGACTAGTCTTGTGATGGATGTCATCAATATCATTAAGTCTAGGTTATCTACATGTAATTCTTTCATCGAAGCTACAAATAGTCAATATTTCTGTAATTGGCTTTTTATTAGCTAAGTTCCTTGTATAGTTTCCTCATCTTGGGCATGTCCATAGATGATGTAGCTATATTCTGGGGTATGACCCTTGCCTTTGTAATTTTGGTTCTTTTAATACAAACCAAAATTTAGCAAAAAAAAAAATATTCGTTAAGCTTATTTAACGTTTATTACTACTTATTAACATTCTTGACGGCTTATTAATATTACATGTCATAAACCAACACTCATCGATTGCCGTTAAAGTATCACGATAGTTGTAACCCTAATGGGTTAGCTAGTTCAGACATATTTCCCCCAAATTACCAATATCAGATTCCATATAAAAATTACATAAGATTTATCTTTATTTCTTATCATTCTCGTACCACACATGTCTATTACGTATTATATAACCTTAAGATGTGCATTAAACTCGAATATAATTCTCGATTTACATTTTTGCATTTTACGTTCGTTGTTTAATTATTTTTAATCAACGTTTAATTCCTAAATCCCTAGTTACACATGTTGTTTAGGAATTCTTTCTTCATGTATATTAAGTATATACATGCCCCATAGTTACCACGCGAAAAGTTGGATTAACAAAAGCTCGCGTCGGATTTTCTTCCCTTAAGGGAGCTGCGATGCCACTCTTAGTTATAATAGCCGCGCTGCGGCGCGAGTTCGCAGAGGCTGAGTCCCTGGGAAGGCGCTGCGGTGCCTGCCCTGAGCCCTTGAAAATTATTTTAAGTTTTTCAATACGATTCCTTCCCGAGCTCATAACTCGATCGTTATAACTCGGACTTGGCTCGTTCAAAAGCCATTAACTCATATAAATTATGTACTTTGATTTCATCTAGACAAAATAAGTTTCTGAATCTGTTAACGACAAATTCACTATTTAAATTTTCATTACGCGTTTGTTAAACGTTCGTGATCATTCTTCGCTCGTTTCTTCGTTTTAAGTCCGAATTCGTTCGTTCTTGAGTCCACGACTCTTAAATACATTGTTCTTTGTTATGCTACCGAAAACCTAGCTTTCTAAGCTAAACGGTGACATTTCGCTATTGTTCTAGAAATCCTAGTTAACTATGATTTCGACGATTTACGTCTTTTCTCGTAAATTTTGCCATAATTTCGTTACTCGAGATTTTTAAACCAAACCAAATGGAATCAATCCATTGGTCCATCATCTAAATCCTAACCAAACAATTTTCACTTAACTTATACGCGATGGTTTACAATTTTTCCATCAATAACAAACTCTAAGTTTTGATGGTTTTTCTTCATTAAATGCTTAATCATTCTTTTATGATTTCACTTATTCATGGTTTATTAACGTTTTAATCCACTAATAGTCTTCTTTATTTCTCCGGAAGATACATGCTCCACTAATTCATACTGCTCTATAAAAAGTAAATAGAAAAGAATCGAAGGCTAGGGTTTACGTATTTTTTTACCTTAGCGTTCTTCGCGTTCTTGACTTAAACTTGTTTGATTAGCTTATTTCCTTCTTTGATCACTTGTTAATGCTCTTCTCTCTCTCTCAATATTGGTGTTCAAAGTATGTAAGCAAACTATTGAACTTAAGCTAGCTTATTTATAGAAATTACAAGGTGGGGGCATTTTGGTCATTTGGTCACCTCCTTACTATTCACACCTCCTCACCAAAGCTTCCAAAGGAAGCTATCCACTTCCCTTGGCCACCAAGTAGTTGGCCATGTGCCCCCATGGGGGACTCACATAGGTTGCCCCAAGGGTTTTACCCACTCGTTGACCCATATATCGGTTCAACCCACATGTTCGGTTCTTGGTTTGGGCTTAGAATTTACTCAATATTGGGCCTAACTTTGGGCTTGATTTAACTTATCATTGGGCCTTGATATAACTCATCATTGGGCTTCACTCATTGGTCCAATTGGGTTAGACAATTGTCTAGGTCCAATTGGGCTAGACAATTGTCTAAGTCCAATAGCTTAAGTTCATTAAGACTTATTCTCTTACCATATAATTCTCGTATTCTATTCGTATATACTTCGTATGATATTCGTATTATGCATAGTATTAATCTTCGTATTATACTCATATAATACCTATTATTATACTCGTATTCTTTCCGTATAATAACCTTTCTTATTATACTTAATCTTTTCTTTTCTTAGAATTCACTTTCCCTAACCATTAGGTTTTTAAGTTCTCAGGTGAAAACTTTGTTTTCCATAACAGAAATATTATTGGATATTCCATCTCGTCTTAGAATTCTACGCAATTTTCAAAAATTTAAAAATAATTCCCGAGCAGAAATAGATGAATAGTGATTTTGTGACGCCCCCAAAATTGGATTTCCTAATCTCGGGTTTGGTGCCAACGATCCATCATACACATCACATCTGACTGCCCATTCATTATGAATAACATCATTCATACGATTTCTTAATACAAACATAACATTATCCTAGGTTTAACTAACCTTAATTTAAATACATACCCTTAGATACACAAAAGGTTTACATAATTAATTACATAAGATAACATAATTAAACATTACTTCAAAGACCCTACTCGGTCACCTTCCCTTTTTCTTTGCTCTTCTTGGAACTTTCGACTACCTCGACTTTAGTTGGAATATTATGTTTTAAGCAAGGGTGAGCAACTAGTTTCCTCCGCAAGTTAAAGCGTTCAATAAAAGATATAGAAGAGTCTAACTTTCTAGAATGTCAACAATATTCAAAAGGGTTCGAGGTAGCTAAATAATAAATTATTTTCAATATAAAGAATTTTTTTGTATTCTATGTTGAATAACTTATCAAAAATCAAAGATGTTAAATTCTTTCAAGGATTCAACAATATCAATTTGATTATGAAGAATTAACAAATGCAGTAATAATATTCAATAGGGTGGGATATTCCCAGATTTCATGTTGAGTGATCACAAATGGATCAAGAACTACTTGAGGAATTATCAATTCATTTACTAATTTAATACCTCAAGAGTATAAGTTAACCGTAAAGTTTAAATCATTCCCTTCTGCAAGTACGTAAGGGGATCAGCCTCATTGTACCCGTGATTATGCATAATACTCAATAATAATGCAAGGGTCGGAAGCCCGATAATAAAGTTCCCCTTTTTATAAGGGTTGTTCATTTCAGTCTTACATCATGAGTCCGTAACACAACAATATGGTTTGGATTGCTTTTAAAGAAATGCTATGATTTCAACATATAATATTAATATTGATCTAGCCGAAATAAATGACATAAATATCAATAACAACTTAGATCAATAATAGAACGATCCATCAATTATTAGTCTAGCCAAACAATTAGCTGAGACATGGTTCATAAATAGTTCATGAATAAAAGAACTTTAAATTTATTTCACAGTTCAAATAATAAAACAGGAAATCAATTGCACTATGTGCGAATAACAATAATATTTATAGATGTGAATAATCAACAATAATTATCCACTAATCATGCTTTGAAAAATTAATAACTCAAGTTGAGTTAGGAAACTTGCTTGATCAGTTGACTACGACTAGGCAATTTAATTTAACTTCTTTTAAAGGACCTATCATTAATAAGATCGATCGCTTAATTAACATCACATATCTGAACTATTATTTCATAATAAATTATCTAAACATATAATCAAATAATATCTTAACTCATTAGTAATATTATCATCCCTTGTTAATATTATTATCATATCATATTTCATCATTTCTTAACATTATTAATCACTTAATAATATTTTATTCCCTTTTCAATATTATTAACCACTAAATAATATTTTATTCATTCACAAGTATTATTAATCATTTAATAACATCTTATTCACTTCATAATATTATTAATCATTTAATAATAACTTATTCACTTCATAATATTATTAATCATTTAATAATATTTTAATCCTTAACTAATATTATTAATCAATTAATAATATTTTAATATAATATTATTATTATTTAATAATATCTTAATTTAACTTTAATCTAACATTATGAAATATTTAATAATATTTTAATTATTATCTAATATTATTAATCATTTAATAATATTTTAATTTAAAATTTTAATTATTTAATAATATTTTAATTTAACTTTAATCTAATTTATTAATCATTTAATAATATTTTAATTTAATTTCAATCTAATATTATTAATTATTATCTAATATTATTAATCAAGTAATAATATCATTATATAATATTATTAATCATTTGATAATATTTTAATTTAACTTTAACTAATATTATTAATCATTTAATAATATGTTAAATTCAATTTTAATCTAAATATTATTAATTATTAATAATAGTTTAATCATTTATTATACTAATAAACACTTTATTCTAATTGTTTAACCTTTACTAATTACTTTATTTAATAACCCTAAAATGCCATAAATATAATATCTCATCAAAAACAACCAAAATACCCTCCATAACTCAGAATACAACATTTTTAGGGTTTCCAAGCATTAACACCACATTTTTACCATTTATGACATCATATAGCTAAATATTTTTATTTATTCACAACACAACCATTTACATGAAAACTACTAAAATAGTTCCAAAACATTTTCTTTACTGGAATCTGACAGAATATGATCTCTAGAGGATCCCCAAATATTTCCAGAATTTTTCAACTTGATTTACTATTTTTAAAGGGCCTAAAACAGCTGAATCTTCTAATATTTTTCATAAATTGAGTTTTTGTCCAAATATTATGAAACTTTCAGGGTGTGTTCTTGTTATATATATGTAAATCCAATAAAACATTTACTATTTTTTGAGTTACACACAAAGAGTTATTCATGTTTACTTTTTAAAGAGTCATTTCTTGTAAAAGCCATAACTCTCATTCTACACATCCAAAACTGTCCATTCTTTTTCCTAAATGTAGACAACTCATCAATGTATTCTCCTGATATTTTTTAGAAATTTTAAATTACATAAAGTGGATGAAAATATCATTCCAAAGGGTGGGCTAGAAACTGTCCATCATTACCTATGTTCAACAGGGACTGTTTTGACTCCAACAGCCCTCAAGGATTGAAAACCAATTATTTTTGTGTTCTACCACTTGAGTTTAGTAGTTAACTTACATATCTAGCACTCCCCTTTGACGGATCACAAATAGGAGACGTAGATCTCAAGTTATACATGATTCAAGTGAAGCAAAGCTAGGGTTTTTCACCCTTAGGAACATAAGTTCATTTTCTTCCTTTAGATCTTTATCCTAACACTCAAAAAGGTTAGATCCATACATGAAACATATAGATCTAAAGGTTTTTGAGTCTTAGAACATTACCCCTCTATAACTTGAAAATAAAACAAAATAAGAAGGAAGAACTAATATAGAACCTCACCTTGATCTTCTCACTATTCTCCTTGATCTACCAAAGTAGTTAAGGAACTTAGGATGCATAAGAGCTTGAAGCTCTAATCTCCTTCTCTCTTAGAACCCCCGACCTCTCTCTCCATTTCTCTCTTAGTTTTTGTTTTGTTAGCTTTGAAAGTGAGATGAAATGAAAATGAAATGAAATGAATTTAGGGTATTAGTAAATTAGTATAGATATAAAATCTATATCTATCTTATTATCCCCCCACACTTCATTCACCCCTAGGTAATTACCCTTATCTCTTATCTTTTAAAATTTCATGAAATCCATATTAAGATTTTTAACCAATGGGAGCATGACACTTAAGTCCTTTATGTTGATAAAGAGATTAGTTAACATTTAAGGCAAACTAATTATCACATCACAAGCCAAAAATTGCAAGGAGTGGCCAAGTATTACCCCCCTTCTTTTGCCCAATTTTTGCTTTATTTAAAACGCCCCAAATTTGATTAATCAAATGTCTAAAGTGTCCCTTAATAATTGGGCTAAAGCTTGGGCTATCAATTTAATTCCTTTGGGTTTCCTAATTAATTGTTTGGACCATGTAAATAACGTAGTCCAATACTTTTAACCTATCTTACCTTAATTATTTATTTAGAGTTTTTATCCCCATTCCTTTGGAATTTAAATACTTATTCATGTTCATTTAACCTTGTTAGGATCTAGAGGGGGGGGGTGTTGAATAGATCCTTTTTCTTTTTAAAAACATTTTCTTTGTTTTTTTTATCTTCTTAACTGATTAACAGATATTGAATAGAGGAATCAATTCATGCACATCGGAATAGATTAACCTACCCTTCAGACATATAACATTAAACATAGTTCTAATGTAAAGTTAATTGCAAGCAGATATAGCAATTATAGTACATAATGTAAATGACGTAAAGTAAATGATACCAGAGGTTTTAAGTGGTTCAGAGACTGAATGCTTCTAATCCACTCTTCTGCTTTAACAAGTAGGGATTCCACTAAGGATTTGACCAACTATGAATTACTAAGATTCTTTCAAGACCAACAGTCTTAGAACTCTAGTTCACTAAGAACTCTTCAAGATCAGCAGCCTTGAAAACTGTAGACTAAGCCCAGCAGACTTAGAATATCTTGTACCCTCCAATACTCAGCAAGTTTAGCAAACCTGACTTTAGTTTTGTCACTATGACAAGGACCCTGCAGGCCCTAGATGGTTGGTTATTTGTTTGTTGTTTGTTGTTGTTGTTGAGCTGCTAAGATGGCATTCATCTGATTCATCTTTTGGTACACTTAGCAGCTTCTTGTGATCATTGGGCATTCAGCATTGGTGGTTGATCACATCTACTGAACTGCTAAGATGTACGTTCATCTTGACATCTTGTTGGTACTTAGGAGTTCTGTCTCATCCTTTGGTGCTGCTATGCTTTATTGTTGATGATTGTCTTCATCTGATGTTCAGCATTGTGCACCATCACGTTAAGGCACTACTAAGTTCTTTGTACATCATCTTGACTTCTTTGGGCACTTAGCAGTCCTTGAACACTTGTTGTCTTGTGCACAAAATCAGTTCCTTATCTTCTTCTCTTCAGCTTAGTGTGTTCATGATGAGACATAAAGTGGCTTAAATATTCTGCTTTCTTATATGCCACTCAGGTTGTTGCCTTCTTGGCCTTCTGGCTTTTAGTACAGATGCCATTTTGTTGTCATACTCCTTCGTGTAGAGTGAAGCTTTAACATTGTAGAACTCTCATTGGTTGTGATTCACTCTACTGTGGTGGTCTCTGTAACGACTCCAAAATTCATACAATTTAATTCTCGACTTCGGTCGTTAATAATACATTCAACCTCTAATTTTACATCATTAAACGATAATACAACCATTGAAATTTGCGGAATAATTAAAATTTTCTATTACAAACTATCCTCGTTCCCAAAACCTTCAACCTTTACATCTAAATATCTCAGAATCATTTTAATACTACAATAGTTTTCATTCGAAAAACAATATTACAATTCAACATTAATACATTATTCGAAACCTTAAACATGGTTCAAATAATAACACAACCAAAGTATATAAATCTTCAAGTATCACATCTGATTCATGTCTTTCAAGTAACGCATAACTTTACCTTGAATCTTGAACCTGCAAAAGTGGTTATTCGCAAGGTTGAGCTCGACAGCCCAGCAAATTTAACAGTCTATCATGTTTCACATAGCACACAATTCATGCATTCTACATTTCTAATTTATCGAGTTACATTATACAACATGCATGTGCTATCACATATCACATATAAATTGAGTTTCATAACCCAATTAACTTGGTCATATTTTGACTTTAACAATTTATAAAGCATGGTATGTAACTCACCACATAATAACATTTAATCCACAAACATAATAGAACTGAAAAACTTGCCTTGGATGTTGTTTAATGCTTATAACTTATCTGCGCTGTGATGATCCTACACAAATTGAGGATACATACATGTACATATTAGTTTCACATACAAAATTCACGTACTCAATGTAAACTAATTTTATTTAACTATAATATTTTGTTCTTGTCTTAAAACCATTCTATGTTTCTTTAGAAACTTTTGTCCGCTATAACCTTTTTACGCCCAAAAGGTTCTCTCATGGATTTAGTATGTAAATACTTTACGTATCAAAACATAAACCATTTATATCCCCTTCGTTTTATATTGCTAGGTTCAATATAATTTCACAAGGCAGCAGCCCCTCACCTTTGACACACATTTCGAGGCTTAATAGCTTGCAATTTACTTATCTAATCGTAAGGCATTTTTTTTAGTGTGTTTTTCATGGCATACAAGACTATTTTTAAGAAATACTAACTTCTCATTTCGGGTTTGTTAAGTAGTCTAAAAAGCGTGCCAAAAATTGACGTTCATAGCAGTCTTCAATTTTTTTTCCCAGCTTTACCCTCTCTCGCTAAAACAGTCATAACTAATTCGTTTCAAAACATTTTTAAGCGATTCTTGAGCCCACGCGAAGCTAACTTCCGAGGCTACAACTTTCATTCTTTGACCATTTCCAAATTCAAAATACAGAATTCCGAAAAATTAGTTCAAGGTGACTGCCTCGAGTTGGTTAGACAGTTTTGACGCGACTGCTTTGAATGATCATAACTCTTTGCTCCGAAGTCGGAATTAGCCCGTTCCGGAGTCTATGAAAAGCTAATTCAGTGTACTATAACATACCAAAAGCCCAGAAGTTTGTGGACACATTAACTGATCGAAACAGTGTCCCGAATAGCACATCTCGCTGCTGACTTTCAGTTTGACAAATTCGACACATTTCTTTCCAATCACCGTAACTCCCTCATCCGAGGTCGAAATGAGGTCATTCCAAAGCCTATGGCTTCCTAACTCAGTGCACTACAACTACCCAGAAACTCAGAATTTTTCAGGCAACATAGCTATTCCAGAATTTGACACTATAGTCATTGTTCATTCAATTTTCATTTCTAGACATGGTTTACTAAAATCTTCACCACGGATTCATTTTAACTCCGTTTTGGTTCATTCAAGTTAGGAAATCTTCAGAACTTAGAGGGATATAACATACAATCATCAAATTAAGCTTTTAGACATAAATCAAAAGCACAAAGGGTCCTCAAGCTCAGTCCCAAAAACTGCCCAACAAGGTTCTTTGTAAATCTTTTATTTTGTGAGTTTTGGTTACACTTGGATGATTTTAAGGTTTCATATATCTAATTACAATCATTATAACTCATTTACATAATCAATTACAAGCCAAAATAAACATAGTAAACTAACTAGTTTTAGTAAACTAACTAGTTTTCTAACAACACTAACTAAACTTCCAAAATACAAACTTTAACTAACAAACTAAATACAATATTTAAAATAATAACATTACCAAAAATTAAATATGAAACATACCCGAAAATATGAATTCCACAAACTGAATACGTACTCGACCAAAATTTAACTAAGAGAAGATCTTTATAAAAAGTCCTCCCACAACAAAGCCTTTCTCAAAATTGGAGTCCTTATTATTGGTGAATAAAACAAAGGATCAAGCCCTTCTATTTATAAGTTTAGCAAAGGGTAAAGTTCTCAATTTAGTTGATGTGGGACTTGGTTTATACTAATTCTAATTTGTTTATACTAATTTTTCCTATTTTCAACATACTGAGTGCATTCATTCATCAAGAATTCGTTTCTTAACCAATTCGATCCGTTCAAGTTGTGTTGTTTTCGTTTTATAGAGGAGAACAACAATCATCCATCAATTTAAAGTTTTCATCATGAATTCATCATTAACTTTAGTCCCAAAGTACACCAAAACACATTACAATCAAAACCCAAATTCCTCTTCTTTAGTATAAATACATGAATTTGATTTCTGAAAATTTGTTTCTAGATGACCACTATCAAATTATAAATATCTAATAACATATATAACATCGTAACCCACAAATTTATTAACCAAAACTCCAATTTTAAAAGAAACTCAAGAACACATAAACTAGAAATATAAACTAGATTATGTACCTTTAATTCCTTAAGAAATAAAATTAACCTTATTAGTAAAATTATAATTTCTATTCAACCATTATAATCATAACATTATTTAACAAATTCTCACTCCTCTAGAATATCACAATTATACTCGCGTAATAAAATACGTATAAATCTCATCTATTTTATCACACTTAAATAAACTATCTCATACCAATTTTCATCAAATATTTATTTAATATCATAAATATTCATCTAATTCCATAAATGAATTAGTTCAGGAAAGGAATGTAGATAGCAGAGATGCTATTGTGTTATGTTTTCAGAAAGTTTATGAATAAATAAATGTTATTATTATTTTGTTCAAAGTGTTATGTGCTATGTGGGTATTTCTTTTATAGAAGCAAGTTAATTAGAAATACTTAAAGAAGTTGAGTAATGGTCTAATAGATGTTTTATTTTAACAGAAAATGCCTCCCAGACGTCAGCCAACACGACAGAGAACCACTGAAGGAACTAACAATAACGACAATGTTGATGCGAATCCCGTTCAACAACTAGTAACACTACTAACAGGAGCGTTGCAGAATCAACCTCAAAACCAAGGTACAACATTTAAGGAGTTTAAGGCGGTTGGACCACCTGAATTCTGTGGGTCCATGAATCCAGTCGAAGCACAAACCTGGATTATGGAGATAGAGAAGGTGTTCGATGTCGCTAGGGTAGGGGATGACCAAAAGACTGCTTTTGCAAGTTTCATGTTGAAAGCAGAAGCTAGTTATTGGTGGCAGGCTAATAAAACTCGTGAAGGGCCAGGAGTGATGACTTGGGATAGGTTCAAGGAGTTGTTTTTCGAGACCTATTTCCCGGAGAGTTCGAAGAGTCAGCTGGAAGTACAGTTTCTAGAACTGAAGCAAGGGATGATGATGGTATCTGAGTATGTCGCAAAATTCGATGAATTGGCGAGGTTTGCGCCATATCAGGTTAGCACAGATGAGCGTAAGGCGAAGAGGTTTGAACAGGGACTGAAGCCATGGTTGTACAGTAGGGTTTCCCTGTTCCAATTGAAGACATTTGCAGCAGTGATGGAGAAAATAGTACTCGCTGAAGGTGGAGGCGAGGCGGTGACAAAATTTAACCAGGAACAAAAGAAGAAGAAGAATGAGAATGAGGTGAAGAAAGGTGGTAGTAGCAGTGGTAATAACAACAATAACAACAACAACAAGAGGAAGTGGAATGGGAGTATGGGTACTGGAAACCAGCAAGGTAACCAGCAGAACAAAAAGTTTGAAGCATGTGCGACATGTGGAAAGTTTCACAAGGGTGCGTGCTTGATGGGAAAACGAGTTTGCTACAATTGTGGCCAGGAGGGTCACATCGCCCCAAATTGTACTCAATCAAAGAAGAATGCGTGCTTCACGTGCGGATCCAAGGATCACTTTGCTCGTGAATGTCCTAAGAAGAAGGAGGGAGTGACAACCAGAAGCAAAGGAGATAACAATGGAGGTGCGTGGGCATTACCACGAACGGCATTCAGAACTCGGTATGGACATTACGAGTTTCTGGTGATGTCTTTTTGTTTAACCAATGCACCTGCTGCGTTCATGGATTTGATGAACAGGGTGTTTAAACCATTCCTAGACAAGTTTGTAGTGGTATTCATTGATGACATTCTAGTGTATTCCAAAACTCAAGAAGAACACGTGGAACACTTACGTCTGACATTGGAGACACTAAGAAAGGAAAAACTGTACGCGAAGTTCTCTAAGTGCGAATTTTGGCTCGACCGTGTACAATTTTTGGGGCATGTGATTGACAAAGATGGGATCTCAGTGGATCCGTCGAAAGTGGAAGCAGTAATCAATTGGGAACAACCAAAAACACCGTCGGAAGTGAGGAGTTTCTTGGGACTGGCTGGTTATTATAGAAGATTTATTCAAGATTTTTCTAAGATAGCCACTCTGCTAACAAATTTGACAAGAAAAATTGTAAAGTTCGTTTGGACAGAGAAGTGCGAAGAGAGTTTCCAAGATTTGAAGAAGAAGTTAAGTGTGGCACCTGTATTGACTTTGCCAGATAATACAGGAAATTTTGTGGTATATAGTGATGCCTCACATAAAGGGTTGGGTTGTGTTCTTATGCAGAACGACAAAGTTATTGCCTATGCATCAAGACAATTGAAGGATTATGAGAAGGGGTATCCGACTCATGATTTGGAATTGGCTGTAGTGGTGTTTGCTCTAAAAATATGGAGACACTATCTTTATGGAGAGAAATGTGAGATCTACACAGACCACAAAAGTCTGAAGTATATTTTCACTGATTTGAACATGCGTCAAAGAAGGTGGATGGAATTAATAAAAGATTACGATTGTGAGATCTTTTATCATCCGGTAAAGCGAATGTAGTTGCAGATGCTTTAAGCAGGAAAGGTCAGGAGAAGTTGATGCTTATAACAACTCAAAAGGAGCTCATTTCAGCAATGACCACAAAAGAATCTGACGAACAACTATTCCAGATAGAAGCTGATCTAACTTTAGTGAACAAAGTGAAAATTGCTCAATTACCAAAGAGAATTTGAGATGAGGTCGATACCAAAGGTTTACTACGGTTCGATGGACGAATTTGGGTTCCAGCAGTGCTAGAGCTGAAAGAAGAAATTCTGACTGAAGCTCATAGCTCAAAGTATTCAATTCATCCAGGAAGCACGAAAATGTATCAGGATTTGCGCCGACATTTTTGGTGGCCAAATATGAAAAGAGATGTTGCTGAATGCGTAGCAAAATGCTTGACATGTCAGAGAGTAAAAGCCGAACATCAAAGACCCAGCGGATTACTCCAACCGTTAAAAATACCGGAATGGAAGTGGGAATACATCACGATGGATTTTGTGGTGGGTCTTCCAACTACTCAGAGAGGATGCGATGCGATTTGGGTAATAGTGGACAGACTGACGAAATCAGCGCACTTTTTACCAATAAAGATTAGATTCAATCTTGATCAGTTGGCAAGATTGTACATTTAGGAGATTGTTTCGAGGCACGGAGTGCCAGTATCAATTGTGTCTGATAGAGATCCGCGGTTTACATCAAATTTCTGGAAGAGACTACAAGAATGTGTGGGAACACAGTTGCGAATGAGTACGGCTTATCATCCACAAACAGATGGCCAAAGCGAACGAACAATTCAGACATTGGAAGATATGCTGAGAGCATGTGTCATGGACTTTAAAAGAAGCTGGGAAGATCAACTACCATTGGTGGAATTTTCTTACAACAACAGTTACCACGCGAGCATCGGCATACCACCTTACGAGGCATTGTACGGCAGAAAGTGCAGAACCCCACTATGTTGGGATGAAGTCGGTGAACGCCAACTGTTAGGACCAGAACTGGTACAACAAACTGCTGATGTTGTCAAACTCATCAGGACAAGACTGGTCGTAGCTCAAGACAGACAGAAAAAGTATGATGATCAACACAGACAAGATCGTACATTTGACGTAGGAACTTTTGTATTCTTAAAAGTTTCTCCCTGGAATGGGAAAATTCGTTTCGGTAAAAAGGGAAAGTTAAGTTCGAGGTTTATTGGACCCTTTGAAGTGCTGCGAAGAGTGGGAGAAGTGGCTTACAAGGTAGCTCTACCTCCAGAGTTGGAAAATATTCATAATGTTTTTCACATTTCGGTGTTACGACCATATAAACCCGACTACAAGCATGTGATCGAGTATGAACCTTTGCAGTTTGAGAAAGATTTGTCTTATGAAGAGATTCCTATCCAGATAGTCGACATGAAAGAACAAGTGCTCAGGAATAAAGTGATACCTTTTGTGAAGGTGATATGGAGAAACCACAACGCTGAAGAAGCTACGTGGGAACTCGAAGAGAAAATGTTGAAGGAATACCCTGAGTTATTTGTTTAATCTGTGTCTTCGATTTTGGGAACAGAATCTTTGTAAGTAGGGAAGAATGTAACGAATGATTTATTTGAGTTGTGATTCTGAGGACAGAATCCTTGTAAGGAGGGAATGATATAACATTCCATAATTTTAAAGTGTGATATTAAATATTTATTGATTTATTTAAGTATTTAATGGATATGTTATTGTTGAATAAATAATTGTTCAATTTGAGTGATGTGATTTATTTAATTATTTGTTGAATAAATAATTAAATATTAAATATTAAATATTTATTGGCAATATTAAATATTTATTGAATTATATGACAATTTGAGTTGATGTGATTTAATTAATTATTTGTTGAGTAAATAATTAAGGAGCTAAATAAATTAATTATTATGAGATTTTATAAAAATGGAGTTTAATTTAATAAGCTAGAGAGCTTATAATGATTTTAAATAAATAATAATATTTAAATGAGAAATTGTAGTTTGAAATATTAGTTGATTAAATGAAATTATAATTATAAAAAGAATTATAATTGTTTATGTGTTAAAGTAATTTAATAGATTAATGTTTAATTGATTTATTAATTTAATAAAGGTGTGACTAATAACCTTGCTATAAAGGAGTTATTAAAATAAATTAAAAATAATTTAATTTAGTTTTGTCAAACATGCCTTATTGTATAATAAGTCTTTAATCTAATAGTGTTTTAGCAAACAAGGTATAAGGATTAATCCATTTGTTTTAATTCAATTTACCAAACAAGGAGTAAGGATTAATGGGTTATTTTATTTAGACTAGCCAAACAAGCCTTATGGCTTTTAAATTTCAAAACTTATATAACTGATATATTTATATCAGTACTTATATTATATAATTAATATATATTATTACTATATACGTTATATTTTATAGTACGTATGTTAGAGTTAGGGACTCAGTTGAACTTTACAGAGAGAAAACTAGAGAGAATTGAGAGATATTTTAACAGGTTTTGGAGAAAAGCTTGACGATCAAAGAAGATAATATCATCATCTTCCTAATCCAAGGTAGGAGCTCCATCTTTTTCTTTAAAAAAATTTAGTTTTCTTCTTCTAAAAAGTTCTCTGTGATTTTTATAAAAGATAAATTGTTGTTATGTTTATAATTTGTAATGATTATTGATTATATGGTTGTTTTATGAGTTATATATGATTATAAGATATATTAGTTCATGTATGTATGTATTTTATGAAGAAATTATTTTACAGAGAGTTTTTATGAATGAGTATGGCTTTAGTTAAAATGGAAATTAAGGTGTAATTAGTTGTTGTATTGATAAATTGATTATAAGAATTGCTAGAGTATGCAACATCATAATCATGATGCTTAGAATTTACTGTTTTGGTTGAATAACAAAATCACAGTATTGATTTTCATGGAAGATATCAAAAATGGAGTTTTGACAAAAATATTGAAATTGGGTGTTGAATATTTGATGTTTGTGTTAATTTATGAGTAAAAACATGTTAGAAGTCTTTACTATATGTTTATATGAAGTTTATATATAAAATAGAGTGTAACTAGTCTATTAGATTCGAGCTTTTTGGCCAATTTGGCTTTTTCTTTCATGGTTGTCGAAGCTGTCAGTCGACGCTGACAGTTCGCGCCGCGGCGCGGCCCAGCAGTTCATTTCTGGCGCCGCAGCGCCATCACCATGACGTAAGCACGGCCTGTTGCACAATCACTGCGCCGCAGCGCCGGCTCATAGTATAATCGCTGCGCCGTAGCGTCGACTCAGCGCCGCAGCGCGAGCCACAGTACAAACTGTGGCGCCGCGGCGCGGCTTGGCAGAACTGTCTGACAGTTTTGTTTAAATGTACAAAACTTGAAAATAAATGTTATGTGTTTATTATAGTAATGTTAAATGATAATTTCAGTATTATTAGACTATGAAATATCATTATCTACTTGAAATATAATTGATTATGTGAATGGGTAATTCAACCCATATGAGGAATGTAATTGTTTATATAAATGTACAATGTTGGTTAGGACTAATTATGTCAATATGACATATGTTTAGGGTATCAATTCAAGTGGTAAAAGTGTAGCTTGTGCTAAAGGCAAGTTTCCTAAACCTACCTTTTACATTGAGCAAGTTTCTAAGCCTTAACTTTTGATATTTAGCAAGTTCTTTATTGTATAAGTTTTCTAATCATTGGTGTTATTGAACTAATTATTGTTTCAATTTCGATTATCATATAATGGTGTAAATTTATTTGGAGCAAGTTATTCTTGCACTTAACTTGTGGTTTAGCATGTACAATTATATACATGTTGTGGATGTTTATTATTCAATTAACCTTGTCTTATTATTGTTCAAGCAAGGTAGGTTATAATTATTCAAATTGTATGCTATTAGATTATCTCTAAAGCATGATGTCAATTTATAAACATCAATTAAACTATGATTATTCCATAGTATACAGTTATGTCGTTTGTAATCAACTAAACCTTAGTTGATTACCGTTGAATTCTAAATTACCCCATGATATATCCAAACCAAACTCACTTTGGTACGGACTTGTATTCTAAATACTGAGAAGAACAACTCTTTTATAAGAGGTTACGCTTAGCGTTGAAATGATTGTGCACAATACATTGTACGAAGGGTTGATCCCCCTAAGTATGTGAAGTCCTTATAGTCTTATGTCTGTTAAAGTTTAAGTTGAAAAATTACTTAAAACTGTGGACATGATTCGCGGTCATTAGACCCTCAATAAAGGTTAAAGCTTTCCAAAAGTTAATAGAATATATTGTTAAATTCTATTGAGTTTAATGTTGACAAATGATGTAAAAGTTTAATGATTTAATTCTTATTATTTCAAGTGGGCCTTGTTTGCTCACTCTTGCCTGTAAAATTTCTTACAGCTAAGGTTGAAACTGGTGATGTACCTAGTACCAGTAAAGGGAAAGGAAAGACAAAGCAATGCTGAAGACTTGTAATAATTGAATAGTTTATTTTCAGACTTGGTTTAAAGATTGTAATGAAGTTTATTTTAATTTTCCGCATGAATGATTGTTTGTAAAGGTTAGTTAACCTGGGAGATTTATTTAAGTTTAATCCTGTATGGGAAGGTTTTGTTATTCAATTTTATTATAATTGATAGTTAGAAATGAATGTTTTGATTACGTGAACACCAAATCCCGGTACTTCATTTCCTCAGGATTTGGTACATCACCCATCTTGAGTCCCCAAATACATGGTACTGAATACAAATACAAACTTAATTATACAACATGAGTTGAGAGTTTTTACACGAATATTGTTTCATTGACAATATCCAAACTCAAATTCAATCCTCGTTACATTTATTATCACACTAAATAGTGAGGACTACTAAAACAACCATCTCGGACCATCACTCCATTCCCCGATTAGTCCCGGCTACGTTCTCATTTCCTGAAGAGAACAATGAAAGCTAAAGGGTGAGCTCAACTAGCCCAGTAAGAAATATTATGACTAAGATAATGCAGAATAAATTATCGTTAGCCTTCAACAGTGTTAAACTGATAAAATATCATAAACATTAAGTTTAACTACAGCGGAACAAGCAATCCATTAGAAGAGTCAAGTAGAATATGAATCTACTATCTTCTATGATTTAAAAAAATTATCATCTATTTTATCGCTGAGACTCAGCTTAATAAATAAACCACATCATCGAGTCATCCCTGCACTACAGGCCAATGATATTTATTAGTATCATGACCGTAAATTATCCATGCACTACGGCCCAAGAATATTCGTATTTTCACCAATGGTCATGATCATGCCAACAACTGTCCATCAATGCACTACGGGCCAATGAAGACTTTTACCATATCATTTGTAACTTTACGATCATGATTATACCGAATAATCCTTAATCATAATCATACCAATCAACAGTCTATCTATGCACTACGGGCCAAAGATGACTTTCATAACAATATAAGCATGAGGATGATGACAATGATATAAGAATTCAATTAAATGAAAGCAAATGATAAATTTTTTAAGATTTATAATTTAATTTATTCAGAATTCAAAAATATCCAAATTGTCAACATGATAATGCTTTGTGGAGTAAAATTCAAGAATAATATTATATCAAAAATGATTTGGACCGAAAAGAAATCAATTTTTGTCATAAATAGTATCCCGGGTGAATAGTACTCGAGTAAATAGTTCTCTGTGAATAGTAATTTGGAAATAGTACCCCGTGAATAGTACCCGTCATGAAAAGCTTAAAATTTATCAAGAATGCTCAGAACAATATTTTCATGAAAAGATAATGGATGAAGCGCAAATTTCAAAGATATTCTACTAATTTCATGGAGTATAGAAGTCAAAATTTCAACAAAACGAGTATAGAATTCGGAATCTGAAACGAAATAATATTACTTACATACTACAGAGTATGGAAGAAAATATTATTTCTTTCGATTATTGAACAAAAATAATATCCCTTACCTTAAAAAGGAGAGTATTCTAACTGGTATAGCGGGGATATTCTTGAAGAAAACTTATAGTATTTTCAACGCTCAAAACTTCCTTAAACTCTAAAGAAATACGCTTAATATTATAGAAGAAGAATTATCTGATTCTGGTGTGATTTTCAATTCTAACTAAGCATCCTATTTATAGGAGAATGAAAATGATACTATTTGGAAATAATAACGGACTGCACAGTTGCCCGATTCACGGGCGCACCGGCGAAGAAATTTTTTTGAAAATTTGATTTTGTTATTCATTACTGTGTAATAAAATATTCTAATAAAACAAAAAATTTAAATAAAATATAATATATTCTATTTATAATCTAATAAAACAAAACTTATATATATATATATATATATATATATATATATATATATATATATATATATATATATATATATCAGCAACTTTTTCACCCACCACCACATTCTCACCACACTTTTCTCTCTCATTTTCTTTATTCCCTCACCCACACGACACACACACATGTTATATGTATATTCACACACCCCACACACAATACACACCTAATACTCCCTCTTTTATACGTTTCTTCCACCCCCCTTTTTCCCTGACACACACACACACACACACATATATATATATATATATATATATATATATATATATATATATATATAATTGAGATAACTTTTTACTGACAGTTTTGAAAAATGGGTAAGTGGGGGTCCAAATAACAAGCAAAAATTACCACAAATACATCGTAAAAATCCCCTCAATATCTTTAACAATATTTTTATCATCAATGTTATAAATCACAATGTTTAACAACCAGATCATTTCCAAGAAAGAAGGGGCTTTTCGATAAAGATTTTTCCCTATTGGCGCACAATTAGGTGACCAAACCTCTCCTCGACAGAACTTTTTAGACATCGTCAATATTACAAATAATAATATGAATAACTTTGTCGTCTCAATTATTAATTTAATAATATAAAATATTAACAATAATTGAATCAAATAACGTGAGATACTATGCAGCAATTACTGTGGCAATAATTGAATATAACTGAGTGACTTCTCATGTAAGCATCAATAATAATACCGTGTGCTACTATGCAACTACGCATCTTACTGTACTTTTAACACCGGATATTTCAACAGTTAACAGTAAAACTTTCGCCGTTATTTTTATAAAAAGATATTTCTATCGTTTTCTCATTCCGACAATAATTTTGTTGTGGGGTCCACTAATGATTGTGCTGTCGTACGAATATTTCATGTTAATATGAATATTCCCCGACCAATCGAATATTTTATAACAACTTGCATACTTTGCAAAATTTGTAAATATTACCCACAACTATAACATTATATCAAAACCACACCATAATATTAAAAATGATATTTCGAGAAAAATTAATCTTTATTTATGAAAATTGGGGTATTACAACCTCCCCTTCTTATGAAATTTCGTCCTCGAAATTAGGGTACGTACTTGGTATATTGAAGAGGTGAGGATACCTTGATCTCATTTCAGATTCTAACTCCTAGGTCATTTCCTCAACATCATGGTTTCTCCACAAAACTTTGACTTGAGGTATAACCTCGGAGCGTAGAATATGTTCCTTCTTATCCAAGATTTTAATAGGTACCTCTTCATACGTTAAATCTTCCGCTATCTCGTCTGGTTCTAACTCAATAATGTAATTTGGGTCTTCCACATATTTACGTAACATAGATATGTGAAAAATATTATGAACACGAGACTTACTTGGCGGTAAGGTTAGTCTATAGGCCATATTTCCTACTCGATCGAGGATTTCAAATGGGCCAATGAATCGAGATTGAGCTTTTCTCTATTTCCAAATCTCGTAACTCCCTTCCATGGAGCAACACATAATAACACATGTTCTCCCACATTGAATTCTACGTCCTTTCGATGAAGATCAACATAACTCTTTTGTCGATCTTGTTAGGTTTTATACGTTGCCGGATCATTTGAATCTTTTCTATTGTCATGCGTACAAATTCTGGTTCCAACAACGTTACTTCATCCACCCCATCCCAGCATGCTGAAGAACGACACTTGCGTCCATACAACGCCTCAAATGGAGTCATACCAATACTTGCTTGATAACTATTGTTGTAGGAGAATTCCACTAATGGAAAGAACTTGTCCCAACTTCCTTTGAAGTCAAGGAACACAAAGTCTTAATAAATCTTCAAGAGTTTGAATAGTCCTCTCCAACTGCCCGTCCGTTTGAGGATGATATGTCGAACTAAATCGTAAATCTGTGCTCATAGCTTTTTGCAAACTAACCCAAAATTATGAAGTGAATCTTAGGTCTCGATCAGAAATTATGGATACTAGCATATCATGCAGTCTTACAATCTCATTTATGTGAATACGAGCAAGACGTTCAAGTGTATAAGTTTCTCGTATAGGTAAGAAATGAGCAGACTTGGTCAATCTATCAACAATGACCCAAATTATATCTATGCCTTGAGAAACCTTGGGCAGACCAGTAACAAAATCCACGGTAATGTGCTCCCACTTCCATTCTGAAATTTCAAGTAGTTGCAATGGACCTTTTGGCACTTGATGCTCCGCCTTGACTCGTTGACAAGTTAAACACCTTGAGATAAACTCTGCTATCTCTCTCTTCATATTGGTCCACCAAAATGTATGTCGAAGATCATGATATATTTTGGTACTCCCAGGATGGATTGTAAATGGTGTGTTGTGCGCCTCCATCATGATCTTATATTTTAAATCACGGTCGTTAGGAATACAAAGTCTGGAGTTGACTCGAAGTATTCCTTCTTCATCGATTCTTGCTTCCGGAAGAGCCCCTTCTTGCACTATCTTCTTCATACGCATTAGCTCCGGGTCCGTAGCTTAAGCAGTTTTAACTTTATCGATTAAAGTCGGTTCTACTCGTATATTTGTCATCATCACATGGGTCCCTAGAGTTTTTAACTCTATATCCATCCTTTGCAAGTCATACAAAATAGGCCTTTGTGTTGACAATATCGCACTCGTACCCGCATATGATCACCTACTCAATGTGTCAGCTACCACGTTCGCTTTTTTGGGATGGTATTGAATGGCATGATCATAATCTTTCAACAGCTCGAGCCAACGTCGTTGCCGCATGTTAAGTTCCTTTTGGGTGAAGAAATATTGAGACTTTTATAATCCGTGTAGATGTCCACTTTCTCCCCATACAGGTAATGACTCCAGATCTTTAGTGCGAAAACGACTGCTACCAACTCTAGATCATGAGTAGGATAATTTCTCTCATATTATTTGAGTTGTCGTGAGGCATATGCTATGACTTTCCCATGTTGCATGAGAACACATCCTAACCCTCTGCCCGAAGCATCGTTGTAGATGACAAATCCCTCCGAACCAGATGGTATTATCAGAACAGGTGCTGAAATGAGTCTCCTCTTGAGTTCTTGAAAACTTTTCTCACATTCCTCGCTCCAACCGAATTTTATATCTTTTCAAGTCAGCTGATTTAATGGAGTAGTGATTCGAGAATACCCTTCCACGAATCTCCGATAATAACCAACTAAGCCCAAAAAGCTACGTGCTTCGGTCATTGACTTAGGTTGCTCCCAGCTTTATATTGCGTCAATCTTTTCTAGGTCAACAAATATTTCGTGATTTGATATCACGTGCCCAAGGAATGCTACTTTCTCAAGCCAGAACTCGCATTTCTTTAACTTGGCATACAACTTGTTTTCACGAAGCTTTTGGAGTATCAGCCTCCAATGTTGCTCATGATCTTCACGACTTTTGGAGTAAATGAGGATGTCATCAATAAAGACGACCATAAAGTGATCTAAATATTCCTTGAATACTCAGTTTATCTTATCCATGAAGGCAGCATGAGCATTAGTCAATCCAAAAGATATGACTAGGAATTCATAATGCCAGTACCGAGTTCTAAAAGCAGTCTTTGGAATGTCATTAGTTTTAATCTTTAACTGATGATATCCGGAACGAAGATCAATCTTTGAAAAGAATTGGTGCCTTGGAACTAGTCAAATAGGTCATCAATACGAGGCAATGGGTACTTATTTTTTATGGTGACATGATTCAACTCCCGATAATCAATACAAAGTTGCATACTCCCATCTTTCTTCTTTACGAATAGAATAGGCTGCCTAAGGAGACGTACTAGGACGAATGAAACCAATGTCTAACAATTCCTACAGTTGGGTCTTTAACTCCTGAAGTTCAATAGGAGTCATTCGATATAGGACTTTGGAAATGGGTTTTGTACCGGGTTCAAGGTCGATACAAAATTTAATTTCATGCTCTGGGGGTAGGCCAGGAAGTTCTTCAGGAATACGCCAGGAAATTTATTAACAATAGAAATATCATTCAAATCTGACGTACTTTTATTTAAATCCGTGATATGAGCTAAGAAAACTTGACATCCGTTTTTTAATAAACGAATAGCTTTATGGCTTGATATGACAGCGATTGACTTTAGTGGTTTGGTTGCTTGAATTCGCATAATAGGTTGGTTAGGAATATTAAAGCTAACAACCTTACGAAAACAATCAATTTTATCATGATGAGTAGTTAACCAATCAATCCCTAAAATTACATCCAATGCAAGTATTTTCAAAGAGATGAGATCAACAGGTAATGTGAAAGTGTCGATTTGAATCAAACAAGATTTATAAATAGTGGATGTAATGAAGGTTTCTCCCAACCGAGTTTTAACAGATAAGTCAAAGTCTAATTTCTCTGAAGTCAAATTTAAACATTGAGCACAAGCAGGTGAAATAAAAGAATTGGTAGAACCAGTATCTAATAAGGTATAGACTTCGCAAGAGTTTATGATTAGCTTACCCGTGATAACTTCGTTCGAGTTCCTTACTTTTTGGGAGGTCACGACAAACGTTGTCCCTTGAACTATCGGCTTTGACTTGTCTGGGACAACCTTTGGTGTTACCATCCCAGTTAGATTTGACTTTCACTACACGACAAAATCGAGCTAGGTGACCTTCCTTTCCGTAATTGAAACATGCTTTGGGTTGTTGCGTACAGTTTGGACTAATGTGTCCCTCCTCTCCGCATCTGTACAACCACGCGTATTAATGTACTTTTAGCACCGAATATTTCAATAGTTAACGATAAAAGTTTTGCCGTTATTTTTATAAAAAAGTTTATTTCTGTCACTTTATGTATCCGACAGTTATTCCATTGTAGGGTCTACCAATGATTGTGCCGTCACACGGATATTTCCCGACAAAAAGAATATTTTTTGACCAAATGAATATTTTATGACAACTTTCTTACTTGCAAAATTTTCACATCCACACTTATTATTCAAAATAACATTTAGAGAAAATTAAATCTTTATTCATAAAAAGTTGGGGTCTTACAACCTCCTCTTCTTATGAAATTTTGTCCTCGAAATTGGTGTACGTACCAGATATGTCGAAGATGTGAGGATACCTAATTTTTATTTCAGATTCTAGCTCTCAGGTCATTTCCTCAATATCGTGGTTTCTCCATAAAACTTTGACTTTAGTTATAACTGTGACACCCCCAAATCTGGGTACTTCATTCCCCTAAGACATGGTGTTCACTTTCCATACATTCATACTATTTACCTAAATAAAACAACATTTAAACCATAAATCCTCCCTTTAAAGGGTTACATCATTAATCCAAAAATATCCTAGGTTGTCTAACCTTAAACATAAATCAAGTGCGGAAATAAAATTAGTACATCACATCATTAATTTAAAAGTATATCATTATAACAGTAAATGAAATTACAAGTCTTCATCACTTGTACATTTTTCCCTTTCCTTTGCTATTTGAAGGCTCATTGACCTTCTCAACTTTAACTGCAATAATTATTTTTATGCAAGAGTGAGCAAAACAATTGCTCACTATATATAACAATAAATCAACAAAAGAATAATAATTGCCAATGAATTGGCTCATCAATACTAAATGGTACTCTATCAATGATAACCAACAATGAGAATCAAAATAAGAAATATGTCTGAGGGTTATAAGACCACGAACTATGTCCACGGTTACAAGTAATCTTTTAACTCTAACCTTAACAGTTATACTGTAGAGACTTCACGTACTTAGGGGGATCAGCCTTTCGTACCATGTATTGTGCACAAACATCTAAGCGCATTGCGTATCCCCTATAATAGGGTTGTTCTTCTCAGTTTTTGAGTACAAGTCCGCACCAAAGAAAGTTTGGTTTGGATAATCTTTCAAGGGTAATTTGAAGTTTAACGATCAGCAACTAGAGGACTAGTTGAATCAATAAGGTTTGATAACACAACAATTGGTCAATAATAACATAATATGGAACAATGAATAATCGGAAGCGAACTAACTATATATTGAACTCATGCTTAGAAATAACTACAAAGCATAGATATTGAATGGTAGTAACCCTTGCTTGAATAATATTGAGCTAGGGCTATGAATTATTGAATATACATTAAGTAATAACAAGCTAAAAATAAAACTTGCTCATTATGAGAATAACTTGTGTCAAGTAATTGAAATAAGACAATTCGATATTAGAAATTAGAATGCAAGAAAATTGCATTCACAATACACGAATGACAATAAAGAAACTTGTCTAGCAATAAAAAAGTTAGAATACATCGATAAGTACTAGAATTCAAATCTTGTCCGAATAAAGTTATAGTTTACTTAAATAATGATTAGGAATACAAGAATTTGCTTAATTAAAGTTTAAAGTAAGAGACATGCTCAATGTAAATAGATAGGTTTAGAAACTTGCCTCGAGCGTACGCTATAATATTAAACTCACGTTCACCTACATATAGGTTTAGAACCACCATCTATTAGATATACTAACATTCACGTTCCAACATAACACGCATTTCTAGTTAGACTTATTATTTCAATACAAGTCTTACATTTTCAGAAAATCCAAGTGTTAACATCACAACACTTATCTAACATTCATTGTATAAACTAAGTTATAACATAACACGTTCATAAATTATAATAATTTAAAACTTTGAAACTACTAACCACCTAACACGATTCTGTTTTAACCATGTTATCACATGTTTGACACCTTAACACAACCTTAGACCAAGCTATAGGGGTGTTTCAAGGTCTGTAATAGCAGCAGAACAAACTGTCTCAGATTAGTGTATGGCGCAGCTGCTCCATACATAGGCTTGGAATCTGCTCAGCTGCGTCGGCGCAGCTGCGCAGTTTTTAGCCTAGGCACTAGCGCAGCTGTGCTGGTGCACAGACAAAGGCAGAGACGACATAAACAGTAGCCGTTTTTAGCCCAACTAACACAAATTTCACCCACCAAACAGTGAAATTAACATATAAAATAAATATAACATTATCATAAACATGATTGTTAACATATTCATCCAATTAAAATAATTTAACATCAACTAAAACTAGTTTAATTTCTCAAATTTCAAGTTTTCATATAAAAACTCATTTTTTTGACATCTCTTGAAAAATCATCACTGTAATCTCTATACTTGACCAAATCACTTCATTCAAATTACGTTATGCTCGTTTCTTAACGAACTAGCATGAACAAGCTTCAATTTGCAGTTTAACATACAATTGATCATCAAAATTGATACTTACATAAGCCATATGAAAAATACAAATACTGACATTATTTTCTTCCTATTGTCAAACGAAATTAGCATACAATTCTAGTTTAAACACAAATTCTAGCATCACAACGCATATAACTACCATAATTCAGTTACATTACAACAATTTGGAAGAAATAGAATTCACAGACCATATAAAGTTGTACAGTAAACCCATATATATATATATATATATATATATATATATATATATATATATAATACTAAGGTTTAGATAAAATACCTTCAAATGGTCGAACAATCCTTGCTAAACTCTGAAGTAGCTGGAAATTGCTTAAGTTCTCTCTCAATTCTTTGTAATCCTTCTTCTCAGACTGTTCTTAGTTTAAGCCAAATACTCAATCACGTAAACTCACTAACACTTCAGCGCAAAGAAAAAAACTGATAAACCTTAATATGTCTACTAATTATAATATCAGTTATATCGCGTAGGTTACAAATATATTATATTTATTATTTATTTTATTTATATTATTATAATTCAAAATTTGAAAATTCAAAAGCCATAAGGCTTTGTTTGGCAAAACCTTTTAAAATTAAAGACTTAATATTTTAAGCCTTGTTTGGCAAAACTCAATTAAACTCCTGTAAATTATTTTAATAAACAATTTAGTTTATGATTTATAATCACATATTATATATTTGGATTTCCATATCCACATTAACTAAATAAATTAATTCCACATAATATATTTTAAATAAATATTTCACTTAAACAAATATCACAAAATTATAATTTTATTATAATTTTATTTAATAATTTAACATACCACTTTAAATTATTAAAACAACAATATAACATCTCATGCCATATTACAACTCTCTAAATTACAAATTAATTTAATTTAGATTATTATCTAATAAATTGCATTCATAAATATTTATTAATAATAACCACATCCATAAAATATTTATTTCATCAATTTCAACAATAAACACATCAAATAAATATTTATATAATCCAATTAATATTTAATATTACAATTTGAAATTTCTAAATTGTTACATCCTTCCCTCCTTACAAGGATTTTGTCCCCAGAATCACAACTCAAACAATCAAATCGTCACATTCTTCACTTCTTACAAAGATTCTGTCCCCAGAATCGAAGACCTAAACAAACAACTCAGGATAATTTTTCATCATTTCAGCTTCGAGTTCCCACGTTGCCTCTTCGACATTGTGGTTTCTCCATATCATCTTCACAGAAGGTATCACTTTATTCCTGAGCACTTGTTCTTTCCTATCGACTATCTGGATAGGAATCTCTTCATAAGACAAATCTTTACTAAACTACAACAGTTCATACTTGATCACATGTTTGTAATCGGGTTTATATGGTCGCAAAACCGACACATGAAAAACATTGTGCACATGCTCTAATTCTGGAGGTAAAGCTACCTCGTAAGCTACTTCTTCCACTCTTCGTAGTATCTCGAACGGACGAATAAATCTTGGGCTGAGCTTTCCTTTCTTGCCAAAACGAATTTTTCCCTTCCAGGGAGAAACTTTCAGGAACACGAAATTTCCTGCTTCAAATTCACGATTCTGCCTGTATTGATCATCATACTTTTTCTGTCGATCTTGAGCAGCTACCAATTTTTCTCTGATGAGTTTTATAACTTCAGCGGTCTGCTGTACCAGTTTTGGGCCTAACAGTTGACGTTCACTAACTTCATCCTAGCATAGTGGAGTTCTGCACTTTCTACCGTATAAAGTTTCATAAGGCGGAATGCCTATGCTTGCGTGGTAACTGTTATTATAGGTGAATTCTACCAACAGTAAATGATCATCATAGTTTCCTTTAAAATCCATGATGCACGCTCTAAGCATATCTTCTAACGTCTGGATTGTTCGTTCGCTTTGCCCATCAGTTTGCGGGTGATATGATGTACTCATCTTCAGTTGCATTCCAATACATTCTTGTAATTTCTTCTAGAAATTTGATGTGAACCTCAGATATCTGTCTGATACAATTGATATTGGAACTCCATGTCTCGTCACGATTTCTTTAACATATAGTTTTGCCAGCTGATCTAGATTAAATCTAATCTTTATTAGCAAAAAGTGTGCAGATTTTGTCAGTCTGTCCACTATCACCCACATCATATCGTATTCTTTCTGAGTCGTTGGAAGACCTACCACAAAATCCAATGTAATATGCTCCCATTTCCATTCTGGTATTTCTAATGATTGAAGTAATCCGCTTGGTCTCTGATGCTCGGCCTTCACTCTCTGACATGTCAAGCACTGTGCAACGCATTCTGCAACGTCTCTTTTCATATTTGGCCACCAAAAATGTCGCCACAAATCTTGATACATTTTCGTACTTCCCGGATGAATCGAATATCTTGAGCTATGAGCTTCTGTTAAGATTTCATCTTTAATCTCCAGTACTGCTGGAACCCAAATTCTTCCCTCGAACCTCAGTAACCCTTCCGTATCGATCTTGTATTTTGCATCACTACCCTCACCCACTTTCTCTTTGATCGTTTCACATTCTGCATCTTGTAGCTGAGCATTCTCCACTTTGTCCACCAAAGTTGGACTAGCTTCCATCTGGTATAATTTTTCATCGGTTTTTCCATCGCTGAAATAAGCTCTTCCTGGTTGGTTAACAACATCAACTTTTCCCGACCTTTTCTGCTTAAAGTATCTGTAACCACATTCGCTTTGCCTGGATGATAAACGATCTCATAATTGTAATCTTTTATCAATTCCATCCATCTTCTTTGACGCATATTTAGGTCCTTCTGTGTGAAAATATACTTCAGACTCTTATGGTCTGTGTAGATCTCACACTTTTCTCTGTAGAGATAATGTCTTCATATCTTCAGAGCAAACACAACCGCCACCAACTCTAAATCATGAGTCAGATACCCTTTTCTCATAATCTTTCAATTGCCTTGATGCATACGTAATGACCTTGCCATTTTGCATAAGGACACATCCTAAACCATTGTGTGAAGCATCACTATACACCATAAAGTTTTCTGTATTATCTAGTAATGACAACATGGGTGCCACACTTAACTTCTTCTTCAAATCTTAAAAACTCTCTTCACACTTCTCCGTCCAAACAAATATTACAGCTTTCCTTGTCGAATTTGTTAGCGGAGTGGTTATCTTGGAAAAATCTTGAATAAATCTTCTATAATAACTGGCCAGTCCCAAGAAACTCCTCATCACCGACGGTGTTCTTGGTTGTTCCCAATTTATCACAGCTTTGACTTTTAATGGATCCACTAAAATTCCATCCTTGTCAATTACATGCCCAAGAAATTGCACACGATCTAGCCAAAATTCGCACTTAGAGAATTTCGCGTACAACTTTTCCTTTCTTAGTGTCTCTATCGTCAAATGTAAATGTTCTACGTGTTCTTCTTGAGATTTTGAGTACACCAGTATGTCATCGATAAATACCACCACAAACTTGTCTAAAAATGGTTTAAACACCCTGTTCATCAAATCCATGAACGCTGCAGGGGCGTTTGTCAAACCAAAAGACATCACCAAAAATTCGTAATGTCCATACCGAGTTCAGAATGCCGTCTTCGGTACATCCTCCTTCCTTACTTTTAGTTGGTGATACCCACTTCTCAAATCTATTTTTAAGAAATATCTAGCACCTTTCAATTGATCAAACAAGTCATCTATTCTTGGCAACGGATATTTATTTTTAATAGTGACTTTGTTCAACTCCCTATAATTAATGCAAATACGCATTGATCCATCATTCTTCTTCACGAATAACACCGGCGCTCCCCACGGTGATACAATAGGCATAATATATTTCTTGTCTAGAAGCTCTTGCAGTTGTATCATTAGTTCCTTCATCTTCACCGGAGCCATTTTGTACGGGGCCTTCGATATCGGAGCAGTTCCTGGAGCTAAGTCGATCACAAACTCAATTTCTCTGTCATCCGAAAGTCCTGGCAAATCTTTCGAAAACACGTCTACAAAATCCTTAACCACTGGTATCTCCTCCAATTTCGTCTCCTTCTTCTTTTGAGTATCGACTATGTAGGCTAAATATCCTACATAACCTTGACTCAACAACTTCTTGGCCTGCATAATCATCAGACATCTCATTTGTCTAGGCGATTTGCTACCATAGAAAACTACCTTTGACGGAGTCATAAGGTTTACACATTTCTTTTGGCAATCAATTACCACTCCGTAATTGAATAGCCAATCCATTCCCAAAATAACAACAAACTCTCCAAGTCTAATTGGAATTAAATCTACCATCATGATATTCCCCTTAATGTTCACCCTACAGTTCTTGTATATGAACCTAACTGGTATTACTTCCCTATTCGCAATTTCTATATTTAATGGGAAATTCAATTCCTCACTAGGTATTTCTAACTTCTTAGCCAATTCATCAGATATAAATGAGCAAGTAGCACCCGAATCAAACAATACGTATGCATTTATATCATTGATTGGGATAATACTTGACATGATATCTTTTGATTGCACCGCGTCCTGCACCGTCATATTGAAGGTTCTTGTTGTGGGCTTATTTGTTGACGTTGGTCCAGCAATAGTCAGTGTACCTCCACCGCCATTTCCCTTGCTTCCAGCTGTCTCACCAAATTTCTTTTTTGGACACTCACGAGCAAAATGATCCTTCGACCCGCAGGTGTAACAACCATTCTTCTTGGGTTGGTTGCAATTTGGGGCAATATGACCCTCCTGGCCACAATTAAAGCACACACGTTTTCCCATTAAGCACATACCCGTGTAAAACTTTCCTCATGTAGCACATGCGTCAATCTTCTTCTTCTCTTGGTTACCTTTATGATTTCCAGCTCCCACATTTACATTCCACTTCCTCTTCAAACTATTGTTGCCTTTTCCACAGTTACTACCTCCACCATTTTTAGCTTCACCTTCATTCTTCTTCTTCTCTACTCTTGGTTGTGCTTTGTTACAGCCTCGCCTCCACTCTCAGTAAGAATTGCTTTCTCAAGCACCGACGTAAACATTTTTAACTAGAACAGTGAAACTCTGCTGTACAACCAGGGCTTCAGTCCCTGCTCAAATCTTCTTGCCTTGCGCTCATCCGTATTCACTTGATATGGCGCAAACCTTGCTAACTCGTTGAATTTTGCGGTATATTCTGATACCGTCATTGTGCCCTGTTTTAGTTCCAAAACCTGCACCTCCATCTGATTCTTCGAACTCTCATGGAAATAGGTCTCGAAGAATATCTCCTTAAACCTATCCCTAGTCATAATCCCTTGACCTCCTCGAGTTTTATTGGCCTGCCACCAATAACAAGCCTCTGCTTTCAACATGAATGTTGCAAAAGCAGTCTTCTGATCATCCCCTACCCTCGCAACATCAAAAACCTTCTCTATCTGTAACAACCCGATATTTTCTAAATAAATAAATAAGAAATTTTGCGTATAAATTTTTTTTATATATTAAGGATAAGGATTTGTACATATATATATATATATATATATATATATATATATATATATATATATATATATATATATGTGTGTGTGTGTGTGTGTGTGTGTGTGTGTGTGTGTGTGTGTGTGTGTGTGTGTGTGGTAAATAAAAATATATTTATTACATAAATGTTTACAAGTAAATTTATTTTAGAATTATTGATTATTAAAAAGTATATTTTTATAATAATTAATTTTATAATGGAAATATTTTTATTAATTATTTTCCATAAAAATATAAGCATATATTATTTAAATAATATATGAAATGATTTTTAGAATAATTATAATAATTATTTTATTATATGAATTTTAGTACAAGTTATTAAGTGAATTATTTTACCTTAATTATTAACGTTAAATATGAAGAATAAATCAGATATGGAATCCAAACCCTAATTTTAGATTATTGTCAAGGTATGAGAATAATAATATAATATTAATTATATTTTGATTTTTTAGTGCTATAAATATGTACTGTATGTACGTATTGTCGATGATTGGTCAATTATGATATTTAATTTCAAAATCCTAATATTATTTGGTTAACCCCTAATTTTACTAGGGGAAACCCTAATTTGGAAATCAACTGTGAGTTTAAGACTGTTATATAACGGTGTTATATGTTTTATGTTATGTATTATATAATGATTAGATTAATTAGGTCAACCCTAATTAACATTTAGATTTGTTAATTTCTAGAAACCCTAATTTCCAATTTAAAACCCTAATTGCTATTTTCGCAAGGTTAATGATAATCATATGATCTAAACCTAATGTTCCTGTATAAAGTAATTAGAAAATTAATCATAATTAGAAAACCCAAATTTCAAAATTTTAGAAACTAAAAGTTATTTAATTTTTATTTAACTTTATTTTTTTTGTGCAAACCATAGTTGTTAAATCCTACATTTGGTTTGTGCTAAACCTTAGGGTTAAACCTTAAGGGTCAAACCCTAAGGGTTTGCGAGGATGACAATAGTGCCATTAAAATTCTATGCAAAAAGACTAAAATACCCCTAGTTAGATTTTATTTAGTATGTAAATTATATAGCTTGACAAGTGTAGGAGTTGGTGACCAAACCCAACAACTCCACATGCTCAAAATTGCCAGCACTCAGCTTCAATACCAGCCATTACATACATCTAGACTAGTATAAATAGAAGTGGAAAGAGAAAAAGTGTACATTTTGCTCATTTTGTGCACTACACTCAAACCTTTTCTCTCAAGTCCCACACCTCCAAAATTCTTTTAGTTTTTCAGTCAAGAAACAAGCCCCACGTCCATCCCTAACAAATCAGAAGCATAGAAATCAAAATCGATCAAGAAGGTATAAACCAACCCTAGAAAAATATGTCCATGATTCCATGTTTGATGTTGTTTTTGTGTGTTAAACATGTTAGATATGGTGTCTAAGGATGATCCAGGTTGATAGATGTTAGATCCATAACATCTAGAGGCTCGAATTTGAAGATTTGCAAAATCTGGAAAAAATTTATTTTGTGGTCTGACATCAAATGTCAGAGGCTTTAAATCTCAGCCTGTTTATGCTTTTTGTGTTTTGATGGTTCATACTAGTAGTCTGCTATGTAGTCTTTAATCTGGAACAAGAATCAGACTTAGATCTGGTCTAGATAGCAAGATATTCAAGGTCAAACGTGGTTGATCGGCCATGACCAGGCGTTTCTGGGTAACCCAGAAACAGCCCAGAACCGGCCTGACAACATCTTTGACCGTCTTGATCTGTCAGTGTATTGGTGTTCTGATAATGTTTATGTATCTAAGTTGTAGTGTGTAGGTTATACTACATATGTATGCCTTAACATTTCCTAATAATTAAACTTAGTAATCGTAGTGGATGGTCAAACCAGGCAAGTCGATCATGTTCTCTATTTTCTAGGTAACTCAGAAAACATATGAACATGTCGACTGACATGGTTTGACCGGAGCATACATGTTGATTGTGTTGTTATTGTCATACTTTTATGTGATAGATCTATTGTCATACATGTTGGTTACACACTGAAACGTTCATATCACAAAAACATTACATGTATTGCAAGTTGTGGAAGCCCAAAGTAGGCCTCACACACTGTTCTTCATTTCTGGGAAACCCAGAAATGAAGAACGGCTCTGACAGCCACTTCGGACGATCAGATATGCTTTGTTATGTATTATATGGTTGTGATTGTTGTTGTATCGTATAGTACTACATTAGTTCTATAATATGTGAGCAATAGATAGTCCAGAAACAACTTGGTATGATCATAAATCACGGTCAAACTAGGCCACTTGATCACTGACTTGAAGTTATGGGTTTGGCCAAGAACATGAAGAACACCTATAGCGACGGTTCTGTCGCTATAGGTGGCCTTTAGTGACAGACAGTATATTATTTTCCGGAAATTAATTAATAAATAGAAAAAAATAGTTTTTAATTATTAAAAATACAAAATAAATTATTAAAAATTATTTTAAATTCCAAAAATTAGTTTTTAATTATTTTAAATATATTTCATAAATATTTAATATTTTTGGAATATTAAAGGTATTTAATTTATTTAATTAAATTATTAAATAAATTAGTTAAAAATAATTTTAATACTTGAAAAATCATTTAAAATTATATTATGATATAATAAAATATTTTAAGTTATTTTTAATGACTTTTAATATTTTGTGATAAATTTCATTAATAAATTAATATTAATGATAGTTAAATTATTTACTAAATGAATTAAATTAATTAATTAAAAATATTTTATTATATTAAAAATCATTTTAAATAATAATAAGGTATTTAAAAATATTTTAAGTTATAAAATATAACTTTTAATATTTAAAGATAAATTTCATTAATTAATTATTATTAATGATATTAAAGTTATTTAATAATTATATTAAATAATTTAGTTTAAAAATGATTTTAATAATCATTTTAAATGAAAATAAAGTGTTTAAAGATATTTTAAGCTATAAAACATAACTTTTAATATTTAAAGAATAATTTCATTAATAATTAAATATTAATGATTATTAAGTTATTATTAATGATATTAAATTTATTTAATAATTATATTAAATAAATAGTTTATAAATGGTTTTATTAATTTAAAAATCATGTAAAAGGGATATAAATGAATTAAAAATATTTTAAGACATACTTAATGACTTTTTAATATTTTGATAAATAAAACATTAATACTTTAATATTAATGATAATTACTTAAAAATAATTTTAAATGTTTTAAAAATCATTTAAGAGTAATATTAATACTTTAAAAGTATTTCAAGTTATTATAAATAACTTTAATATTTTGAAAATAATTTCATTAATAGTTTAACATTGATTAAATATTAATGATAATAGAATTGATTAGTATTTAAATCAATTAAATATGATTTTGATGTTTGAAAATTCATGATAAATCATAATAAATGTTTTAAAATTATACTGAATCATTTAAAAATAATATGACTGATACTAAGTTATAGTATAGAGTCTTAGACTCGATAATTACCCGATAAAGTTGTCGGTACACCGACATATTTCAGAAATTGATATGGACTTAGATAATGTGATTAGATAAGTGATTATTTGTGATTCAATGGTTATTAAACATATGTGCCAATGTGATTAGGGTATGTGCTGACTGTAATAAGCAATGTTATGTGTTATAGTATATTGTTCTAATCGAACGAATGATCTGATTAATGATAGGTCGTGCTATAAACGATAAAACTAAATTGTGAACTGTAAGCATCGCATCAGGCAAGTATCTTACCTTTGCATTTCTTTTATGCAATGGACATGCGTAAGAAGTTTCAGAATTATATTATTATTATGCTATATTATTAAATCTATTGTGATATATTCTATATCCCCGATCATTGTTTATCAACATGTTAGTATATGATAATTCATATATATATTATGTTCGTTAATTTCTAAATATGGTTATACGAGTGACCCCATTTGGATAATCATTTTATTTAATCACATGTTGATATATATATATATATATATATATATATATATATATATATATATATATATATATATATATATATATATAAGCTGTCTAAGCTACTTGATCAGCTAGACACAAATTCAGAAATATCGTTGAATAAGTTAAAACCTTTTTGTATCCAATCAAATTTTTTTGGTTCGGATTCCAGTCTAAGTATGAACATCCCGATTACGGGAAAACTTTTATGCGCCCAAGGCGGACAGAGTGAACGATCTTATCGTTCTTGTAATGTAGTATTGATCAATACAGGGCACATTGGGCAGATCACCCTCGTGCCTGTAAGTTATGACGGTTTGCGGATGAAGTCCTGCTAAACCTTAGTAAAAACTAAAAACAATGTTCATAGTATGTCGACTACCCTATATATATAGTCTATACGTAGTTTCAAAAATTTGAGATAGAATTGTTATGTTATTATTATCGATTCAGTTTACTTCACAACTATAAATTTGTTGTAGAAGTGATGTACAAAGAAAACATTTATTTCTTTCAGCTAATTATATTTATAATTGTTATTACTTGCTGAGCACTCAAATGCTCACCCTTGCTTTAAATTAAATGTTTTCAGCTAGGCATGAACAACTCGAAGGTTCAGACAAGAACAAGTGAAAAGGAAAGCAAACAAAACATGTTTAAATGGTGTCTTTTGTAATAGTTAGAATGTATTTAAGATAATGATATGTATTATATATCATGTAAAAAATATAGTAAAGGTTACGTACTTGGGATTAGACTTTGATAAATGTAAGTTAAGTTAATATTTATATTATTGTTATTATTATTAGTATTATTTCGCTCAT
Source organism: Panax notoginseng (assembly GCA_016801055.1). NCBI lineage: Eukaryota > Viridiplantae > Streptophyta > Magnoliopsida > Apiales > Araliaceae > Panax > Panax notoginseng. The sequence goes on along the minus strand of CM029020.1, from coordinate 137,358,648 downwards.
AGAAATGGTATCGTGAAGAACCGAGTTTGAGTTTCAAGTACCCGAGTTTGGGGTCTTTACACTATCTCCATGATCCAGGTCTGTGCCTCAACCAAATTCATTGACCCACGAAACTCAGGTGGTCCAACAGCCTTGAAGTCCTTAAAAGTTATACCTTGATTCTGAGGTTTATTCTACAATGCTCCCGTCAATAGCGTTATGAATTGCTGAACTAGATTAGCCCTAGCATTGCTATTATTGGTAGGTCCCTGTCGTGGTTGTTGTCTTCGAGGCATTTTCTGTTAAAAAATACACCCATTAGATTATTACTCAACTCCTTTAAGTAATTTCTACTTAACTTGCATCTCATAAAGGAAATCATCACATAACATATAACACTTTGGATAATAACTTTTATTCATTCATAATCTTTTTGAAAAACATAAGAACAATAGCATCACTGCTATTTACATTACTTTCCTAAACTTACTAAAGTTTCAGGACCGCATCATCATCATATCCCATAGGTTATATAACACTTGGAATTTACATTTTATTTATCATATTAATAATCTCATATCAAGTACATTCCCTACAATGTTCTACTAAGATACTGCGTAGCCTTTTGACGCACTTCCTCCATGATTCGGAACATTGTTCTGCGATCTAATATGAATGATGGCAGCGTCTCGAACTGAATAGGATAACCCATGACCCGATCTTGAGCTTGATTAATCACGATGTTGAATACGTTGTTCATCTCCTCCATCTTCATCCTCTTTGCTTGCGCGTCTCTCTCTGCCATTCCGGCTCGTTGATATACTTCTTCGTACGCGTCTTCGGCTCTTGCCCTCTTAGTAGTCTCTTCCCTCAGCTTGTTCTTCTGTACTGCGATCTCGCTGTCATTTGTTCATTCTTTTCTTCAGTGTGGACTAGCTTTTCTTCGACATTAGTCAGTCGTTCATCTCGATCCTGGATCTCGTCGTCCTTCTGTGCCATCAAGGTCTGTTTCTCAGCTACTATCTCTTGTAACTCCACGACGGTATCCTAAAGTTCCACATTACAGTCGTAGACTTCATCGTACATACGAGCAGCTATCGAGTTCAGTGGAATCCCTTCCTCCTCGTCCTCGTCATCCTCTTTCCCCTGTAGTAGCTTAACGGGATCCTCCTCATCTGTTTCTACCTCATCATCCTCGTCTTCAACCACTGTGACCAACGGGGTTGCTTCCCGTGGCAGTAGTTGTTCCCACACCACCTGAACATCTCGAGACTCCTCCTCTCTAGGCATCTGAGGACCTTCCTCCCTAGCCTGACTGGATTCTCCGACATTAGTCATCCTGACAACAAAATTTTAAGTTTTAATTACTAATCATTACTACTCGACACTCACGCGCACATAAATTGTAATCACATAAGCACATAAGTGTTTTATTACTTCTTCTTTAAAACTCGATAAGAGTTTATCACTACTATCTTTTCAAAGGTTACTTCCTAAGGCTTTTCTCCACCTAAGGTTCATAACCTAAGGCTTTGATACCAACTTGTGATACCCCCAAATATGGGTACTTCATTCCCCTAAGACCCAGTGTTCACTTTCCATACATTCATACTATCTACCCAAATAAAATAACATTTAAACCATAAATCCTCCCTTTAAAGGGTTACATCATTAATCCAAAAATATCCCATGTTGTCTAACCTTAAACATAAATCAAGTGCGGAAATAAAATTATTACATCACGTCATTAATTTAAAAGTCTATCATTATAACAGTAAATAAAATTACAAGTCTTCATCACTTGTACATTTTTCCCTTTCCTTTGCTATTTGAAGGCTCATCGACCTTCTCAACTTTAGCTGCAATAATTATTTTTATGCAAGAGTGAGCAAAACAATCGCTCACTATATAAACCATAAATCAACAAAAGAATAATAATTGCCAATGAATAGGCTCATCAATACTGAATGGTACTCTATCAATGATAACCAACAATGAGAATCAAAATAAGAAATATGTCTGAGGGTCATAAGACCACGAACTATGTCCACGATTAAAAGTAATCTTTCAACTCTAACCTTAACAGTTATACTGTAGGGACTTCACGTACTTAGGGGGATCAGCCCATCGTTCCATGTATTGTGCACAAACATCTAAACGCATTGCATATCCCCTATAATAGGGTTGATCTTCTCAGTTTTTGAGTACAAGTCCGCACCAAAGAAAGTTTGGTTTGGATAATCTTTCAAGGGTAATTTGAAGTTTAACGGTCAGTAACTAGAGGACTAGTTGAATCAATAAGGTTTGATAACACAACAATTGGTCAATAATAACATAATATGGAACAATGAATAATAGGAAGCGAACTAACTATATATTGAACTCATGCTTAGAAACAACTACAAAGCATAGGTATTGAATGACAGTAACCCTTGCTTGAATAATATTAAGCTAGGGTTATGAATTATTGAATATACATTAAGTAATAACAAGCTAGAAATAAAACTTGCTCATTATGAGAATAACTTGTGTCAAGTAATTGAAATAAGACATTTCGACATTAGGAATTAGAATGCAAGAAAATTACATTCACAATACACGAATGACAATAGAGAAACTTGTCTAGCAATAAACAAGTTAGAATACATCAATAAGTACTAGAATTCAAATCTTGTCCTTATAAAGTGAAAGTTATAGTTTGCTTAAATAATGATTAGGAATACAAGAATTTGCTTAATGAAAGTCTAAAGTAAGAGACCTGCTCAATGTAAAAAGATAGGTTTAGAAACTTGCCTCAAGCGTACGCTATAATATTAAACTCAAGTTCACCTACATATAGGTTTAAAACCACCATCTATTAGACATACTAACATTCACGTTCCAACATAACACGTATTTCTAGTTAGACTTATTATTTCAATACAAGTCTTACACTTCATTCAAACCATGTTATAGGGGTGTTTCAAGGTCTGCAGTAGCAGCAGAATAAACTATCTCAGATCAGTATATGGCGCAGCTGCGCCATACATAGGCTTGGAACCGGTGCAGCTGCGCAGTTTTTAGCCTTGGCATCAGCGCAGCTGCGCTGGTGCACAGACAGAGGCAGAGACGGCATGAATAGTAGCCGTTTTTAGCCCAACTAACACGAATTTCACCCACCAAACACTGAAATTAACATATAAAATGAATATAACACTATCATAAACATGATTGCTAACATATTCATCCAATTAAAGTAATTTAACATCAACTAAAACTAGTTTAATTTCTCAAATTTCAAGTTTTCATATAAAAACTCATTTTTTTGACATCTCTTGAAAAATCATCACTGTAATCTCTATACTTGACCAAATCACTTCATTCAAATTACGTTATGCTTGTTTCTTAATGAACTAGCATGAACAAGCTTCAATTTGCAGTTTAACATACAATTGATCATCAAAATTGATACTTACATAAGCCATATTAAAAATACATATATTGACATTATTTTCTTCCTACTGTCAAACGAAATTAGCATACAATTCTAGTTTAAACACAAATTCTAGCATCACAACGCATATAACTACCATAATTCAGTTACATTACAACAATTTGGAAGAAATAGAATTCACAGACCATATAAAGTTGTACAATAAACCCATATATATATATATATATATATATATATATATATATATATATATATATATATATATATATAATACTAAGGTTTAGATAAAATACCTTCAAATGGTCGAACAATCCTTGCTAAACTCTGAAGTACCTGGAAATTGCTTAAGTTCTCTCTCAATTCTTTGTAATCCTTCTTCTCAGACTGTTCTTAGTTTAAGCCAAATACTCAATCACGTAAACTCACTAACACTTCAGCGCAAAGAAAAAAACTGATAAACCTTAATACGTCTACTAATTATAATATCAGTTATATCGCGTAGGTTATAAATATATTATATTTATTATTTATTTTATTTATATTATTATAATTCAAAATTTGAAACAAAACCTTTTAAAATTAAAGACTTAATATTTTAAGCCTTGTTTGGCAAAACTCAATTAAACTCCTTTAAATTATTTTAATAAACAATTTAGTTTATGATTTATAATCACATATTATATATTTAGATTTCCATATCCACATTAACTAAATAAATTAATTCCACATACTATATTTTAAATAAATATTTCACTTAAACAAATATAACAAAATTATAATTTCATTATAATTTTATTTAATAATTTAACATACCACTTTAATTTATTAAAACAACAATATAACATCTCATGTCATATTACAACTTTCTAAATTATAAATTAATTTAATTTAGAATATTATCTAATAAATTTCATTCATAAATATTTACTAATAATAACCACATCCATAAAATATTTATTTTATCAATTTCAACAATAAACACATCAAATAAATATTTATATAATCCAATAAATATTTAATATTATAATTTGAAATTTTTGAATTGTTACATCATTCCCTCCTTACAAGGATTTTATCACCAGAATCACAACTCAAATAATCAAATTGTCACAATAACCTTTGAGCGTAGTATATGTTCCTTCTTATCCAAGATTTTAATAAGTAACTCTTCATACGTTAAATCTTCTGCTATCTCGTCTGGTTCTAATTCAATAATGTGGTTGTGATCTTTCACATATTTACGTAACATAGATATGTGAAAAATATTATGAACACGAGATATACTTGGTTCTAAGGCGAGTCTATAGGCCACAGTTCCTACTCGGTCGAGGATTTCAAATGGACCAATAAATCGAGGATTGAGCTTTCCTCTCTTTCCAAATCTCGTAACTCCTTTCTATGGAGCAACACGTAACAATACATGATCTCCAACATTTAATTCTACGTCCCTTCGATAAAGATCAACATAACTCTTTTGTCGATCTTGTGAGGTTTGTATACGTTGCTAGATCATTTAAATATTTTTCGTAGTTATACATACCAATTCTGGTCCCAACAACGTTACTTTTACCCACCTCATCCCAGCATACTGAAGAACGACACTTTCATCCATACAACGCCTCAAATGGAGCCATGCCTACACTTGCTTAATAACTGTTGTTGTAGGAGAATTCCACTAATGGTAAGTACTTGTCCCAACTTCCTTTGAAGTCTAGGACACACTTAATAGATCTTGAAGAGTTTAAATAGTCCTCTCCAACTGCCCGTTTATCTGAGGATATGCAGAATTGACTCATAAATCTGTGTCCATAGCTTTTTGCAAACTGACCCAAAATCGTGAAGTAAATCTTGGGTTTTGATAAGAAACTATGGATACTGGCATACCATACAGTCTTATAATCTCATTTATGTATATACGAGCAAGACGTTCAAGTGAATATATTTCTCGTATAGGTAAAAAATGAGCAGACTTGGTTAACCTATCGACAATTACCCAAATTGCATATATGCCTTGAGAAATCTTGAGAATACCAGCAACGAAATCTATATTAATGTGCTTCCACTTCTATTCTGGAATTTAAAGTGGTTGCAATGGACCTTTTGGTAGTTGATGCTCCGTCTTGACATGTTGACAAGTTAAACACCTTGAGATAAACTCCGCTATCTCTCTCTTTATATTGCTCCACAAAAATGTATGTTGAAGATCACGATACATTTTGGTACACCCAGGATGGATTGTAAATGGTGTGTTGTGTGCCTCCATCATGATTTTATACTTCAAATCAGAGTTGTTAGGAATCCAAAGTCAAGTTGACTCGAAGTATTCCTTCTTCGTCGATTCTTGCTTCTGGAATAGCACCTTTTTGTACTTTCTTCTTCATATGCATCAGCTCCGGGTCTGTAGCACTCAGCCTTAACTTTATCGATTAAAGTCGGTTATGCTATATTTGACATCATCACGTGGGTCCCTAAAGTTTTTAACTCTATCTCCATCCTTTGTAAATTATACAAAATGGGCCTTTGCGTTGACAATATCGCACTCGTACCTGCATATAATCTTCTACTCAATGCGTTAGCTACCACGTTCGCTTTTCTAGGATAGTATTGAATGGTATGATTGTAATCTTTTAACAGCTCTAACCAATGTCGTTGTCGCATATTGAGTTCCTTTTGGGTGAAGAAATATTTGAAGTTTTTTTGATCTGTATAGATCTCCACTTTCTCCCTATACAAGTAATGTCTCCAAATCTTTAGCACGAAAACGACTGTTGCCAACTCTAGATCATGAGTAGGATAATTCATCTCATATTCTTTGAGTTGTCGTGAGGCATAGGCTATGACTTTCCTATGTTGCATGAGAACACATCATAATCCTTTGCCTGAAGCATCGTTGTAGATGACAAATCCCTCTGAACTTGATAGTATTTTCAGAACAGGTGCTGAAATGAGTCTCCTCTTAAGTTCTCAGAAACTCTTCTCACATTCCTCGCTCCATCCAAATTTTATATCTTTTCGAGTCTGCTGAGTGGCAATTCGAGAAAATCATTCCACGAATCTCCGATAATAACCAGCTAAGCCCAGAAAGCTACGTACTTCGGTTACTGACTTAGGTTACTCCAAACTTTGTATTACTTCAATCTTCACCGGGTCAACTGATATTCCATGATTTAATATTATCACGTGCCCAAGGAATGCTATTTCCTCAAGCCAGAACTCATATTTCTTCAACTTGACGTATAGCTTGTTTTCACGAAGCTTTTGGAGTATCAGCCTCAAGTGTTGCTCATGATCTTCATGGCTTTTAGAGTATATAAGGATGTCATCAATAAAGACAACCACAAAATGATCCAAATATTCCTTGAATACTAGGTTCATCATATCTATGAAGGCAGCAGGAGCATTAGTCAATCCAAAAGATATGATTAGTAATTCGTAATGCACGTACCGAGTTCTGAAAGAAGTCTTTGGAATGTTATCAGTTTTAATTTTTAACTGATGATATCAAGAACGAAGATCGATCTTTGAAAAGAATTTGGCACCTTGCAACTGGTCAAACAGGTCATCAATGCGAGGTAACGGGTACCAATTTTTGATGGTGACATGATTCAACTCCCGATAATCAATGCAAAGTCGCATACTCCCATCTTTCTTCTTTACAAATAAAACAGGAGCACCCCAAGGAGAAGTTCTAGGAAGAATGAAACCGATGTCTAACAATTCCTGTAGTTGGGTTTTTAACTCCTGAAGTTCAATAGGAACCATTCGATATGGGGTTTTGGAAATTGGTTTTGTACTAAGTTCAAGGTCAATACAAAAATTTAATTTCACGCTCTGGGGGTAGGCCAAGAAGTTCTTTGGGGAATACGTTAGGAAATTTATTAATAAAAGAAATATCATTCAAATTTGAAATTTATTAATAAAAAAAATATCATTCAAATTTGACGTATTTTTATTTAAATACGTAATATGGGCTAAGAAAGCTTAACATCCGTTTTTCAATAAATGGATGGCTTTATGGCTTTATATGACAGTGATTGACTTTAGTAGTTTGGTTGCTTGAATTCGCATAATAGGTTGGTTAGGAATATGAAAGCTAACAACCTTACGAAAACAATCAATTTTATCATGATGAGTAGTTAACCAATCAATTCCTAAAATCACATCGAATGTAAGTATTTTTAAAGAGATAAGATCGACAGGTAATGTACGGATGCTGATTTAAATCAAACAAGATTTATAAACAGTGGATGTAATAAAGGTTTCTTCCAACAGAGTTTCAACAGATAAGTCAAAGTCTAATTTCTTTGGAGTTAAATTTAAACGTTGAGCGCAAGTAGGAGAAATAAAAGAATGGATAGAACCGGTATCAAATTAGGTATAGACTTCGCTAGAGTTTATGATTATCTTACCCGTGATGACCTCGTTCGTGTTCCTCGCTTTTTGGTAGGTCACGACAAACACTCTCCCTTGAACTACTGGTTTTGACTTGTCTGGGACGACATTTGGTGTCACCATCCCAACTGGACTTGGCCTCGCTGAACTACAAAATCGAGCTAGGTGACCTTCTTTTCCATAATTATAACACGTTTTAGACTGCTACATGTAAATTGGACTGATGTGTCCCTCCCATCCGCATTTAAAGCATATGATAGGTGTTCGTTCTCCTTCTTTAACAACGAGTGCTGGTGCTGACATCTTCCCATTATTGTTGAATCTCCTTTTCTTGAAATGTCCACTTTTATTATCTTGGCCATGATTACCAACCGAAGTGGTTACCATTTCTGGCATGTTGATTTCCTCCACGTTTGTTGGTACCACTTCGATAACTGCTACCACTTGTATTATCATTTTGCCGGCTGCTCTCTCTTGGTTGGATTAATTCATTATCACGTTCTAATAGCTGAGCCCTATTAACAATATCTGAATACAAACACAGTTTGTTAAAAATTAGGTATTGACGTATATCGAGTTTTAAAACTCTTAGAAACATCCGCGTCATTCTCTCCTCATTATCAACCAAGTGGGATGCAAACCGGGACAACTCGGCAAACTTTGCCTCGTACTGTGACATGGACATATTGTTTTGTTCCAGCTTGATAAATTCCACCTCTTTCATGTGACGAATACTTTCGGGAAAGTACTTGTCGTTGAACAGTTCTTAGAACTTCTCCCAAGATATCTTCAGTGCAGTAGGTTGAGTATGCTTTACAGATTCCCACCAGTAATCTGCCTCTCCTCGTAACATGAAGGTGGTAAAGGAAACCTTTTGCTCCTCGGAGCATCCCAAGACATTAAATATCTTGGTAACCTGCTTTATCCACGTCTCCACCTTAAGTGGTTTTGGCTCTCCCAAAAATTCCGGTGGTCCCAGCTCCTTGAATTTCTTAGCGGTGACCGTTCGAGAGTTACCAGTGTTTCCACCTGCATTTTGAACAGGAGTCTCTCTTGCCTGATGTTGCACGAATTCCAGAAAACTCCAAAACATTCCGTCGTTCGCCATTTGGTTAGTGTTGTTGTTCACCTGAGGATTATTGCCTTCCTGATGCACATTATCCTGGGGATTGATCAGTCGTGACTTAACGATCTCATGTGCTCCATTGCTTAACTCGACATTTTCGGATGCTATTTTCAAACACTGCCACAAAACAAGGGTTAATTGACATGTCACATATTATTCCTATATTCTGACAGACCAATTAAATAACAAATAAACTTAGGTAGGTCATACTAGCGAAGGATTTCCCCGTCTCTCCTCCTTAGTTCTAGTCTCACATCTTAGCCATGGGTCATATCCCTAAGCTTTGATACCAACTGTGACGCCCCAAAAATAGGTATACATCACCCATCTTGAGTCGCCAAATACATGGTACTGAATACAAATATAAACTTAATTATACAATATGAGCTGGGAGTTTTTACACGAATATTGTCTCATAGACAATATCCAAACTCAAATTCAATCCTCATTACATTTATTATCACACTAAATAGTGAGGACTACTAAAACAACCATCTCGGACCATCACTCCGTTCCCCGACTAGTCCCGGCTACGTTCTCATTTCCTGAAGAGAACAATGAAAGCAAAAGGGTGAGCTCAACTAGCCCTGTAAAAAATATTATGACTAAGATAATGCAGAATAAATTATCGCTAGCCTTCAACAGTGTTAAACTGATAAAATATCATAAATATCAAGTTTAACTGTAGCGGAATAAGCAATCCATTAAGAGTCAAGTAAAGTATGAATCTACTATCTTCTATGATTTAAAAAGTTTATCATCTATTTTATCGCTGAGACTCAGCTTAATAAATAAACCACATCATCGAGTCATCCCTACACTACAGGCCAGTGATATTCATTAGTATCACGACCACGAATTATCCATGCACTACGAGCCAAGGATATTCGTATTTTCACCAATGGTCCTGATCATGCCAACAACTGTCCATCAATGCACTATGGACCAATGAGGACTTTTACCACATCATTTGTAACATTACGGTCATGATTATACTGAATAATCCCTGATCATAATCATACCAATCAACAGTCCAGGCACTACGGGTCAAAGATGACTTTCATAACAATATAAGTATGAGGATGATGACAATGATATAATAATTCAATTAAATAAAAGAAAATGATAAATTTTTAAAGATTTATAATTTAATTTATCCATAATTCAAAAACGTCCAAATTATCAACATGATACTGCTTTGTGGAGTAAAATTCAAGAATAATATTATATCAAAAATGATTCAGACCGTAAATAAATTAATTTTTGTCATGAATAGTACCCCAGGTGAATAGTACTCAAGTGAATAGTATTCTATGAATAGTAATTCGAGAATAGTATCCCGTGAATAGTACATCGGCATGAAAAGCTTAAAATTTATCAAGAATGTTCAGAATAATATTTCCATGAAAAGATACTGGATGAAGCACAAATTTTAAGGATATTCTACTAATTTCATGGAGTATAGAAGTCAAAACTTCAACAAAATGAGTATAGAATTCAGAATCTAAAACGAAATAATATTACTTACATATTACATAGTATGGAAGAAAATATTATTTTTTACGAATATTAAACAAAAATAATATCCATTACCTTAAAAAGGAGAGTATTTTGACTGGTATAGCGGGGATATTCTTGAAGAAAACTTGTACTATTTTCTACGCTCAAAGCTTCCTTAAACTCTAAAGAAATACGCTCAATATTATAGAAGAAGAATTTTCTGATTCTGGTGTGATTTTTAATTCTAACTAAGCATCCTATTTATAGGAGAATGGAAATGATACTATTTGGAAATAATCACGGACATCACAGTCGCCCGACTCACGAGCGCACCGGCGAAGAATTTTTTTTAAAAATTTGATTTAACTATTCATTACTGTGTAATAAAATATTCTAATAAAACAAAAAACTTTAAATAAAATATAATATATTCTATTTATAATCTAATAAAATAAAACTTATAATATATATATATATATATATATATATATATATATATATATATATATATTAGCAACTTTTCCACCCACCACCACATTCTCACCACATTTTTTTCTTCCATTTTCTTTATTCCCTCACCAACACGACACACACATATGTTATATGTATGACACGCCCCACACATAATACACACCTAATACTCCCTCTTTTATATGTTTCTTCCACCCCCCCTTTTTCCTTGACATATATATATATATATATATATATATATATATAGCAAGGATCAAGAGCATTCCTCTTAAATAACATTCCTCCTTAAATAACACTCCTTTACTAAAACTACGTCATTTTGGAGTGACTTAAAAGAGAGTGGCCCCACTTATTTTTCTTTTATTTATAAAAATGTCACCCGCGGCCACTCCAAAACGTCGTAGTTTTAATAAAGAAGTGTTATTTAAGGAGGAATGTTATTTAAGAGGAATGCTCTTGATCCTTGCTATATATATATATATATATATATATATATATATATATATATATATATATATATATATATATATATAATTGAGATAACTTTTTACTGACAGTTTTGAAAAATGGGTAAGTGGGGGTCCAAATAACAAGCAAAAATTATCACAAATACATCATAAAAATCCCCTCAATATCTTTAACAACATTTATCATCAATATTATAATTCACAATATTTAACAACCAGATCGTTCCCAGAAAAAAGGGGGCTTTTCGATAAGAATTTCTCCCTATTGACGCGCAATTAGGTGACCAAACCTCTTCTCGACAGAACTTTCTAGACATCGTCAATATTGCAAATAATAATATGAATAATTTTGTCGTCTCAATTATTCATTTAATAATATAAAATATTAACAATAATTGAATCAAATAACGTGAAATACTATGCAGCAATTACTGTAGCAATAATTAAATATAACTGAGTGACTTCTCACGTAAGCATCAATAATCAATACCGTGTGCTACTCTGCAACCACGCATCTTACTGTACTTTTAACACCGGGTATTTCAGTAGTTAACGATAAAACTTTCACTGTTATTTTTATAAAAAGATATTTTTGTCGTTTTCTCATTTCGAGAATAATTCCGTTATGGGGTCCACCAATGATTGTGTCATCGTACGAATATTTCCTATTAAAACGAATATTTCCCGATAAATCGAATATTTTATAACAACTTACATACTTTGCAAAATTTATAAATATTACCCACAACTATAACATTATATCAAAACCACACCATAATATTAAAAAATGATATTTCGAGAAAAATTAATCTTTATTTATGAAAATTGGCGTCTTACACAGACATATCTGTATATTTATTCATTTACTTCATCATCAAATTATACGAATAAAGGAATAACATTCACATGCATATTCCTAACAATCTCTCCCTCTTTGATGATAACAATAATACAGAATGCATATGTATGAGATAAACGAATCTTAAGATATAGTGAGCTGCTGTATTGCTAGAACAAGTAATATGAATGATATATTAAAAAGCATTTGTTTACAAATGAATAACAAACCTAAATTCTGGATCCAGAGCTAACTATTATAATTAGAGATGTACCTTCTTTTTCATGTGTGTGTCTTCTGGATCTTCTTTCTATTGTTGCTATTCATCTACTTGTTTTCCTGGTTCCTGCTCCCCTTGAGATGATGGCTTTATTTCTTCTCCTTCTTACTCCTGCTCCCCCTGAGATGATGAGTCCTCTTCTTCTTACTTTGCAGTTTATTTTTCCTGCTTCTCTTTCTGGATCTTCTTCTTTTCCTTCATTCGATTCTTCTTATGTCCCTTTGAGTGTCTGCCTGCTCTTTCCTTCTCTTTTTCTCCCCCTTTTTGTCATCAATCTCTTGAGAGAGATGCTAGACATTTGACATAAGTTACTCAAGTAGGTAGGATGAATTTCCAACTTCAATCTTTAGCTCCTACTGGTTGAGCTCTAGTTGTAGAGAGAGAGAGAGCGACTGATTCAGGGTATCTATTTTCTCTGAGAGAGACAGAATAGATTCTTCATTTATCTTTTGAAGTAGCAGGGCTTTTTTCCTCTGTTGCTCAATTGATTCCAAATAAATCTGTTCTCTCTGATGAAGCTTATTAGATATATAAGAAATGGTTGATTGAAGCTTCTTGTGGAACTCATTGTCCTTTCCTTCTGACAGACCATTTGCTTCCTTGGTAATATAGGAAAAAATTTCAGTCATTTCCTCAGAGTTTTTCAATAACTCAGAGTCTTGAGAGCTTTGGGTATTTTGTTTGAGTTTCTCACTTTGGTAGATGTTTTCAAAGGCACTGAAAATGTTAAAGAAATCATTATTGGATGAAAAGGGGATATCAGATAGTATACTGGGATTGAGACGTGGAGTACTTAGAGTTGTGTTTAATGCGTGGGTAATAGGATGAGCTTGAACATTTGCAATCATAGAGCGTGAGACCTCTACGATTGAGGGCTTTGGTATGGCCCTTCTACTATCTAAATTTTCTAAGAGATAGAAGGGAATGTAGATGTTACCAGCATGACGATAAACTTTGAAATGAGGGACGATCTTGATTAGTTTGGTGTGAAATGTCTTGTTTCTTGGAAAGTTCTAAGAGACCAACTCCAAATTGGGAAAGTGTGAATAACACCAGCTGATGTAACTCATATCTCCATCAGCATGTGCATTTAGCCAGGGCATCTATGGATAGAACCACTTTATCAGATGATTGTCAGGATTGTACAGTATCGTAGTACAATCTAAATCCATATCATGAAAATTGTTGAGCAATTCTTCTGTAGTCATCGTCACTACTTTGAGGCGTCAGTGATAGTGATGAAGATGAAAAACCTGAGTCTATGGACAAAGACATGAAAGGCAAAAATAGGATGATTTTTTACAGCTTCAGCAGCGAGAGTGAAAGGATTTTAAATGCAAATGAACCTATGACAGAGGAAGATGAATAAAATGAAATAGAAGAGGGAAGGACTGATGAGTCAGACAGCTCTAAGAAGGATATTAAAGAAGGAACAAGCGATAAAAATCAGCTGAAAGGATCCACTGATGAATCAGTTAAAATGACTCTGGAGGATTCAAGATCTAAATCAAAAAAATGAAAAAATGGTGACAGACTCCAGATCAACAGATCAGGAATCAGCAGATTATCATATTCCATCCCCAGCAATGGCTCGCAGAAGAATAGTGGTGGAAATCAATGATGAACCAAGAAAGACTTGCTTGATTCGTAGTTTATGAACTATAACTTAACTGCATATCGCTAATTGCACTTCGTGTATCCCTACATAGTTATATAATCATGGAATCACATCAATTAGTAACAAATTTCATGCACTTTTAATATAAGAACAATGTTACATTGTTTCCTAACTAGGCTTGTAAACCCTACATCTCACTTTCTCATCATACTCTTAGAATAGCTAGGTATGTCTAGGTATACCTTAGCCACTCGTATATGACATCAGTATTCATATATAGTTACTACATACTTGACTCCCTAGGTGTTCAACACCTTTAAACTCATATAGGTAATTTCAAACGTACACAAACGTTTAACTTAGTTGTAATTCCATACCACATCACATATCTTATATTTTCATAGCACAAATCAGATCACGAATTCAAACAACATATCGTTGCTTTATATCTTGAAAACATTCCTTTAGACTTTATCAATTGAATGTCCTAATTATCATTCATCTCTATCACCTAGCATTCTTCCTACATATTACATAGCATGTTGGTCATATATTGAAAATTAAAGTAATCATTTAAGCATGCCTTGAACTTCAGATTAAAAACAAAACTTATTTATAACTGCAGGATGGCGCGACCGCGCCTGATTTTTACTAAGGAGACGCGCGGCCGCGCGGCTCCCAGTTCAAACCAGGGCTGCGTAAACACTTGATTGGCCTAGCTTGCCCATCCTTATATACATAACATATATTAACATGTTAAGGGTCCTTTTCCAACTTTCAAGTTTAATCTAGGTCCCGTCTTGCATAATATGGTTCTAAGTTGGACATCTCAACAAATTAAGGCCATTTAAGGTTATAAAACCACAAAGTCCAACATGCTTGATTCTTAAACATATAGGATAGTCATATAACTTGTAAGACCCCAAATTTTATGAAATAAAAGTATTCAATTTTTCTATTTAGTAAATAGTTAAATTGATAAAAGTTTAAAGTTAAGGGTGATATATGTAAATTTTTCAAAATAAGCAAGTGGTTATAAAATACTCATTTCTGTTGGGGAATATTCGTTTGGTCGTGGAATATTCGTACGATGACGCAGCCTTGTGTGGGCCCCATAACGGAAAGAGATTGGATGAAGAAAATGACAAGTATGAGTTTTTATAAATAACGGCATAGTTGTTACCGTTAACACTGTTAGAATACAAGGTGGTTAAAACATAGTAATACGTGGTGTTGCACAGTAGCACACGGTATTGCACCAATTATTGATTCTTACGTAAGAAAGCACTACTCAATAATTGTTACAGTAATTACTGTTCAATATTTTATTTTATTGATTCAATAATGGCTACGTTGATATTTTATATTATTGTTGTTTCAATAATTGTCATTGCACAGTATTTTTTATTATCAGATCAATAATTCATATTATTTTAATAATATTATTAGATAGCATTATTGGCAATGTATAGAAAGTTCTGTCTAAGAAGAGGTTTGGTCACCGAATTGCGCGCCGGTAAGGAGAAATCCTTATTGGAAAGCCCCCTATTTCCTATGAACTTCCTGGTTGTCAGTATTGTGATTATGTAATATTATTTGTGAATAATTAATTATTGATTTATATGATAAGAAAAATATTTATTTTATGTGGATATAAATGAAGAAATTTTTAGAAAAGTGACAATTGTTAAAAATTGATATTTTATCTTTTCTGATAAAATAATTCAATTAAATATATTATTATATTTTAATAATATAATAATAGTGATATTTTTACAATGAATGTGTGATATATGAATAAATGAGGAGGAAGAATATTTTTGTTACAAAAAAATATTTAACACATGTTTTGTGTGTTAGTGGACCCTATTTTTGACTGAAATTTGATTATAGCATGTAAAATCGCACGTATGTGAATTTCAGTCAATTTCTGTTTGGAATTTGGAAAAACTTAAACTTACAAAGTTGTAGAGAATTAAATTTTCTATAGAAAGGACATAAGATTCGAATTTTTCTAATAAAAGGGCTATTTATTATGAATTATTGAAGTTCTGGAATATTGGGTCTGAATTGATTTTGTTACAAAAAATGTTTAAAACATGTTTTTTATTTTGGTGGGCCCCACTAACATGTGTAAAATTCTAAATTCTGAATTCTAAGGTGTGCGTAGGAAAAATTTAATAAATAATATTATTTTATTAAATTTTATGCTTTTGTGTTCTAAGCATTTTCCTATAAATAGAGTGTTTATGTTAGAATTAAAAATCACACTAGAAACTGAAGTTTTCTCTCTCTATATTATCGAGCGTATTTTTGTGAGTATTTAGATATCTTGAGTGTTGCTATACGGTGCAAGTTCCCTTCAGCGTTATTCCAGTCAGAAGTACTGCTCCTTTGAGGTAAGGGATAGTAAGGGATTGTAAGGGACAGTAAGGGATGTTATTTTTTTCAAGTAAATGATGTTATTTCCTTTAATATCATTATACCGAAATATTGATATGGATTTTATTATGAAACTTTATCTTTTCATTTCGAGGTTACTATTCACTAATACGGCACTATTCACGTATACACCATTATTCATGTATATGACACTATTTACGTATACGGTAATATTTACGTATACGGTACTATGTACGAATACGAGCTACTATTCACGAGTTACTATTCATAAGTTACTATTCATGAGTTACTATTCACAGAATACTATTCACGATAAAATTGGTTTCTTTTTCTGACCAAATTATTGTTGATTTATGAATCTTACTCTTGAAATTAAATTCATATTTTGATCATATTATTTTTATTATCAGATATAACATTTTTATTATCCTAGTGATGAAATTTCTCTTTGACTTGAGTGTAAAGATGGGTAGATTATTGGTATGATCGTGATTATGGGTTCTCTTTGACCAGTAGTGCAAAAATGAATTGTTGATTGGTATGATCATGACCATTGAATTTATAATTAAATATATTTAGCTTAAGTGCAAAAGTGAATTGATCAACATGGTTATAATTATTATTTATATAAATTCTGAAATGATTATATATTTCTTTGAGATATTGATATCTTTGGCCTGTAGTGTAAAGATGACCTGTTGTTGAATATCTTTGGCCTGTAGTACAAAGATGAACTGTTAATGAATATCTTTGGCCCGTAGTGCAAAGATGAATTTATTAGTATAATTATGAACATGAACTGTGACTTGGTATAACCATGATCTTTGATGTTTCAGGTAAAGACAGGTGATGAAAATTATTTTCGTCCTGAGTGCGAAGATAAATTTAGAACCATAATTATGATTATGAGTTATTCACATGATTGTGGACAGAAACTATTGATTGATGTTACAGGAATAAAATATTATTGGTGGACTTTTAACATGGAGAAGATAATAGACTTTATGGTTTATTTGACTCTTCTAATGGATTGCTCGTTCCACTACAACTATGGTTGAAAAGTTTTATCATCTACCATATGTTCTAAATCTCTGATTTATTACTGACAAAGGCTATTGATAAATTATTTATCTTAGTCATGATATTCTTTACTGGGCTAGTTGTGCTCACCCGTTTGTTTCACAATTCCTTTCAGGTGATAAGAGTGTAACTGGGTCGAGCGGGGGTAACAAGGGAATAGAAGGGTGGTCTATAGCTGTTGAGGTTTTCCCTAAAACAGTATGAAAATAATTTTATTGAGAATTTGATATAAGTATGTTGTATTTTATACGTCGTTTAATCGTTGATTTTGGTGAACCGAATAGGGTGAGGTGAACTCAACTTTAGAAGGGTGTTTTGCCACTATCATACAAGATGTCTAATGACATACAACCTCGTGTTATCATAAGACAGGGGTGTGCACATCCACTTGCTGAGTATATCTACGAGCACTACCTATATAATCTTGGAGTTTGGTTGAAATATAATTCTCAATTGGAGACAATGGAGATAATTATATGTCAAGAGAAGACTCACCATTGGAAAGAACATGATAGCAATCTTCTCATTTTTCTTTGGGGTCTATTGGGTCAAACAAGGATAATTCTCCGGTCATATGATATCTATTATAACTTAGATGCATGGCCTCCCATGTACGAAGGTTTTCTTGAGCATTTTCCAAAAATTTTAATTTCTAAAACATTTATTGACCGTACCTTTATGTAAGGTGTCATTGTGACGTGTTATCCAAGGTTGGGATAAGAGTTATAATTGGTATAAATTTGTATTTAAACTCACAGTATATGTGTTGTCGTATTTTGTACGAAAATTGTAGTAATTAAGTTGTAGTTATTTTTTGTACCATGTATTTGGCGACTCAGAATGGGTTGGGTGGAATGGACCTATTTTGGGAACGTCACATAACTCATATTAGACTTACTTTAAGACATGCATAATTCATATTACGTCTATCTAGTTGTGTGCACGTATCATTCATGTTCAAAGGCATACACATCCTATCATGTTTGCACATATAGGCAATGTTTAAAGACCCAAAAATTACTAGTATGTCATCCTAGAAGTTTAGAAGTTTAGACAACACAATGCTCATGAATATTGGTTTCAAAACGTCTAAGTTTTCTTTTCTTCAAATCCATGTCATGCCAACCTAATCATGCAAGGAAACTTCGAATCATATGTCATATTCATTTGTGTATATTTCTACACATACTTACAAGGTCGAAATGTAGGCGACACCATGCTCATGATTATTAGTTTTCAAAACTTGAATTTTTCTTTGAAAACACATATTATCCAAGCTATGCAAGTTATCTTATACGAGGTTACTTAAGATCACATTTTATGCACACATGACTCCACCATATGCTCACTACAAAGTCAGAACTCAAATGACTTAAAGTTCGTCAAGGTTTGTTTTCGAAATCTTCAAGTTTCTTTTTAAAACATATACTAAGTCATGCCAAAGCATTCCATTATGAGTAAAGTAATCTTAGTCATATGACATGTCCATTGTCATGCATATTCATGTTTTATCACTTAGAATAACATATTCTATTGTCAGGATTACTATGCTTGCGTATGTGCTCGTTCGACGCCCTTCGATCCTACGAATACGTAACAGTAACAAAGATGACTATTTTGACCCTTCCTACCGACCTCAAATTGAAAAACTTAAAGAATAAAAGTTGTAGTTCTATTCGTCCTCATTCCGGATCATCTTGAATCACCTCAATCTGATTTCGTATGAAAACGTTATGGCCATTTTACCAAAATAGGTCAAAATAGTCACAGTCAGCACACATGGGGCGCGGCCGCGCCCCTTTTCCTTACCATTACAATGCACCTGCGCCATGGTACAGCCCCTGCTGTGCACCCGCGCTTGGCCTCGCACAGATCACAGTTTTTGACATAACTTTCTCATTTTAAGTCTGAATTAGTTAGTTTTCGATTCGTTGGACTCGTTAAACTCTTAGCTACTCATCTACAGACTAATTATTACACTTCAAACATATTAACAAATCATTTTAAGGGTTCAAATTCAATATTCATGCTATATTTTCACATTTTGACAAACTTAGTGAATTCATTCACTACGAATTCGTTTCTCAACCAAATTAATCCGTTTAACTCTCGTTGTTTTCGTTTCTAACTGTATTAACAACATCTAGCAAAAATTCAAGGATTACAACAATCCTTAGCCATCAAATTTGTGACTCAAAAGCAAGTATTTCATGATATTACTAAGAAATTGCAAACTTACGAATCAAGAACTTATATGATAGCAATATTACCTCATGAATGCTTGGAATTAGACAACTATAGCTCCTCCATTCTTCCAATTCTACTGACTCTCCAAATCTCACTTCTCAAACAACTTAAACAAACGGGAAATGAGAAGGAGAAGGTTCTATTTATAGCAATTCTAATACTCAGTTAATAGTTTTGCATAAGAAATTATTCCGAGGGGAAGAAGAAGAAGCCAGTGGATTGAGAAGATTTGATGACCAACTCCATCTCCCTCCATTCCTTACTTTATCATCAGCTCTACTTCTTAATAATAAAGGAATAGGATAGGCCAATGGCCTATCTCACGGTAGTTATAATACGCGTGACACTAATTTTGGGACAAGGCTTATTACTCTCTAATTTATCAGTAAAATGGGTCTCATTCTACTAAAGTTAATTCCTTTTGGGCTTATTGAATCAATTATAATGATTTAATATTACTACCTTAATTTAAGTTATGGGCACATATACACACATATATGTACCTACCCACATATAGGAAGTATACTTATATTTTAAATATACACCAATATAAATCTTATATCCCATGTACATTGGGCTAGTCCAAATAATATTTTAATTGGGATAAATATAATTTAGTTGAGTATTTTCAACCCATTATTTCCTCTCACCCTTAAATATCATAATGATCATCATTAATTCTCTTTTAATAATTTCAGTTAAACCTTCAGTCTAGTTTAACTTTAATACTCAGACCACACAAGACTCATTTATCCCATTTACTGGAGTTACATATAACTCATCATTAGTTCTATAATAAAATATTAGGGGTCTAGGCCACGTTTGGCTTTTTCCCCAATTCCACATTATTTTATTATTTATTTAATATAAAGTTTATGTCACACTTTATCATAATGCTAAATTATTTAGCTTACTTAAATAATTACATACATATAATATGTATAACCTTTACACTTAGAATAATTAATATTTACTCTACTAATTATTTAAATTATATAGTATGCGTATAATTATTCGATCGTCCTAAGATAACTTTTCAACCATTACATTTAGCCACATCTCAATTATTAATCTAATACATAAATCTCTAACCAATATTCACTAATATATATATATATATATATATATATATATATATATATATATTGGTTTTCTTCTATCGTCATCAACGTACATATACACAAGTCCAAACCTAGCACACATCGAGTCTTTAATGGTATTCAGTATAGTACACTGAGTGGTTTCCCACAAACAACCAACCAATTAGTTTTCGTCTCGTCTACACTGCTTTCACAGTGAGTTAGATCGGTTACTAATTCGTATATACCTCCGCTCTTTGAAGGAATCGTTTAGCCCAGCTTCTATACATCCACCATTAAAGGATATGATTGCACTGCCTTAGACTTGATACTTACTCGTACATACACTTAAGAAATTGGTGATTATCAAAGATATTTTAATGTCACCAACTTACTATAATAAAATAATTTCACATAAATTATTTAATCATTAATAGATAAATTTTATCCATCTTCTTACTAAATCCTCTCTACAATATATAATAAATATATAATAATAATATATATTCATTACACACAACATTACATATTACATAGCTCATATTACCCTATGTAACACAATACCATATACCTCGTAACGTGTATATATATATATATATATATATATATATATATATATATACTCGTTTGAATCCATCTCATGCTTTAAGAATTTTATTTATTAAATTCTTATTTTAATATTTTCTAAAAATTCGGGTTCTTACATCCTCTCCCCCTTATAAGGATTTCGTCCGCGGAATCATCGAAACCTCTTCTTACTCGGTGCTATTTTGAATATTACATATTCTTTTGAATAATTTTATTCATTCTCTTTTCGAAAGTTTTATTATAACTTTCTCACTTGCATTCTACTACATTCTCCTTTCTAAGGAACATTCTACTCACTACCTTCATCACACAGAAGAATAAGAGTCTTCCACGATTTTTCAATAATTGGAAAGTAGTATGAATAACTCGGATTCCAATTTGTGCTTAGGGGTCACAAGACCGTGAACCAGTGCTTCATCTGTGACACCCCTAAATCCGGGTACTTCCATTCCCACATGATTTGGTGTTCACTATATAAACATCATATATCTATCTACCCATAATAACTGAAAACATAAATTGATAGAATAAATCCTCTCCTTAAGGGGTTACATCAACTGAAATAATACATCAATCCCAGGTAATACTAACCTTAAATCTTAACTGCGGAACATAAAAAATTAATCGTCTTACACAACATTAACATAATTCTAAAACATGATTACAAAAGCACATAACCAACAAGTCTTCATCATTTGTTAATCTTGCCCTTGCCTTTGCTAGTAGAAGGCTCACCAGACCTTTCGTTCTTAAATACAATGATATTATCACGCAAGAGTGAGTACGATTGGCCACAAGTATATTAATGAAACAATAATATAATAACATGCGAGTGAATCAAAGACTTCTAGAAAAAAACTCAACTTTTGAGTCAAGAATGAATAACAAGAATCAAAAGAACATCTGAGGGTCATAAGACCTTGAACTTTGTCCTAGGTTATTAAGGATTATAATTGAAACCTTTAACAGTCATAAGACTATGGACTCTTCTACTCGTACTTAGGGGGATCAATCCTTAGTACAATACTGTGCACAATATCTTAATGTTAACGCATAAGTAATCCCCTTTATAGGGTTGTTCATCTCAGTTTGACTTTCGAGTCCGCACCGAAGGAAGTTTGGTTTGGATAATTCAACAAAGGTTCTGAAATTTAGAACGTTCGTCAACTAAGGACTAGTCGAATCAATAAGGGTTCGCTAGTCTAACAAGGTTCAACAATAACTAATATTTAAATCGAATAATAATCTCAAGAAGTATACAATAAAATAAGTATTGTATAACTGAATCATACTTTGAAAAGATCAATAATGTTTAATATGGAAAATTGAACTTGATTAATAATACGGGGAATTTGCTTGATGTAAGTTTATAAACTTGAAATAATAATAGTAAGGTTAGGAAACTTGCCTCGTGCGTAGATTACACGCTAATTATACACGTTCCTTGAATTAATCCTACATATCATTTTCATTCACAATACCAGTCAATTATAACGTAGCTAGTCATTACAAGTTCATTCTTTTGTCTAAACTTTGGTTATGACTATACTTAGTCAAATTACCACACTTATTGTCACATAATATTACCCTACACGAACAATAAGCTAACCATGCGTTAAATAATTCAATCCATACTTGAATGCGTTATTGACATGTTAAGATTCTATTTTAACATCTCATTATACTTCTAACATATTTTTATGTTCATTAATTTAGGTTACTATCTCATTCATGGACTTGAACACTTTAAAATTTTCATTTCTGAACATTCTGGAGTGTGGCGCTGCGGCGCCACTGTTGTACTTATTCTCGGCGCTGCGGCCTGACTCTTGGCGCTGCGGCGCGGGTGTTAAGGCACGGTACTGGCGCCGCAGCGCGGCGAACCAGTAACAGTTCTGCAATTCGCAAAAAATTGCAGAACATGGGCAAAACCTCTAATTAATTTATTTTTACACGAAATTAGACATACCCAAACACTATAATACACATATAATCATTACTTAACCCTTCTAACATGATTTTAATAAGTTAAAACATATAATTTGCAAAATTAACACATGTAATTTACTGTTCTTGGTGTTTTTGAAAGTTTTGAATACAAAACATGAAAATCAACACTACGGGTTCGTTATAACACCGAATCCGTTCATTTAAAGTTTGGTCTCTTCGTTTTAATATACATAATCACATGCAAGTATAAATTTACGATACAACCTATGATTTAACACATAAAATTCATGCGTAAGGCCATATGGCCATATTTCTATACTCTGTATTTTGAAGAAGCAATCTACGACATTTAGTTTTATGAAACTGATGTTATGGTTTATACAACATAGTAAAAAACATACTACGTTAACATATTAACACATACATCAACATAATCCCTTCCCTTTTTGATTACAGAGACTTGAACCATTAATTTAAAAGCCATTTTCCTGAAATTTTAAATGACGTAGATAAAAATTGGGTTGAAGAATTTACCCAAAGCGTAGAGTGTAGATTAGTAGGCTCAAATGCTTCTTCAATCACTCACTCTCAATCTCCTTCACAAAATCTCAACTTTTCTCTGACAAATTCTCAATTCTCTCTAACTTACTATGACAGACTTTGAAAAATAAAAAGAAGAAGACGTATTTAATAATAAAACTGACGCGTTGTGGAGGTCAGTTTACCCCTCATGGGTTAACTGCTACTAACCTCTCTTAGGGCCTCGTTTGGCTGGCAATAATAGGTTCCAAAATTATTTAATTTAATAATTCTCTTATACTATAGTTTAAATCATGTCACACTCAATTACACAATAAATTAAATATCTTATTTAATTTAATTTAATTGAAAAAATATAATAATTTCTCATTAATTCACATAGTCATATAATTAATTTTCTCATTAATTATTAATTTAAATAAAATAATATTAGGCTTATTAAATATTTCTTTTAATTCAATAAACTCACATAATTACATACTTTAAATAATAAAATTCTCCACATTAATTTAATAAATATAACACATATAATTAAATTAATCTACCACAACTTCATCAATTAATTATTTAATCTAATAATTAAATCATCGAAAATATTTATTTAATTCAATAAATATTAAAATTAAATTATAAAATCTTGTTTGTCACATCTTTCCCCCCTTAAAAGGATTCTGTCCTTAGAATCATGACTCAATCAATTTGTCCCATTATATTCTCCCCCCTTTCAAAGATTCTATCCTCAGAATCGCTTACACATAAATTAATTAAATAAATGAGGGTAATTCTTCATCATATTCTCTTCGAGTTCCCACGTAGCTTCTTCAGCGTTGTGGTTCCTCTACATTACCTTAACAGAAGGTATTACTTTATTTCTGAGAACTTTTTCTTTTCCGTCGACAATTTGAACAGGAATTTCTTCGTAAGATAAGTCTTTTTCAAAATGTAGGGGTTAGTATTCAATTACATGCTTGTAATCGGGTTTGTAGGGTCGTAATACAAAAACGTGGAAGACGTTGTGGACATTCTCGAGGGCTGGAAGTAGGGCTACCTCGTACGCAACTTATCTGATTCTTCGCAGTACTTCAAATGGTCCAATGAATCTTGGGCTTAATTTTTCTTTCTTTCCAAACCTAATCTTTCCCTTCAAGAATACATAACTACCCGATTCAAACTCAATATTTTTACGATGTGGATCGACGTATTTCTTCTGCCTATCTTGAGCTGCTACCAGTCTTATTCGGATCACTTTGACTATTTATGCTGTCTGCTGTACTAATTATGGGCCTAGTAATTGTCTTTCACCAACTTCATCCAAGTAAAGTGGAGTTCTGCACTTTCTGCCATATAACGCTTCATAAGGCGGCATGCCAATACTAGCGTGGTAACTGTTGTTGTAGCCGAACTCTACGAGCGATAGGTGATCATCCCAATTACCTTTAAAGTCTATTACACAAGCTCTTAACATATTTTCTAATGTCTGAATCGTTCTTTCACTCTGCCCATCGGTCTGAGGGTGATAAGTCGTACTCATCCTCAACTGCGTACCCATGCAATCCTGTAGACGTTTCCAGAAGTTCGATGTAAAGCGCGGATCCCTATCAAAAACAATTGACACCGAAACTCCGTGTCGCGAAACAATCTCTTTCACATATAACCTCGCTAACTGATCTAAGTTGAATCTGATTTTGATCGAAAGGAAGTGTGCAGATTTCGTCAGTCGGTCAATGATAACCCATACTGCGTCATAGCCTTTCTGAGTTGTCGAAAGGCCAACCACGAAGTCCATTGTAATATGTTCCCATTTCCATTTTGGGATCTCCAGTGATTGTAGCAACCCACTCGGTCTCTGATGTTCTGCTTTCACTTTCTGACAAGTTAGACATTTGGCAACACACTCTACAACATCTCGTTTCAAATTAGGCCACCAAAAATGTTGTCGAAGATCTTGGTACATCTTGGTACTACTAGGGTGAATCGAATATCGTGAGTTATGAGCCTCGCTCAAAATGTCTTCCTTAATCTCTGGTGCTGGCGGTACCCAAATTCTACTCTCAAATCTCAGTATATCTTCCTTGTCCATCATAAATCTCGGTTTAGTTCCTTCAGATATCTTCCTTATCACCTTTTTGCATTCATCGTCCTGAAGTTGAGCCTCATTAACTTTATCCAGTAGGGTTGTACCAGATTGCATCTGAAACAGTTTCTCATCTATTTCCATAGGATAATTCACTTCTAACTCCAACTTCTCCATTGCTGAAATCAATTCCTTCTGAGCGGTCAACATCATTAATTTCTCCCGACCCTTTCTACTTAAGGCATCGGTAACCACATTTGCCTTACCCGGATGGTATAAAATCTCACAGTCATAGTCTTTAATTAGTTCCAACCACCTTCTTTGGCGCATATTCAAGTCTTTCTGTGTAAAAATATATTTTAGACTCTTATGGTCTATATATATTTCACACTTCTCCCTAGAGAGATAGTGCCTCCATATTTTCAAAGCAAAAACCACTGCAGCTAACTCCAAGTCGTGGGTCGGATACCCCTTCTCATAATCCTTCAACTGTCGTGATGCATACGCAATGACTCTGCTATTTTTCATAAGCACACAGCCAAGTCCTTTATGCGACGCATAACTATAAACAACAAAATTTCCTGTAGCATCCGGAAGAGATAACACAGGTGTTGTATTCAACCTCTTCTTTAGTTCCTGAAAGCTTTCTTCACATTTCTCCGTCCAAACAAATTTCACAGCTTTTCGAGTCAAATTTGTTAACGGAGTTGCGATCTTGGAAAAGTCTTGAATGAATCTTCTGTAATATCCTGCCAATCTAAGAAAACTTCGTACTTCTGACGGTGTTCTCGGCTGATCCCAGTTTATAACGGCTTTGACTTTGGAGGGATCCACCGAAATTCTGTCTTTATCAATCATATGCCCAAGAAATTGTACCCGCTCGATCCAAAATTTGCATTTCGAAAACTTGGCATACAACTTCTCCCTTCTTAAAGCCTATAACGTTAATCTCAAATGCTCTTCATGTTCTTCCTTGGTTTTCGAATATCCAAAATATCATCTATAAATACCACTACGAACTTGTCCAAAAATGGCTTGAACACACCATTCATTAGTCCCATAAATGCTGCAGAAGCATTCGTTAGACCAAACGACATTACTAAAAATTCGTAATGACCATATCGTGTTATGAACGATGTCTTCAGTACATCCTCTGGTCTCACCTTCAGTTGATGATAACCACTCCTCAAGTCTATCTTGGAAAAGTATCTCGCTCCCTTCAATTGATCAAACAGGTCGTCGATCCTCGGTAATGGATATCTATTCTTAATCGTGACCTTATTCAGTTCTCTATAATCGATGCAAAGTCGCATCGTCCCGTCCTTCTTCTTCACAAACAACACCGGTGCTCCCCACGGGGATGCACTTCGTTAAATGTACTTCTTGTCCAGTAATTCTTGTAGTTGTACCATCAATTCTTTCATCTCAACTAGTGCCATTCGATATAGTGTCTTCGATATTGGAGCCATTCCTGGAGCCAAATTGATCACAAATTCGACCTCTCTATCTGGCGGAAGTCCTGGCAAATCATCCGGGAATACGTCTGTGAAGTCCCTCACTACTGGTACCTCCTCTACTATCCTACACAGCCTTGTCTTAACAACTTCCTAGCCTGCATCATCGTCAGACAACTCGCTTGTCTAGGCGACTTGCTACCATAAAACACAACCTTTGACGGAGTCATAAGGTTAATACGCTTCTTCTGGCAATCAATTACAGCCCCGTAATTAAATAACCAGTCCATTCCCAAGATAACGTCAAATTCCCCAAGTCGAATAGGGATAAGAACTACGTTCATGATATTACCCTTAATGTCCACTCTACAGTTCTTATGCATGTACTTAACAGAGATTATTTCTCTATTCACGATTTCTATGTTCATGGGGTGTTCTAACTCATCCTTAGGCAATTCTAAATTCTTAGCAAAGTCATCGGATATAAATGAATAAGTAGCACCCGAATCAAATAATACATAAGCATTAACTCTATTGATAGGAATGATACCTGACACCACATCACGCGACTGCACTGCATCCTGCACCGTCTGTTAGGTTTGTGATATTCATGAATGCAATTAAATTGCACAAAATAAGCGGAAACGTGATAAAATAGAGTTTTTAAAATTTTACAAACCATATACTCGGATCATCCTTTATGCATAATTATTAATTAAACGAAAAGAAGAACAACAAGAATCATACCCTTGAAGATCCGAGCTTCCTCAGGTATAAGTTCACCTCCAAATCCTTTCGCGTTCAACTTGAATCAACCGGGTTTGGTTCCTTCCTTTGATCAACGTTAGTCACCCAAGTGTTTGGCCTCTAGAGGTGATCCACCAAGAAAGAATAAATATTCAAGAAGAAGGGTAAACCCTAGTTTTCTATCTCTCATAGAAAAGAAGCGTACTCTCCAACTGTTGGAATCACGTATATCGATATTTGATATAAGACTCCTCTTGTAAAGATATCAATTAACCCTTCTAATCTAATTAGAAAATAAGATATTATTTAATTAATTAAATTTCTTTAATTAATTAAGCTCCCTAATCTTATTAGGGATAATTAATTAAACTCTTTTAATTAATTTAACTTCCTAATCTTATTATGAATATATGAGAGTAATTTTATTAATTAATTTCCAAACTCCTTTAGGAATTAAATAATAATAATAGTAATAATAATAATATGACTCCTCTTATTAATTTATATTTATTATTTTCAAAATATTAAGCTATTTAATTTATTCTATCACTATAGATTAAATTAAATATACTTAACTTATTATTACGATTATGCCATTAACTTCTTAAATAATTATTCTTCCTTTTATGGTGTGACCCTTTAGGTTCTCCATATTAAACCGGTTGTGAATAAATCAATTAGAACAATTCTAATCTTATTTAAATAAATAAATTAAACTATTAATTTATTAAAATAAATAATATTTATTCTACAATAGGGATAAGCCTCCCTAGTGATCAACGACTTTTCAGATAATATAGATTTTAACATTAATCATAAAAGAACCTTTGAGTAAATAATTACCGTACAATTCAATCGTTCCACCATACAATGTCCCAATTAAATATAAGACATGGAATTGCTGTCAAGTCTTATTTTATTTAATTATATGTATTTCGACTCTTAAATGCACAACTCCAAATAATGTAAATTAGAAACTTCTTTCTAATTTCATTCTGCCTTGGCCAAGGACTACTGGGTTGTCAGTTATCAAATCACATAGGACATTTCTATTCTTTTACTAGAAGTGGTAGATTCTTTATTGATCATACATTATCTCCATGTACAACTTATTATACCCAAGCATACCCTTTGATATACCCTAAGGGTCTTAAGGAATAAGTCAAAGTACAACTCATCATACGCAAGATACTATGATGATCTCAAGTCCAAGGATCACTTGTACTACTATCACTACAGGAATTCCTATTGACAGACAAGTAAAACTCCATTAGGTATTCCTTAGCGAGCCACGTTCAGTGAACTTATTCTCTAATAAGCACCTACATACTTGCTTTAGTGTCTCCACACAAATGATCATGAGATCAATCATCCTCATCTAATGAGCAAGCAACGTATGTACCAATCTATCCGGATTCACTAATCTCTAATTTAGTAATCTAACGATTGGGAACTATTTTAGTTTTAAGCTTTCTAAGAATTTAGATCTCATTAGAATGATCATCATCATTATTCTAAAAGCATTGCTTAAAACTATGGGTTTATCACATATTATAAAACAGCATCATGTAGATAATTTAAAAGCCTTTAATAAATTAATACTTTTTATTAATAAATGAATAAGATTGTTACAAAGTATATGCTTTATCATCAAACATGATTGGCTTGTTTGCATACTACTTTCACCGTCATATTGAAAGTCCTGGCGGTCGGTCGGTTGGTTGCGGTTGGTCCCGTGATAGTTAAAGCACTTCCACCGCTGTTTTCCCTATTCCCTCCTGATCCTGCCCCTCTAGATCCCTTCTTGGGACAGTCCCTTGCCAGATGATCCTTTGAACCGCAAGTGAAGCAGGCACCCTTCTTTGGGTTAGGACAGTTAGGTGCTATGTGGCCTTCCTGACCACAATTATAGCACACTCGTTTACCCTTCATACACACTCCCAAATGAGCTTTCCCGTAGGTGGGCATGCTTCGATCCTTTTCTTCTAACCTCCTTGCAGATTTCTAATTGATGAGCTGGCAGACCACCTTCTCTTCTGATTATTACTACCTCCTATGTTGCTTCCACTAGCCTTATTGATTCCTTCATTTTCATTCTTCTTCTTCTTCTGATCCTGATTATATTTGGTTACCGCATCGCTTCCACCTTCAGCGAGTATGGCTTTCTCTAGTATCCTAGCTAATGTCTTCAATTGAAACATCGACACCTTACTATACAACTACGGCTTTAGTCCTTGTTCGAACCTTCTTGTTTTCCTCTCATCCGTGTGCACTTGATATGTGGCAGACCTAGCAAACTCATTGAATCTTGCCGCATAGTCTGGTACGGACATATTCCCCTGTTTCAACTCTAGAAACTAGACCTTCATTTGATTATGCGAATTGGTCGGGAAATACATCTCGAAAAACATTTCCTTGAACCTCTCCCATGTGATCATACCTTCTCCTCCACGGACCTTGTTTGCTTGCCACTAATAACTGGCTTCGCATTTTAGCATAAACGTTGCGAAAGAGGTCTTTTGGTCCTCTCTGACTCTAGCAACATCAAAAACCTTCTCCATCTCCATAACCCAAGTCTGAGCTTCTATCGGGTTCATGGAACCTTTAAATTTTGGTGGTCCCACCGCATTAAAATCTTTGAACGTTGTATTCGGTGGAGCTTGAGGTTGATTATTCATCGCTCCAGCTAGTAAGTTCACCAACTGCTGAACGGGATCAGCATTGGCGTTGTTGTTGTTGTTATTCGTTGACCCTTCCTGGGTTGGTCGACGATTTGGTCATCTTCTCGGCGGCATGTTTCTGATAAGAGTATACGCTTTATTCAATCCTTTAAATATTTAAGGCTTAACTAAAATATTTAAACATAATCACTTAACACATTATCTCAATAAATCCTGATATATTTATTCAAATCGAAAGTTTTAACATTAAACGATAGCATCACTGCTATTTACATCAACTATCCCGAGATAAAGAATCTACAGGATTTAAAGCATTAAAGTATTCCTTTGTTTATAAACACATCGAAATTTACATCTAACACGAGATAAGTTTTTCACATAATTAAACAAATCATATCACTGCCTATTAAGGTGCTGAATAGCCTTGCTACGTTCCTCTTCCATGTTGTGGGACATCGTCCAGCGATCTAGCATATACGATGGTAGTCCTTCGAACTGGATTGGGTACCTCATAACTCGATCCTGGGCCTCATACATTGCATTTTTAAGTGTAGAGTACGTCTCCCCAAGCTTAGCCTTCTTTGCATGACAATCCTCTTCTACAAGATCAGCACGACGTGATTCTCTTACCCAGCCCTCCTCTGCTATGGTCAGTCTTTCTGAGCTCTCTTTCAGTTCCTTCTTCAACTTCTCTATTTCTTCGGACTTCTCCTCGGTTTGGCCCTTCTCGGGAACCAAATCCCACTCTACATTTCATAGACGTGTGTGAAGAGTCACAACCTCTCTATCCTTCTGCTCGATGGTAATCTGCTGAATAATCGCCCGTTCGGTCAGATTCTGAACAGTGTCACGTAACTCTACGTTACGGTCATATAACTCGTCGTACATCTCAGCATCAATGGAGTTTGGTGGGAACTCCTCTTTTTCCTCTTCCTCTTCCTCCTCAGGATCCTCCTCTGGATCAGTCTCAGGCTCATGCTCCTGACCAACAACAGTGATCAGCGGAGATGGCTCCCTCTGTACTAATTGCTCCCTGACAACATGAATATCTCGGGGCTCCTCCTCAGTAAGTACTCAGGGTTCCACCTCCCCAGCTCGACTAGCTCCTCCAACATCCGACATCCTGACAACACAGTTTCAAGTTTTAGTTACTAAGTCGTACCAGTGAGCACATAATTTAATACATAAACACATAAAGCCTTTTATTATCTTCAATAAATTAAGAAATTCATCTCTTAGAACTCGATAAGAGTTTTCTATCACTATGTTCTTCCTATAAGGCTACTACCTAAGGTTGTTCCCCAACCTAAGGTTCATAACCTATAGCTTTGATACCAACCTGTGACACCCCCAAATCCGGGTACTTCCATTCCCACATGATTTGGTATTCACTATACAAACATCATATATCTATCTACCCATAATAACTGAAAACATAAATAGATAGAATAAATCCTCTCCTTAAGGAGTTACATCAACTGAAATAATACATCAATCCCAGGTAATACTAACCTTAAATCTTAACTGCGGAGCATAAACAATTAATCGTCTTACACAACATTAACAAAAGTCTAAAACATGATTGCAAAAGCACATAACCAACAAGTCTTCATCATTTGTTAATCTTGCCCTTGCCTTTGCTAGTAGAAGGCTCGTCAAACCTTTCGTTCTTAACTACAATGTTATTATCACGCAAGAGTGAGCACGATTGCCCACAAGTATAATAACGAAACAACAATATAATAACATGCGAGTGAATCAAAGATTTCTGGAATAAAAATCAACTTTTGAATCAAGAATGAATAACAAGAATCAAAAGAACATCTGAAGGTCATAAGACCTTGAACTTTGTCCTAGGTTATTAAGGATTATACTTGAAACCTTTAACAGTCATAAGACTATGGACTCTTCTACTCGTACTTAGGGGGATCAACCCTAAGTATCATACTGTGCACAATATCTTAACGCTAACGCATAAGTAATCCCCTTTATAGGGCTATTCATCTCAATTTGACTTTCGAGTCCGCACCAAAGGAAGTTTGGTTTGGATAATTCAACAAAGGTTCTAAAATTTAGAACGTTCCTCAACTAAGGACTAGTCGAATCAATAAGGGTTCACTAGTCTAACAAGGTTCAACAATAACTGATATTCAAATTGAATAATAATCTCAAGAGGTATACAATAGAATAAGTATTGTATAACTGAATCATACTTTGAAAAGATCAATAATGTTTAATATGGCAAATTGAACTTGATTAATAATACAGAGAATTTGCTTGATGTAAGTTTATAAACTTGAAATAATAATAGTAAGTATGGTTAGGAAACTTGCCTCATGCGTAGATTACACGTTAATTATACATGTTCCTTGAATTGATCCTATATATCATTTTCATTCACGATACCAGTCAATTATAACGTAGCTAGTCATTACAAGTTCATTCTTTTGTCTAAACTTAGGTTATGACTATACTTAGTCAAATTATCACACTTATTGTCACATAATATTACCCTACACGAACAATACGCTAACTATGCGTTCAATAATTCAATCCATACTTGAATGCGTTATTGACATGTTAAGATTCTATTTTAACATTTCATTATACTTCTAACATATTTTTATGTTCATTAATTTAGGTTACTATCTCATTCATGGACTTGAACACTTTAAAATTTTCATTTCTGAACATTCTGGAGTGTGGCGCTGCGGCGCCACTGTTGTACTTATTCTCGGCGCTGCGGCCTGGAGGCGATGAGGCGCGGAGGCGATGCGGCGCGGGTATTAAGGCATGGGACTGGCGCCGCGGTGCGGCGAACCAATAACAGTTCTGCAATTCGCGAAAAATTACAGAAAATGGCCAAAACCTCCAATTAATTTATTTTTACACGAAATTAGACATACCCAAACGCTGTAATAAACATATAATCATTACTTAACCCTTCTAGCATGATTTTAACAAGTTAAAACATATAATTTGCAAAATCAACACATGTAATTTACTGTTCTTAGTGTTTTTGAAAGTTTTGAATACAAAACATGAAAATCAACACTACGGGTTCGTTATAACACCGAATCCGTTCATTTAAAGTTTGGTCTCTTCGTTTTAATATACATAATCACATGCAAGTATAAATTTACGATACAACCTATGATTTAACACATAAAATTCATGCGTAAGGCCATATGGCCATATTTCTATACTATGTATTTTGAAGAAGCAATCTACGACATTTAGTTTTATGAAACTGATGTTATGGTTCATACAACATAGTAAAAAACATACTACGTTAACATATTAACACATACATCAACATAATCCCTACCCTTTTTGATTACAGAGACTTGAACCATTAATTTAAAAGCCATTTTCATGAAATTTTAAATGACGTAGATAAAAATTGGGTTGAAGAATTTACCCAAAGCGTAGAGTGTAGATTAGTAGGCTCAAATGCTTCTTCAATCACTCACTCTCAATCTCCTTCACAAAATCTCAACTTTTCTCTGACAAATTCTCAATTCTCTCTGACTTGCTATGACAGACTTTGAAAAATAAAAAGAAGAAGACGTATTTAATAATAAAACTGACACGTTGTGGATGTCAGTTAACTCCTCATGGGTTAACTGCTACTAACCTCTCTTAGGGCCTCGTTTGGCTGGCAATAATAGGTTCCAAAACCATTTAATTTAATAATTCTCTTATACTATAGTTTAAATCATGTCACACCCAATTACACAATAAATTAAATATCTTATTTAATTTAATTTAATTAAAAAAATATAATAATTTCTCATTAATTCACATAGTCATATAATTAATTTTCTCATTAATTATTAATTTAAATAAAATAATATTAGGCTTATTAAATATTTCTTTTAATTCAATAAACTCACATAATTACATACTTTGAATAATAAAATTCTCCACATTAATTTAATAAATATAACACATATAATTAAATTAATCTACCATAACTTCATCAACTAATTATTTAATCTAATAATTAAATCATCAAAAATATTTATTTAATTCAATAAATATTAAAATTAAATTACAAAATCTCGTTTGTCACATCATCACAATCCTTCGCACTACAAACCAGAGTGTTTATCTATCACAAAGATTGAAAACACCCTCCACACGTACACTAGGTGGCCAGCCTATTGTACCACTACGTTGGGCCACAACGTAGTGTTTTTTAACGACTACATGCGTTACGCTCGGAACCATTGTCCCTGAAAACATGTCCCCTTATAAGGTTGTTCACCTTAGCTTTTCAATGACTGAATTCGCACCAGAGCAATCTGGTTCGGCACAAATACACAAGAACGCTTGAATTCTATAATCACTTTTCAACAGTCGTCTAGCCGAATCAAATAGCTTAGACTCATATTAACAATTCGGACATCAATCGAAATAATTTAGTCAATTTTTTGTAATTTGAAAGAAAACCAAAAATCATTTTATGACGTCATGATACCGTACCAGATTAGTAGTACGTTGAGGATTCTGCCATTAGGTGACTTTGTCATATTACATCATACCATAGTGGGCTGACGATCTTTCGATCACAACCAACACTAGGTTTGACTGCATTGGTGACTCCATCGTTTACCATTTTACACCATATCAAATAATGTAAATGGTTAGTAATACATTTTGAAAATTCTCAAATCATTTTTGTCTTAGCCGAAACAATTAGCATAGACATAAGAATAACGGTGTTATTTTTAAAACTCATTGGTTCAGTCACTTGACCCAATGTTTTTCTCAAGAAAACAGAGTGCAAACACTAGCATGAAGTCAATAAATTTTTGAAAATCTAGCAGAGCTAGAAGATTTAGAAAATCCACGCTTCTCCATCAACTTCAATCTTTACTATACCAAAATCTCTTAATTCATAACATATATATACCCGATATAGTTCATCAAACTTACAACACTTTGGAAGTTCAGGAACTTGCTACAATCATATGAGTTTAAGAACTTATCCTAGTCAGACCATAGGCGTCCATTCGCTGAGGGGTTCAAAAACATTTCATATAATTACGAGTCAAGAACTTACCATAAGTATGAGTTTTAAGAACTCGCAACTTATCCTTATATTCTCTATCTTAATCTTAATAGTCTCTATCTATCAAAAAGGATATGAGAAAAGAATCACCTTCTCACCATAAGCATATCGATAGCGCGATACCGACATTCCATTGATTATCATTGTGAGGAACGAGCGTGAGCACAAAGCCTCCGCCCACACGAAGGTTTGTACAACTCAGCTCTCACATGAGTCCTCAACTGAAACCCAACTAACTCAATCTTACACTTAACTTGCTCTTTGCTCGATATGACTTCTTTGTATCTTATCACTTATAACTCCTCATGAGTTCACATCGTACCATTTCATAGTATAATCTCTTATAGCATCAAGCTATGCATGCTTAGTCGTTACAGACTATTTATCACATCACAGCTCAATCCGATCACGTCGTGATCATCAATTACCTTAGGGTTCTTTCCCTATTATCAACAAAACTCTATTCGAGTTCATTCTCATTATCTTTGTCATCTAGACACCATCTTAACATTTTTATTGTCGGAGTTAGGAAACTCCTGAATTATCATTCGTTTAGATACTTCAAGATTCTTCTTTGAATCTTCGCTTATAAATTTTAATCCTTATCTTTCTCTCTCTCAGGTTATAGCCTAAGGTACACTTACCTAAGTTTATAACCTACAGCTTTGATACCAACCTGTGACACCCCTAAATTTGGGTCCCTTCGAACCACAAATCCGGTCCGCCACAATGCTACTATCGTCAAACTATTTATATTTTTCATTCATAACTTAATGAATATAACTTTGCTTATTACAATTTAGAATATAAATTCTTTCCATTAGTAGGATCTGCACAATGACCCCAAACTTTTATAAGTTTCACAACTTGGTCATTTACTATTCATGTTTTACATCACATTCGATATTATATAAATATGTGGAATAATTTAAACTTTTTCAATCTCCTTTGAAAATAAATCTTTTATTGATATCTTATCTTGAATCAATTACATATATCCTTGAATCAAATTATGTTATGATTCAGTCTATTCGAATTACTGTATAAATATTTACATCTCAATTTGAATTTCTCTATGTATCACATATTATAACTTAACATGTATTACACATTGTAAACTACTATCATGTACATCTCCTATAATCTAAACATGGTTCGATAGCATATATTTGATTAAACAAATCAATCTCCTTTGATGTGATTGAACTTTATCAATCGAGTAGCACGTAACCTTTACCGTGTGTCCTTAACCTGCAAAAGTGGTTATTTGCAAGGGTGAGCTCGACAGCCCAGCAATTCTAACAGTTTTCATGCAGTACATAGCATATAATAGCATACTCAGCACATGCATTTATAATCCATTAATATTTACTACGCATGTTACTTCTCACATAACAGGCATAGAGATTTATATCACAAACATATCATCAAAGATAAACTTTCACATTTCATACATATCTCATATGCATTTCATATATATCAACATTTGCATAGCATAATATAGCTCAACTAACAGTTATCGAATTCATATTACAAATAGGAACTGAAAGACTTGCCTGATTCGTAGTTTATGAACTATAACTTAACTGTGTATCGCTAATTGCACTTCGTGTATCCCTACACAGTTATATAATCATGGATTCACATCCATTAGTAACATATTTCATGCACTTTTAATATACGAACAATGTTACATTGTTTTCAAACTAGGTTTGTAAAACCTACATTTCACTTTCTCATCATACTCTTAGAATAGATAGGTATGTCTAGGTATACATTAACCACTCGTATATGACATCAGCATTAATATATAGTTACCACACACTTGACTTACTAGGTGTTCAACACCTTTAAACTCATATAGGTAAGTTCAAATGTACACATAAACGTTTAACTTAGTTATAATTCCATACCACATCACATATCCTATATTTTCATAGCACAAATCAGATCACGAATTCAAACAACGTATCGTTGCTTTATATCTTAAAAACATTCCTTTGGACTTTACCAATTGAATGTCCTAATTATCATTCATCTCTATCACCTAGTATGTTTCCTACATATTACATAGCATGTTGGTCATATATTGCAAATTAAAGTAATCATTTAAGCATGCCTTGAACTTCAGATTAAAAACAAAACTTATCCATAACTGTAGGATGGCGCGACCGCGCCTAATTTGTACTAAGGAGACGAGCAGCCGCGCAGCTCCCAGTTCAAACCAGGGCTGAGCAAACACTTGCTTGGCCTAGCTTGCCCATCCTTATATACATAACATATATTAACATTTTAAGGGTCTTTTTGCCACTTTCAAGTTTAATCTAGGTCCCGTCTTGCATAATATGGTTCTAAGTTGGATATCTCAACAAATTAAGGCCATTTAAGGTTATGAAACCACAAAGTCCAACATGCTTGATTCTTAAACATATAGGGTAGTCATATAACTCATATTAGACATGCTTATGAGTATTCATATGACTAGCATGGTTTATCACTTGAAAACTTAATTTAAGACATGCATAGTTCATATTACGTCTATCTAGTTGTGTGCACGTATCATTCATCTTCAAAGGCATACACATCCTATCATGTTCGCATATATAGGCCATGTTTAAAGACCAAAAAATTACTAGTATGTCATCCTAGAAGTTTAGAAGTTTAGACAACACAATGCTCATGAATATTAGATTCAAAACGTCTAAGTTTTCTTTTCTTCAAATCCATGTCATGCCAACCTAATCATGCAAGGCAACTTCGAATCATATGTCATATTCATTTGTGCATATTTCTACACATACTTACAAGGTCGAAATGTAGGCGACACCATGCTCATGATTATTAGTTTTCAAAACTTGAATTTCTCTTTGAAAACATATATTATCCAAGCTATGCAAGTTATCTTATACGAGGTAACTTAAGATCACATTTTATGCTCACATGACTCCACCTTATGCTCACTACAAAGTCATAACTCAAATGACTTAAAGTTCGTCAAGGTTTGTTTTCGAAATCTTCAAGTTTCTTTTTAAAACATATACTAAGTCATGCCAAAGCATTCCATTATGAGTAAAGTAATCTTAGCCATATGACATGTCCATTATCATGCATATTCATATTTTATCACTTAGAATAATATAGTCTATTGTCGGGAGCACTATACTTGTGTATGTGCTCGTTCGACGCCCTTCAATCGCCTCTGAATACGTAATAGTCACAAAGATGACTATTTTGACCCTTCCTACCGACCTCAAATTGAAAAACGTTAAGAATACAAGTTGTAGGTCTATTTGTCCTCGTTCCGGATCATCTTGAATAACCTCAATCGGAGTTCGTATGAAAAAAGTTATGGTCGTTTTACCAAAATAGGTCAAAGTAGTCATAGTCAACATACTGGGGCGCGGCCGCGCCCCTTTTCCTTACCATTACAGCGCGCCCGCGCTATGGTCCAGCCCCTGCTGTGCGCCCGCGCGGCTAGGCAGTGCACCCGCACTTGGCCTCGCATAGATCACATTTTTTGACATAACTTTCCCATTTTAAGTCCGAATTAGTTGCTTTTCGATTCGTTGGACTCATTAAACTCTTAGCTATTCATCTACAGACTAATTATAACACTTCAAACATATTAACAAATCATTTTAAGGGTTCCAATTCAATGTTCATGCTATATTTTCACATTTTGACAAACTTAGTGAATTCGTTCACTACGAATTCGTTGCTCAACCAAATTGATCCGTTTAACTCTCGTTGTTTTCGTTTCTAACTGTATTAACAACATCTAGCAAAAATTCAAGGATTATAACAACCCTTAGCTATCAAATTTGTGACTCAAAAGCAAGTATTTCATGATATTACTAAGAAATTGCAAACTTACGAATCAAGAACTTATATGATAGCAATATTACTTCTTGAATATTTGGAATTGGATAACTATAGCTCCTCCATTCTTCCAATTCTACTGACTCTCCAAAGCTCACTTCTCAACCAACTTAAACAAACGGGAAATGAGAAGGAGAAGGTTCTATTTATAGCAATTCTAATACTCAGTTAATAGTTTTGCACAAGGAATTAATTCAAGGGGAAGAAGAAGAAGCCAGTGGATTGAGAAGATTTGGTGACCAACTCCATCTCCCTCCATTCCCTACTTCATCATTAGCTCTACTTCTTAATAATGAATGAATAGGATAGGCCAATGGTCTATCTCACGGCAGTTATAATACACGTGACACTAATTTTGGGACAAGGCTTATTACTCTCTAATTTATCAGTAAAATGGGTCTTATTCTACTAAAGTTAATTCCTTTTGGGCTTATTGAATCAATTATAATGATTTAATATTACTACCTTAATTTAAGTTATGGGCACATATACACACATATATGTACCTACCCACATATAGGAAGTATACTTATATTTTAAATATACATCAATATAAATCTTATATCCCATGTACATTGGGCTAGTCCAAATAATATTTTAATTGGGCTAAATATAATTTAGTTGAGTACTTTCAACCCATTATTTCCTCTCACCCTTAAATATCATAATGATCATCATTAATTCTCTTTAAATAATTTCAGTTAAACTTTCAGTCTTGTTTAACTTTAATACTCAGACCACACAAGGCTCATTTATCCCATTTACTAGAGTTACATATAACTCAAGCTCATTATTTCTATAATATAATATTAGGGGTCTAGGCCACGTTTGGCTTTTCCCCCAATTCCACATTATTTTATTATTTATTTAATATAAAGTTTATGTCACACTTTATCATAATGCTAAATTATTTAGCGTACTTAAATAATTACATACATATAATATGTACAACCTTTACACTTAGAGTAATTAATATTTACTCTATTAATTATTTAAATTATACACTATGCGTACAATTATTCGATCGTCCTAAGACAACTTTTCAACCATTACATTTAGCCACATCTCAATTACTAATCTAATACATAAATCTCTAACCAATATATATATATATATATATATATATATATATATATATATATATATATATATATATATATATATATATTGGTTTTCTTCTATCGTCATCAACGTACATATACACAAGTCCAAACTTAGCACACATCGAGTCTTTAATGGTATTCAATATAGTACACTGAGTGGTTTCCCACAAACAACCAACCAATTAGTTTTCATCTCGTCTACACTGCTTTCACAGTGAGTTAGATCGGTTACTAATTCGTATATACCTCCGCTCTCTGAAGAAATTGTTTAGCCCAGCTTCTATACATCCATCATTAAAGGATATGATTGCACTGCCTTAGACTTGATACTTACTCGTACATACACTCAAAAAATTGGTGATTATCAAATATATTTTAATGTCACCAACTTACTATAATAAAATAATTTAACATAAATTATTTAATCATCAATAGATAAATTTTATCCATCTTCTTACTAATTCCTCTCTACAATATACAATAAATATATAATAATAATATATATTCATTACACACAATATTACATATTACATAGCTCATATTACCCTATGTAACACAATACCACATACCTCGTAACATATATATATATATATATATATATATATATATATATATATATATATATACTCGTTCGAACCCATCTCATGCTTTAAGAATTTTATTTACTAAATTTTTATTTTAATATTTTTTGAAAATTCGGGTTCTTACAAATAGTACCCCGAATGAAAATATTGAAATTTGATAAGAAAGTTCAGACCAATATTTTAATGAAATGATATTAGATGAAGCGCAAAATTCAAGGATATTCTATTAGTTTCAGGAATTATAGAAGCAACACTTATCAAAATAAATATAGATTTAGGAATATAAAACGAAATAATATTACTTACATACTATAGAGTATGGAAGAAAATAATATTTCTTACGAATATTGAACGAAAATAATATCTCTTACGAATATTGAACGAAAATAATATTTCTTACGAATATTGAACGAAGATAATATCTCTTACGAATATTGAACGAAAATAATATTCCTTACGAATACGAAAAATAATATCTCTTACGAATATGAAATAAATAATACCTCTTACCTTAGTAGGAGAGTAAATCTGACTGGTATAGCAAAAATATTCTTGAAGAAAACTTGCACTATTTGCTACACTCAAATTATCTTTATACTAGAAAAAATACGCACAATATTATAGAAGAAAAATTCTCTAATTCTGGTGTAATTTTTATTTCTTATGTAACGTCCACGAATTTGAAACTCCTTATTAATTAAATATGTGATTTAATGAGTTAGCTTTGTGAGTTATTTAAAACCTTACGTGGTTATGTGAAATTATGAATTGGTTAAAGGGAGTCACTAATAGTTATTTAAATTAGTGGACTAACCCTAAGAGTTTGATATCAAATGATTGATATAATTTTTAATAATTAAATATTCAATTTATTTGAATATAGTAGCAAGAGTTGAACATATTGATTAATTTCAATTATGGGTAATTATTGATAATGTGTTGAATTATAATTATTATGAATAAATAATAATTAATGTGTAAGAGATTAATAAATATAATATGATTATATTTTCTTGATTTATTTGTGCAAACATGCAATATATTAAACCTTGTTACATGGTAGTTAATTATATATTTTGTACAAGGTGACAAATTAATATGTCTATATACTATAAATATAGACTATAGTAAGAATTAATTCATTCATGTGAGTACATAAATAATCCCCAACTTCCTTTGTGTAGTAGCATTAACACATTTATATTATATTTTGGGAATTATAGTATCCAAACCAAGCCTTAAATAACTTGTTGTTGAGCTTGTCCCAAATTGAGAGTCAAATATCAGTACATGAACAGTGTCTTGAGCTAGTTAACGTAATTTCAATGGCTAGTAAATTCTAGGCCATTGCCTATGGAAGTGGCAGTTGGCCAACTTTCTATTGTCCAATGTTTTCTTGATGTTTCCTTTGATTCAAACCTCAGTGTAAATTGAATGCCCAGTACAAGCTTCTTCTATAAATGGTAACTCCATTTTTCAGTTTTTACGTTGTTTGCATTTGTTGGTTGAAACTCTGATAATACGAGTTTGTGAGTGTATTGTTTAAAGAAGTAGTTAGCAAGCTCAGAAGAAGGAAACTAAGTTCTTTAAGCTTCAAGAGGTATAAAATCCTAAATGTTTGTTCTTAAGTTGATTTTTAGCAAATTCGTGCAATTCTTATGAATTCTTTGATATTTGGTATGAATTGGCTTAAAAGTGTGTTGTTTTAGTTAGTATGCATGCTTAGAAGTATTAGAGGTAGTTTAAGTTGCAGCAAAAGATGCTTTACAATGGTTGGAATTGAGCCTCTGCAGAAGAGAGGCCATTTTTTTCTGTCTGGTCGAAGTGGCGCGACCGCGCCACTTCCCTTGCCTTTCACCTCGTGGCCGCGCGGTTAACAGATGATAGTTGCTCATGTTAGCTTCTTGAGATATGCTGAGCTTACTATGACAGTTATTATATACTTATAAACAACCTGAACATATGGACTAAGGTAGTTATATATATAGGAGTCATGCTAGCTTGTTTTGGTTGGAATATTAAAAGTAAACTTGAATAGTTGGAAATAGTATTGATAAACTTTTTGCAAAACAAGTTCTAACCTTTGATGCAAATATATTACGTTATGATATATCTTGACATATGTCAATATGATTGGTTATATGGTTAAAGGTAATATGTGATATTCAAGATTAAAAAGAGAAATTTCAAGAAAAAGGACTATATTGGCTATGTATAATTGAACTATGTATACACTAAAGAGATGCTCATGAGATCTATTATGTGATTATGAAAGCATGACTTAGACTACGCAAACTCATCTCGTATGCTTGAAGAAGTTTTGCTAATAAAGACTTAAAGTTTTGAAAATGAACTTAATAAACTAGAT
Organism: Panax notoginseng; assembly: GCA_016801055.1. NCBI lineage: Eukaryota > Viridiplantae > Streptophyta > Magnoliopsida > Apiales > Araliaceae > Panax > Panax notoginseng. Next base: position 137,314,690 of record CM029020.1, on the reverse strand, counting down.
ATACATTAAGTTGAGAACTTGTATGTAAGACCCCGAATTTTTTTTTAAAATGAAATTTCCTTTATTTATTATTTTGAAATAGTAAGGGTTGATTTGATTAATGTGGTTACTTATGGATAAAATGCGCTAATATTTCAAATAAGCAAGTGGTTATAAAATATTCATTTCTGTCGGGGAATATTCGTTTGGTCGTGGAATATTCTTGTTGTCGGGGAATATTCGTACGACGGCGCAGCCTTTTGTGGGCCCCATAACGAAAAGCGATTGGATAAAGAAAATGACAAGTATAAGTTATTTATAAGTAACGGCGTAGTTGTTACCGTTAATACTGTTGGAATACCCGGTGGTTAAAACACAGTAATACGCGTTGTTGCACAGTAGCACACGGTATTGCACCAATTATTGATTCTTACGTAAGAAGGCACTACTCAATAATTGTTACAGTAATTACTGTTCAGTATTGTATTTTATTGATTCAATAATTGTTGCAATGATATTTTATATTACTGTTATTCAATAATTGTCACTACACAGTATTTTTCACTATTGGAGCAATAATTCATATTATCTGAATAATATTATTAGATAACATTATTAGAAATGTCTAGAAAGTTATGTCTAAGGAGAGGTTTGGTCACCTAATTGTGCGTCAGCAAGGAGAAATCCTTATTGGAAAGCCATCTCTTTCCTGGGAACGGCCTGGTTGTCAGTATTGTGATTCTGTAATATTATTTGTGAATAATTAATTATTGATTTATATGATGAGGAAAATATTTATTTTATGTGAATATAGATGGAGAAAAATTTTAAAGTGACAATTGTTAAAAAATTGATATTTTATCTTTTCTGATAAAATAATATTTTTATTATATTATTATAATATAATATGATGATATTTTTACAATGAATGTGGGATATATGAGTATATGAGGAGGAAGAGTATTTTTGTTGCATTAAATAATTAACACATGTTTTGTGTGTCGGTGGACCCCATTTCTTGACTGAAATTTGATTATAACTTGTAAAATCGTCCGTATATGGATTTCGGTCAATATATGTTTGAAATTTGGAAACACTTTCTTCTGTAAAGTTGTAGAGAATTGAATTTCCTATAAAAAGTCGCAAGATTTGAATTTTCTGATAAAAGGGCTATTTATTATGAATTATTCAAGTTCTGAAGTTCCGAAATAATTAATTTTTGGAAGTTTTAATTATTTCTATGAAGAAAAACGTTTTTTCCATTTGAGTGGCACATGTTAATGGTTGAAATCAGCTGGTGTGGTGTGCTAAGGAAATTAAGAAAATTATATTATTAATTTATTAAATTTTTTACTTTGGTGTTCTAAGCAATTTCCTATAAATAGGGTACTTAGGTTAGAATTGAAAATCACACCAGAAACTGAAGTTTTCTCTCTCTTTCTCTCTATAATATCGAGCGTATATTTGTGAGTATTTTGATACTTTGAGTGTTGTTATATGGTGCAAGTTTCCTTCAGCACTATATTCAGTATTCCAGCTAGAAGTACTGTCTTTCTGAGATAAGGGATGTTATTTTTTTATCAATGATATTATTTCTTTCAATATCATTATACCGGAATATTGGTAAGATTTTTCTTGTGAAATTCTTATCTTTTCATGTCAGAGTTACTATTCACGAGCTACTATTCACGAGTTACTATTCATGAGTTACTATTCACGAGTTACTATTCACTAGTACTATTCACGAAGCATGATGATTTTTTTTTCTTGTGGAATTTTTACCTTTTAGTGTCGAGGTTACTAGACGTAAACGGTACTATTCACATATACGGTACTATTCACAAATACGACATTATTCACAGAGAAATTAAATTTTCTTTTTTGTATCCAATACATCTATTATGGATACTAGCTTTGATTGTATCCATGTTTTGATCATTCTTGAATTTTATTTCGCTCTGATTATTTATGAAGTATTTTTGAACTTGGATTGTTTAAAGTACGAATCTTTAATATTTGTTATTTTGTTTTACTGGATTCGTTTTCTTTAAAATATATTTTTTATCATCCTCAGTCCTAAATGATGATATTACTGAATATCTTTGGCCTGTAGTGCAAAGATGAACTGTTGATGAATATCTTTAGCCCGTAGTGCAAAGATGAACAGGTGTTGAGATGAACATGACCGACTGATTAATATCTTTGGCCTGTAGTGCAAAGATGACTATTTGATTCAAGATGTATATTGATTGATGTTATAGGGATAAAATATCGATGATGGACTTTTAAATTCATAGATGATAGTAGATTTCATTCTTTACTTAACTCTTCTAATGAATTATTGTTTCCGTTGCAGTTGTTGATCTAAAACTTGTTGTCTATTGTATTCTATCAGATTTTTCCCTGTTGAAGACTAAGGATAATTTGTTGTATATCATCTTAGTAATAATATTCTTTACTGGGCTAGTTGAGCTCACCCTTTTCCTTTTTGTTCTATTTTTCTTCTCAGGAGGTGAGAAGGTAGCGGGTACTAGTCGGGATATGGAATGATGGTTCAAGATAGTTGTCTTAGTAGTCCTCACTATTTTATAAAATAGTGTATCAATAAGTATAATGAGGACTTAATTGAGTATGAATACTGTCTAGATGACAATATTTGTATTTAAACTCACAGTATATGTGTTGTCGTATTTTGCACGACAATTGTAATAATAAAGTTGTAGTTATTTCTGTACCATGTATTTGGCGACTCAGAATAGGTTGGGTGGAATGGACCTATTTTGGGGGCGTCACAGTTGGTATCAGAGCTTAGGGATATGATCTTTGGCGGAGATCGGGGAATAGAACTAGGAGGGGTGAGATGAGTAAATCCTTCGCTAATATGTCCTACCTAGGCTTATTTGTTGGTTGGTCAGAATATAGGGATATTATGTGATATGTTAATTTCTTTAATAAACCCTTGTTTTATGGCAGTAATTGAGAATGACAACTGATAATGTTAACAGTGGAGTAAATGAGACCGTGGAGACACCTTTGCTCACCAATAAGGAGAACGTGCAACAGGCTGATAATGTTCCACTTGTAAACAACACCACTGAGCAGACGATGAACGATGGAATGTTTAGAAGCTTTTTGGAGTTCATGCAAAATCAGACGAGGGAGACTCATGTACAAAATACCGGTGGAAATGATAGCAACGCACGGTTTGTCACAGCCAAACAGTTCAAAGAGTTGGGACCACCAGAATTCTGGGGAAAGCCAGATCCAATTAAGGCGGAGACGTGGGTCAAGTAAATTACCAAGATATTCGATGTCTTGAGATGCACGGAGGAACATAAGGTTCCATTCGCCACTTTTATATTTCGTAACGAGGCAGATTACTGGTGGGAATCTGTGAAGCGTACCCAGCCAGCCGCACTCAGCATGTCTTGGGAAACGTTTCATAAACTGTTCAATGACAAGTACTTTCCTGAAAGTATTCGTCATATGAAGGAGGTAGAGTTTATTAGACTAGAACAGAACAACATGACGGTGTCCCAGTACGAGGCGAAGTTCGCGGAGTTATCCAGGTTTGCACCTCATTTGGTGGAGAATGAGGAACGTATGACGCGGATGTTTTTGAGAGGTTTGAAACCCGACATACGTCAATATCTCATTTCTCATAAATTTTCTCTATATTCAGATGTTGTGAATAGGGCTCAGTTATTGGAGCGCGATAATGAGTCAACTCAATCGAAGAATAACAACCTACAACTCGATGATAATTGTATCTATGGGAACAGTCATCAGAATAAGGATAACCATCGTGGAGAAAATTATCGTGCCAGAAATGGTAACCACTTCGATGGTAATCATGGCCAAGATAATAGAAGAAATAACTCAAATGAAAATTTTAAGAAGAGAAGATTTAACGATGACGGGAAGATGTCGGCAGCAGCACCAGCAACAAATTCTAGGGGAGGAGAACGACCGCCAGTTAGATGCTACAAATGCGGAGATGAGGGACATATAAGTCCAAACTGTTCACAGCCTTCCAAGGTATGTTATAATTGCGGAAAAGAAGGTCATATCGCTCGAGATTGTACGGTAGCGAAACCTAGTCCAGCGGGGATGGTGACTAAAAAGGTTGTCCCGGACAAATCAAAGTCAACGATTACTGGAAGAACGTTTGTCGTGACTGGTCAAAATGCGAGGAACCCGAACGAAATTAGCACGGGTTAGTTAATTATAAATTCTTACGAAGTTTATACCTTATTAGATACCGGTTCTACCCATTCATTTATCTCTCCTGCTTATACTCAATGTTTAAACTTGACTCCGGAGAAAATTAAACTTTGACTTATCTGTTGAAACTTCATTATGAGAAACTTTCGTTACATCCACTGTTTATAAATTTTGTTTGATCCAAGTTGGCACATCACATTACCTGTTGACCTTATTTCTTTAAAGATACTTGCTTTTGATGTGATTTTAGGGATTGATTGATTGATTAACTACTCATCATGTCAAAATTGATTGCTTTCGTAAGGTTGTTAGTTTTCATATTCCTAAGCAACCTGTTATTCGAATTCAAGCAACCAAACCACTGAAGTCAATCATTGTCATATCAAGCCATAAAGTCATTCGTTTATTAAAAAACGGATGTCAAGCTTTCTTACCCATGTCATGGACTTTAATATGTCATATTGAATAATATTTTGTTTCTTGACGTATTTTCTAAAGAATTTCTTGGCTTACTCCCAAAGTGTGATATTGAATTTTGTATCGACTTTGAACCCGGTACAAAACCCATTTCTAAAATCTCATATCGAATGACTCCTATTGAACTTCAGGAGTTAAAAATTCAACTATAGAATTTGGTACCCGAGCCTTTATCTGGTGACTTCCTTTGTGGAATACACCGAAGCCAGACTCTCTGTAGGGGATGCCATATATGTGTGGTAGTAAACTGATAGGTGTCATTGTGACGTGCTATCTAAGATTGGGATATGAGTCACAGTTGAGAGCAACCTAAGTCAGTAATCGAAATGCATAGCTTTCTATGCTTAGTTGGTTATTATCGAAGATTTTGTGGAAAGATTTTCTCGAATCGCTACTCTATAAACTCAGCTGACTCGAAAAGATACAAAATTCGAATGGAGCGAGGAATGTAGAACTCAATATGCGGCAACGACGTTGGCTCGAGCTGTTGAAAGATTACGGCCATACCATTCAATACCATCCTGGAAAAAACGAATGCGGTAGCTGACGTGTTGAGTAGAAAATCGTATGTGGTTACGAGTGCGATATTGTTAACACAAATACCCATTTCGTACGACTTACAGAAGATGGAGATAGAGTTAAAGATTCCAAGAATCTGTGTGAAGATAACGAATATACGATTAGAATCGACTTTAATCGATAAAGTTAAAACTGCTCAAGCTACACACCGGAGCTGATGAATATAAAGAAGAAGGTGCAAGAAGGCGTTATTCTAGAAGTAAGAGTTGATGAAGAGAAGAAATCTCAACCTTTGATTTATTAGTCCATTTGAAATCCTTGATCGAATAGGAACTGTGGCCTATAGACTCGTTTTACCGCCAAGTATGTCGCGTGTTCATAACGTTCCTCACGTATCGAAGTTATGAAATTATGTGGACGACCCGAACCACATTATTGAGTTAGAACCAGACGAAATAGCCGAAGATTTAACGTACGAGGAGGTACCTGTCAAGATCTTAGATAGGAAGGAGCATGTCCTACGCACAAAGGTCATACCGCAAGTTAAGATTTTGTGGAGGAACCATGCTATTGAAGAAATGACCTAGGAGTTGGAAACAGAAATGAAAGCGAGGTATCCTCACCTTTTCGAAACACCAGGTACGTACGTCAATTTCGAGGACAAAATTTCACAAGGAGGGGAGGTTGTAAGACCCCGAAATTTTTTTTTAAAATAAAATTTCCTTTATTTATTATTTTGAAATAGTAAGGGTTGATTTGATTAATGTGGTTAGTTATGGGTAAAATGCGCTAATATTTCAAATAAGCAAGTGGTTATAAAATATTCATTTCTGTCGAGGAATATTCGTTTGGTCGTGGAATATTCTTGCTGTCGGGAAATATTCGTACGACGGCGCAGCCTTTTGTGGGTCCTATAACGGAAAGCGATTGGATGAAAAAAACGATAAGTATAAGTTGTTTATAAGTAACAGCGTAGTTGTTACCATTAATACTGTTGGAATACCCGGTGGTTAAAACACAGTAATACGCGTTGTTGCACAGTAGCACACGGTATTGCACCAATTATTGATTCTTTCGTAAGAAGGCACTACTCAATAATTATTACAGTAATTAATGTTCAGTATTGTATTTTATTGATTCAATAATTGTTGCATTGATATTTTATATTACTCTTATTCAATAATTGTCACTACACAGTATTTTTTATTATCGGAGCAATAATTCATATTATTTGAATAATATTATTAGATAACATTACTGGCAATGTCTAGAAAGTTTTGGCTAAGGAGAGGATTGCACGCCAGTAAGGAGATATCCTTATTGGAAATCCCCCTCTTTCCTGGGAAAGGCCTGGTTGTCACTATTGTGATTCTGTAATATTATTTGTGAATAATTAATTATTTATTTATATGATGAGGAAAATATTTATTTTATGCGAATATAGATGGAGAAAATTTTTAAAGTGACAATTGTTAAAAAATTGATATTTTATCTTTTCTGATAAAATAATATTTTTATTATATTATTATAATATAATATGATGATATTTTTATAATGAATGTGGGATATATGAGTATATGAGGAGAAAGAGTATTTTTATTGCATTAAATGATTAACACATGTTTTGTGTGTCGGTGGACCCCATTTATTGACTGAAATTTGATTATAGCCTGTAAAATCGTCCGTATGTGGATTTCGGTCAATTTATGTTTGGAATTTAGAAAAATTTTCTTCTGCAAAGTTGTAGAGAATTGAATTTCCTATAAAAAAAAGCGAGATTCGAATTTTCTGATAAAAGGGCTATTTATTATGAATTATTGAAGTTCTGAAATTCCGAAATAATTGATTTTTGAAAGTTTTAATTATTTTTATTAAGAAAAACATTTTTTCCATTTGAGTGGCACATGTTAATGGTTGAAATCAGCTGGTGTGGTGTGCTAAGGAAATTAAGAAAATTATATTATTAATTTATTAAATTTTTTACTTTGGTGTTCTAAGCAATTTCCTATAAATAGGGTGCTTAGGTTAGAATTAAAAATCACACCAGAAACTAAAGTTTTCTCTCTCTTTCTCTCTATAATATCGAGCGTATTTTTGTGAGTATTTTGATACTTTGAGTGTTGTTATACGGTGCAAGTTTCCTTCAGCACTATATTCAGTATTCCAGCTAGAAGTACTGTCTTTCTGAGGTAAGGGATGTTATTTTTTTATCAATGATATTATTTCTTTCAATATCATTATACCGGAATATTGGTAAGATTTTTCTTGTGAAATTCTTATCTTTTCATGTCGGAGTTACTATTCACGAGTTACTATTCACGAGTTACTATTCATGAGTTACTATTCACGAGTTACTATTCATGAGTTACTATTCACGAGTTACTATTCACGAAGCATGATGATTTTTTTTCTTGTGAAATTTCTACCTTTTAGTGTCGAGGTTACTATTTACGTATACGGCACTATTCACCTATACGACACTATTAACAAATACGGTACTATTCACAGAAAAATTAAATTTTCTTTTCTGTGTCCAATATATCTATTATGGATACTAGCTTTGATTGTATCCATGTTTTGATCATTCTTGAATTTTACTTCGTTCTGATTATTTATGAAGTATTTTTGAACTTAGATTGTTTAAAGTACGAATCTTTAATATTTGTTCTTTTGTTTTACTGGATTCGTTTTCTTTAAAATATATTTTTCATCATCCTCAGTCCTAAATGATGATATTACTGAATATCTTTGGCCTGTAGTGCAAAGATGAACTGTTGATGAATATCTTTGGCCCGTAGTGCAAAGATAAACAGGTGTTGAGATGAACATGACCGACTGATTAATATCTTTGACCTGTAGTGCAAAGATGACTATTTGATTCAAGATGTATATTGATTGATGTTACAGGGATAAAATATCGATGATGGACTTTTAAATTCATAGATGATAGTAGATTTCATTCTCTACTTAACTCTTTTAATGAATTATTGTTTCCGCTGCAGTTGTTGATCTAAAACTTGTTGTCTATTATATTCTATCAGATTTTTCCCTGTTAAAGACTAAGGATAATTTGTTGTATATCATCTTAGTCATAATATTCTTTACTGGGCTAGTTGAGCTCACTATTTTCCTTTTTGTTCTATTTTTCTTCTAAGGAGGCGAGAATGTAGCGGGTACTAGTCGGGATATGGAATAATGGTTCAAGATAGTTGTCTTAGTAGTCTTCACTATTTTATAAAATAGTGTATCAATAAGTATAATGAGGACTTAATTGAGTATAAATATTGTCTAGATGACAATATTTGTATTTAAACTCACAGTATATGTGTTGTCGTATTTTGCACGACAATTGTAATAATAAAGTTGTAGTTATTTCTGTACCATATATTTGGCGACTTAGAATAGGTTGGGTGGAATGGACCTATTTTGGGGGCGTCACATTGTAAGTATGTTTTTGATGTCTAGCATGTATATATATATATATATATATATATATATATATATATATATATATATATATATATGAAAGTATGATATATGGTAGGTAAAATGACTAACATAATTAATAGCTTAACATGTGGAGTCTTAATTAAGAAAAAACGAATAATGACCTTTAATATGTTTGATGAAAGGTTAAAGTTAGCTATTCATATAATAACATGTGTGTTGTGCATGATTGTTCGTTTATGTGCAAGTCGTGTGTGCACTGGCTTATTTTTGAAGCAGCCATGTCTTGGTTTGCACCAGGAGCCGCGCGGCCACGCATCTCCTTAGTACAAATCAGGCCCGGCTGCGTCGTCCTGCAGTTTTGCCAGATTCTATTTTTGGTTCTGAAATTTAAGGCATGCTTATATGATTACTTTGCCTTGTAATATATGACCAATATGCCATATAATGTGTTGAGAAGCATGCTATGTGATGACTTGATTCTTTTAAGTGTAGACTTGTACTAGTTACACATACTAATTGAAATGATAGACTTGATAACGTTAGGTCATTTCAACGTAAGTAATTAAAGCTAGAATTAATTGTAGCTGAGCAAACAGGCAAGTATCTAAACCTTACGCACTACCTTTATTTTGTGCAAATAGGTATATTTTCTAAACCATTGCATTACTTTATTCGACGCATATCGTAAGCAAGTTTCCCTAACTTTACTCAAATTATTATTGAGCAAGTTTCCTTGAACTTCACTATTTGACTGTGAAAGTTTCCTATCCTTTTCATATTAAATTGAGCATGTTATTGTTGAATTGAAAGTTATTCGTTTAAGCTTGAACTTTATTTCCAAGCATGCCATTAAGTGGTTTAATTACCTTACAATTAATCCACATCGATATTATTGATATTCGCACTTAGTGCACTTGAGATCGTACAGTCTTGGACTTGTACATCATTTAAAGTTCAAATAATTATTGAACTGTGTCAGATAGAGTCTGAACCTTTGTTCGGTCCGACAAGTATACGAAGTTTTATAAAAGCTATCCAAACCAATTGATGGTAAAGATTCTTAGACTGAAAGAACACCCCTTCTATGATAGGGGAGTACCCCAGGTATCTAATATAAGATACAAAGAGCAGATTTAAATGTTATGCATATAAATAGTGTACGCGAGGCTGATCCCCTCAAGTACTTATTTTGTAGCCAGTAACCAAAGGGTCAATTAGCTATTGATTCCATTGGAGTGTTATAGTTCAAAGTTTATTTGACTAGCAGTTATTCTAAAAGCAATCATTATCTTTTCTTGTGATATTCATATTGTTGAATCTTTCAGATATTCATATTGTTGAATCCATTGCCAGATATTTTTCCATTCATCATGATATATCCTTATTGTTGTATTTAAACTTGTTGAGCAAACTTGTTGCTCATCCTTGCTATATCATGAATTATATTGCAGCTAAGCCCGAGACCTCAGGAAAGGACAAGGGTAAAGGAAAGATGTAGAATTGTTGTCAGAAGCAGAGTTTATTTTGTGCTTAGTTTAAATTATTGTTATGTAATATGAACCCTAAATACTATTATAGGGTATGTTTGTAAGACCTTATTAAGGTTATCGAATCTTGGGACTAGTAACGCCTTTGGAATGAACGACGTACGTTTATTATTTTTCGCATTTTATTTATCGTATGTTATTTAGAGGTGGATGTTTGTATTTTATCGTGATAACCGAACCGGGGTCAGAGGACCCGGTTTCAGGGGCGTCACAAGTTGGTATCAAAGCTGTAGGTTATAAACGTTAGGAATGCGAAACCTAGGTTATAACCTTAGTAGAAAACTCAAGTAGAGTATGTAAGTGATGGGATGAAGGAAATCCATCGAGTTTTATTGTGATATTGAAGTGGTTTATTTAAATCAAAAAATGATTGATAGACGTCTTAAACTTCTTAATGCTAACATGGATAGCATATCACATAAAGCCTAATTGTTTCTTCCTTTCCTCATATCATGCCGCCTAGGTGACTTCAACGAAATCAGAGGGAGGAAGGATCCGTTAACAATGGTGGAGGGGAAAATGTTGATCCAATGCAGAACTTTGTTAACCTGTTAACTAAGGCAATGCAAAACAGACCCCCGCCAGCAGCAGGGCAGCCAGGACAACACTTGGCTAGCTTTAAGGACTTTAAATTGGTAGGACCACCAGAGTTCTGAGGAACCTTGGATCCAATTGAAGCCAAGACATGGATAGAAGAGATGGAGAAGGTGTTTGAGGTCGCACGAGTGGCCGAAGCACAGAAGACGAGTTTTTCCACTTTCATGATGAAGGACGAAGTTAACTACTAGTGGAAAGCCAATAAGGGCCGAGCAGACGAAGGAGTTATTCCTTGGGATAGATTTAAGGAGCTATTTCTTGAGAATTACTTCTCAGAGAATACTCAATAGGATATGGAAGTTAAGTTTCTAGAACTGAAGCAAGGTAGTATGTCTGTCGCAGAGTACGCGGCAAATTTAATGAGTTGGCCCGATTCACATCACATCAGGTTGACACGGAGGCCAGGAAGGCAAGAAGGTTCGAATTAGGACTGAAACCATGGGTGCAAAAAGCACTGTCTATGTTAAAGATTAAGACTTACTCTGATCTTTTGGAAAGGGCTATCATTACCGAAGGAGGCAATGAAGCCATCGCTCGATTCAAACAAGAAAAGAAGACCGGCCAAGAGGGACAGAAAGGGGGAATCAGCGGAGGCAGCAACCCCAATAAACGTAAATGAACGGAGAGCCAATCCTCCGGAGGAAATAAGTCTGGGGGAGAGGCCAAGAAAAGTATGAAGTGCAATAACTGTGGGACGAATCACTCAGGGGAGTGTATGAAGGGGAAGAGTGTTTGTTATCATTACGAACAACCGGGGCACATGGCTCCTCAGTGTCCGAATAAGTCGAAGGGAGGATGTTTCTCGTATGGCACCACAGACCATCAAATCAAGGACTACCCGAAGAAAAAGGGTGATGCAGCTAGCGGCAACCTCAACAACAATAACAATGGGCTGAACATTGGAAGGCCGGCCAGTCAAGCCAATAGACCAACGGCACGAACGTTCAACATGACCGTACAGGATGCGGTGGAGTCTAAGGATGTGGTGTCAAGTATCATTCCGATCAATGATATTGATGCATACGTATTATTTAATTCGGGTGCTACCTGCTCTTTTATTTTCGAAGAATTTGCTAAAAAGTTAGACTTACCCCGTGAGAGATTAGAACACCCTATGAACGTAGAAGTAGCGAACAAGGAAATTATTCTCGTAGAATACATTCATAGGAATTGTTATGCCGAATTTTGAGGATTTAAGATCAAAGTGGATTTGATACCGATTCGTTTGGGGGAGTTCGATATAATCCTTGGGATGGATTGGTTATCGGTTCACGGAGCAGTGATAGACTGTAAGAGGAAGTGCGTACACCTTAAGACTCCGAATAAGTCAAAGGTGGTATATCCATGACATGAGCTAAGAAAGCTTGACATCCATTTTTCAATAAACGAATGCCTTTATGGCTTGTTATGACAGTGATTGACTTTAGTAGTTTGGTTACTTCAATTCGCATAATAGGTTGGTTAGGAATATGAAAGCTAACAACCTTATGAAAACAATCAATTTTAGCATAATGAGTAGTTAACCAGTCGATTCCTAAAGTCACATCAAATGCAAGTATTTTTAAAGAAATGAGATCAACAAGTAATGTGAGAGTATCGATTTGAACCAAACAAGATTTATAAATTGTGGATGTAACGAAGGTTTCTCCCAACGAAGTTTCAACCGATAAGTCAAAGTCTAATTTCTCTGGAGTCAAGTTTAAACGTTGAGCACAATTAGGTGATATAAAAGAGTGGATAAAATCGGTATCGAATAAGGTATAGACTTCCCAAGAGTTTATGATTAGCATACCCGTGATAACTTCGTTCGGGTTCCTCGCTTTTTGGGATGTCACGAAAACACTATCCCTTGAACCATCGACTTTGACTTGTCTGGGACAGCCTTTGGTGTCACCGTCCCAGCTGGACTTAACTTCGTTGTATGACAAAATCGAGCTAAATAACCTTCCTTTCTGCAATTAAAACACACTTTGGGTTGCTGTATACAGTTTGGACTGATGTGTCCTTCCTCTCCGCATCTGTAGCATACGACCGGTGGTCGTTCTCCTTCCTTAGAAACGGGTGATGGTGATGCTGCCGATGTCTTTACGTTGTCATTGTTGAATCTTCTCTTCTTAAAGTTGTTCCCACTTAGTTCACCTCTCCTATTATCTTGGCATGATTACCACCGAAGTGGTTACCATTTCTGGCATGATAATTTGGTTATCGTTGTTTTGATGGATGTTGCCACCGGTACGATTATTATCGTGTTGTTGGCTGTTATCTTTTTATTGGGATGACTCATTATCGCGCTCCAATAACTGAGCCCTATTCACAACATCTGAATACAAACATAATTTGTGAGAAATGAGGTATTGACGAATTTTGGGTTCCAAATCTCTTAGAAATATTCGTGTCATTCGCTCTTCATTATCTACTAAATGGGATGCAAATCGAGATAACTTCGCAAACTTAGCCTCGTATTACGATACGGTCATATTGTTTTGTTCTAGCTTGATGAATTCCACCTTCTTCATGTGACGAATACTCTCTAGAAAGTACTTGTCATTGAATAATTCTTGAAATTTCTCTCAAGACATCTTTAGTATGGAAAGTTGAGTACATTTTTCAGATTCCCACTAATAATCTGCCTCTCCTCGCAACATAAAGGTGGCGAAGGGAACCTTTTGCTCCTCTGAGCATCCCAAGATATCAAATATCTAGGTGATCTGCTTAATCCATGCCTCTGCCTTAAGTGGCTCTAGCTTTCCCAAAATCTCTGGCGGTCCCAGCTCCTTGAATTGCTTAGTAGTGACCAGTCGTGAGTTGCCATTGACTCCACCTGTATTTTAAACAGGAGTCTCTCTCGTTTGGTGTTACATGAATTATAGAAATCTCCTAAACACTCCATCGTTCATCATTTGGTCGGTGTTGTTGTTTACATGAGGATTATTGCCTTCCTGATGCACATTATCCTGGTTATTGATTGGCGGTGTCTCAACGGTCTCATGTGCTCCATTGCTTATCTCAAAATTTTTAAATATCATTTTCAAACACTGCCACAAAACAAGGGTAAATTGACATGCCGCATATTATCCCTATATTCTGACCGACCAATTAAATAACAAATAAGCTTAGGTAGGACACACTAGCGAAGGATTTACTCATCTCTCCCCTCCTAGTTCTGGCCTCAGATATCCGTCAGGGATCATATCCCTAAGCTTTGATACCAACTATGACGCCCCCAAAATAGGTCCACACAACCCATTCTGAGTCGCCAAATACATGGTACAGAATTCAAATACAAACTTAATTTATACAATTATCAACTATCGTGTAAAATACGATAAAACGTAAGCTGTGAGTTTTAATACGAATATTGTCCCGTAGACAATATCCAAACTCAAATGAAGTCCTCGTTACAATTATTATCACACTATTTTATAGAATAGTGAGGACTACTATAGCCACTATCTTGGACCATCACTCCATTTCCTGACTAGTCCCAGCTATATTCTCATTTTCTAAAGAGAACAATGAAAGAAAAGGGTGAGCTCAACTAGCCCAGTAAAGAATATTATGACTAAGATAATATAGAATAAATTATCCTTAGTCCTCAACAGTGTAAAAACTGATAGAATACAATAGACAACAAGTTTAGCTGCAGCAGAACAAGCAATCCATTAGAAGAGTCAAGTAGAGTATAATGTCTACTATCTTCTATGATTTCAAAGTTCATCATCAATATTTTATCTCTGTAACACAACTTAATAAATAATCCACATCATTGAATTATCCATGCACTACAGGCCAAAGATATTCGTTAGTATCACTAGTGGTCATGATCATGCCAAACAACTGTCCATCAATGCATTATGGGCCAATGAGGACTTTCACCACATCATTTGTCTGTAACATTACATGTCATGATTATACTAATACATAATTTCTGGTCATAATCATACCAATCAACAGTCCATCTATGCACTATGGGCCAAAGATGACTTTCACCACAATATAAGCATGAGGATGATGACAATGATATAAAGAATCAATCAAGTGAGATCAATGATAGATATTAGAGATTTATAATTCAATTTATCCAGAGTTCAAGAATGTCCAAATTATCAAAATGATAACTAATTGTGGAGTAAAATTCAAGAATGATATTCATGTATCAAAAATAAGTTGGACAGAAAAGAAATTAATTCTTGTCGAGACTTCGTGAATAATAGTACTGTATATATGAATAGTACCGTATATATGAATAGTACTGTATGAATAGTATCGTATGTATGAATAGTACAGTATGTATGAATAGTGTCCATAAATAGTAATCCGTGAATAGTATTCGAATGAATAGTATCCCGTGAATAGTATCACGAATGAAAATATTGGCATTTGATAAGAAAGTTCAGACTAATATTCTAAAGAAACGATACTAGATGAAGCGCAAAATTCAAGGATATTCTACTAATTTCAAGGATTATAGAAGCAACACTTATAAAAATAAGTGTAGATTTAGGAATGTGAAACGAAATAATATTACTTACATACTATAGAGTATGGA
Source organism: Panax notoginseng (assembly GCA_016801055.1). NCBI lineage: Eukaryota > Viridiplantae > Streptophyta > Magnoliopsida > Apiales > Araliaceae > Panax > Panax notoginseng. The sequence continues at coordinate 137,299,348 of CM029020.1, read as the reverse complement.
AGAAAATAATATTTCTTACGAATATTGAACGAAAATAATATCTCTTACGAATATTGAATGAAAATAATATTCCTTACGAATATTGAATGAAGATAATATCTCTTACGAATATTGAACGAAAATAATATTCCTTATGAATATTGAACGAAAATAATATTTCTTACGAATACGAAAAATAATCTCTCTTAAGAATATGAAATAAATAATACCACTTACCTTAGTAAGAGAGTAAATTTGACTGGTATAACAGAGATATTCTTAAAGAAAACTTATACTATTTGTTACACTTAAAGTATCCTTATACTAGAAAGAAATACGCACAATATTATAGAAGAAGAATTCTTTGATTCTGGTGTGATTTTTATTTCTTAACTAAACATCCTATTTATAGGAGAATGACAGGATACTATTTAGGAAAATCATTGATCAACAGTAAGAAATTCATGAGTGGAAGAATTAGTCGAAAATTTGATTTTTACTATGCAACACTATGCAATAAAATATTCTAATAAAACGAAAACTTTATATAAAATATAATATATTCTATTTATAATCTAATAAAACTAATAACTTTATATATAATATAAAAAGTATTATGTTTTATATAAAAAGTTTTTTGTTTTATATAAAAAAAATTCTGTTTTGTTACTATTATAATAATAATAAAACAAAACTAAGAAAGCTTTCTACCAGCGATTTTGAAAAATAAGTAAGTGGGGGTCCATATAATAAGCCAAACTTACAACAAATACTTCATGACAAACTCCTTTATTTATACTAAAAAATTGAATAAATATTTATCACAAATCACTTATCTTTAATAAACACATTTTTAATCTTTCAACAATTATTCATCATTAATATTATATAACTCGCAATATTGGCAACCGGATCATTCTCAGGAAAGAAGGGGCTTTCCGATAAGGACTTCTCCTTATTGGCGCGCAATTAAATAACCTAAACCCTTTCATCGACAGAACTTTCTAGACATTGTCAATAATACAAATAATAATATGAATAATTGTTTCATCTCAATTATTGATTTAATAATATAAAATATCGTGCAGATAATACTGTGACAATAATTGAATCAATAATATGAGATACTATGCAGCAACTACTGTGGCAATAATTGAATAAAACTGAGTGACTTCTCACGTAAGCAATAATAATCAGAGATATTGTACAATACTGTGTGCTACTGTGCAATCACGCATATTATTATACTTTTATCACTGGGTAACTCAACAGTTAACGGTAAAAGTCTTGCCGTTATTTTTATAAAAATGTTATTTCTGTCACTTTCTATACCCGACAGTCATTCTGTTATGGGGTCCACCAATGATTGTGCTGTCATACGGATATTTTTGACCAAACGAATATTTTATGACAACTTGCTTACTTTGTAAAATTTGCATATATCACTCATAACTATTATATCAAATCACACCTTATTATTCAAAATAATATTTTAGAGAAAATTAAATCTTTATTCATAAAAAGTTGGGATTTTACAAATAGTATCGTATGAATAGTACCCATGAATAGTACCGTATGAATAGTATCCCGATATGAAAAGATTAAAATCTTAATAAGAGTATTTAGACCAATATTCCAGTGAAATGATATTAGATGAAGCACAAACCTCGAGGAATTTCTAATCATTTCAAGAATTATAGAAGTAATAGTAAGTTTAAATTTAGGAATATGAAATGAAATAATATAAGAAACTGTAAATAAATTTTCACATATCATGCAATAATTCGCGTAGACAGATCATTTTCACAAATTAATAAAGAATGAATACGAAAGGTTATTCACCAGGCATACGGTAATCCGCGTAGATATGTTATTCTCACAGATTAATAAGAAATGAATACAAAAGGTTATTCACCAGGCATGCGATAGTCCGCGTAAACAGGTTATTCCCACAGATTAATAAAGAATGAACACGAAAGGTTATTCACTAGGCATACGGTAATCCGTGTAGACAGGTTATACCCACAGATTAATAAAGGATGAATACGAAGGGTTATTCACCAGGCATGCGGTAGTCCGCGTAGACAGGTTATTCCCACAAATTAATAAGGAATGGAATGACAACCCTTATGCGTATAAAGAAAATAACATCATTTACGAATACGAAAGAAATAATATCATTTACCTTAGTAGGAGATTGAATACTGCAATAGTGTAGTAGTAGAATACTCTTCTTATTTCTCTCTCTATAGTTTCTCTCACTATAGCTTGTGATTATAAATTTGCTATTCAAAAATGGTAGGAAATAATGAATGGATGGAGAAGTATTTATAGGTTAGGAAAAGGTGGCAAATTATAAGGTTAATTATACTTTAGTACCTTTATCTTTGCCTCTATTTATAATTTAGTCCTACAAGTATTATCAAAATTGCATAACCTCCCCTAATAGTACTTGCATGTGAACCAATAGTTCCTTACATGTGAACTAATAGTAATTAATTGCTCATTTATCCGATTAATTATCAGTTTGGTCAATTTAACATCCAGAAATTAACTATTATCGAAATAAATGTCGATTTCAACTAACAATAATATTCCCAACATAATGGAAATATGTTTATCAATAATTATTTCTCATTAATATTATAACTCACAATATTGACAACTAGATACTTCTCAAGAACGAGGGGACTTTTCGATAAGGATTTCTCTTTATTGGCGCGTAATTAAATAACCTAACACCTTTCCTCAACAGAACTTTCTAGACATTATCAATAATACAAATAAAAATTTGAATAACTGTGTCGTCTCAATTATTAATTTAATAATATAAAATATTGTGCAGATGATACTGTGACAATAATGGAATCAATAATATGAGATACTATGCAGCAACTACTGTGACAATTATTGAATAAAACTGAGTGACTTCTTACGTAAGCATCAATAATCAGAGATACTGTGCAATACCGTGTGCTACTGTGCAACAACGCGTATTACTGTACTTTTATCACCAGGTATTTCAATAGTTTAACGGTAAAAGTCTTGCCGTTATTTTATGAAAATATTATTTTTGTCGCTTTCTATATCCGATAATTATTCTGTTGTGGGGTCCACCAATGATTGCGTCGTCGTACGAATATTCCCCGACAAAAAGAATATTCCTCGAGAAAAAGTATGACAACTGCTTACTTAGCTAAATTTGCACATATCACCCATAACTATAGCATTATATCAAATCAACACCTAATTATTCAAAATAATATTTAGAGAAAATTAAATCTTTATTCATAAAAAGTTGGGGTCTTACAAACATAATAAGTCAATCAACTAATTTAATTGGGACTCTATCAGCCTTATCACGTTCAATTTGTTTGGTGATATTCTTCCCTTAAATTAAGTTTTTTCAAATTGTTTTATTTTCAAAATCAAAATCTTTGAAAAACTAATTTGGAAAGATATCTTGTCATATCCGTTGATTTCCTATAGCTGCTGAAATTCTGTTATTCTGCAACCGTGATATGGGCATTTAGTATCTTTTATATATATATATATATATATATATATATATATATATATATATATATATATATTCATCTTCCTCGGCTAAAGGGCGTATAGAAGACTACATGTAATACACATTCTGATATTAAGAGCTTTCAAAGAAAAATTACAGCTAGTATTTGAGTCTTGTTCTTAATTTCCTTTGACTGAAAAATTATAGTATATTGTAACTATATTCCTTCTTATTAAAACCTGAATTCAAGTTTTGTTTGGCTTGGTCAATCCAGTAGTGGATATGGATTGTACAAAGGAAGCTCTAGAAGTTACAGAGGTGCAAGAGTTGCAAAAGTGAAAGGGGGTTGTTGTGTTCAACAAGATCAGAGCTTATTTGTTTAAAGAGTAATTGTGTAACTTATTGAATATTGTTTTAATACAAAGAGTCTCTAGTACCAATTGGTATTTGACGTGCATTGGGTCACTAGATTAGAGGATAGGGGATGAATCACGTAAAAAATATTGGTGTGCTTATTATTCTGTCTTTTTTTATTCTACATTTGAACATCTCTCATACAGATCTGCATATATTGTTCTGATGTAGTCATGTGAATTAACATTAATCCAGACATCAAAACACATAGGTCTTACTTGTTTGAATTATAACTAAAGTAGAATTTAGTCTAAAGCAGACACCAAAACACATAGGTCTTGCATGTCTAATTTAATCATGTAACAGAAAATTTAAAAGTTGTCATTGTTAATCACTTAGAGCATTATACATATTTATCCCCCTCAAGGTGTGCATACATTCAGAATTACAATAACATAGTCCCTCCATTTATATTTTATAAAAACGTACAAATATTGATTATAAAAAATAAAATGGGTAAATTTTATTAGATACTTTAAAACTAGCAATTTCCTTTGGGACGAAGAGAATATTTAAGAGTTATATACATTTAGACAAGCCATTATTAGACTTGGGACTTAAACTTAACTTCTAAACCATTATTAGAAAAGCTCAAAAGCCTATCAAATATTAATATTATTTGCACAAGCCAAATTTCAACAAAAACAATTATGAGCATTCCCAAAAGGAAGTGTAGATACTCTTGCATAAACACAAGAAAGTGTAGGTCGAATATCAACATCTATAAAATGTAACAACCCTTTTGACGAAATTTTCTCTATGGCATAAAATATTATAAGGTAAAAATGTGAATATAAACATCCTTAGAATATAGTAAACCTTTGCCATTTCAAAATTAGAGTGAACAATTTCTTTAGACATAAATATAAGAAATTGTTTCAATATTAACATCTGTAAAATGTAACAACTCTTTGCCTGTTCGTACTATAGAGTGAAAAAGTTTTTAAGGATATAAATATTCATTTCGTTCTGAATTATATGATCACTATTAACTTTTAGAAAATCAAATATGATCTTATAAATTAAAACGAAAGAAGTACAAGAAAGTGTAGTTCGACATCTATAAAATTTATAAACCCTTACCCCTTTGTATAATAGGCAAACAATTTCTTCATGAAATTACATACAAGAACTATATTTTGTATTCCTTAGAATGTAACAATCCTTTATCATTCAAAAAATTGAGTGAACAATTTCTTTAGACAAGACATTGTTGTTTGAATATCAACATCCATAAAATGTAACCACCATTCGCCTGTTCGTCTAATAGAACAAACAAGTTTTTAAGACATAAAAATACACGTAATTTGAATATCAACAACCTTAAACTATAACATACCTTTGCCATTCCAAGAATAGAGTGAACAATTTCTTTAAGACATAAAATAAAAATATAATAACTTACAAGAAAGTTATAGTTCAAACATCAAAACTAGTAAAAATATAACAAACTGTTGGGTGTAGGTCCTCACCCATGAGATAGAATCTAAGATATAAAAGAATTAATTTTCTTTGCGAGCAAGTAAGTGGGTTTACTTGATATTAATCCAATTAGAAATTGGGTTAATGGAAGCAATATTGGAATTGGAGATTCCATGAAAGGAATCCAAGCTGAAAAAGGATTTACTTATTAGATTAGTTGGTGACTAAGACAAGGAGATGTGATCCCTAATTTGATTAGGAGAATAAATTGTTTCTAATCCATAATAGGAATGGATTAGGAAGAGTACTATAAATAAGACTATGTGGGAGTCTTATTTGATATATGAGGGAAACTTGGTAGCAAGAAGATACCAAAAAAATAAATTGAGAGAATTACAGTTTGTTATTCGTGGGTATCCGCCGTCATCTCCATTCAATTGAAAGCTTGAAGACTTTATTGCTTGGGGTATTTTTGGGTGGTGAAGTTAATTAGGTTTCTCAACCTAATTAAAGGTAAATTTGTACTATCTCAATTTATTGTGTAACCTCAAGTTTTATGGCATAAAACTTGAGAGGATTATTGTAAGCCCATTATTAGTGATATAGTGGAGATTCGGAGTTTGACCCGTGGTTTTTACCTCTTAAGTTTAGAGGGTTTTCCACGTAAATTTGGTGTCTTGCTTGTGGATGGTTATTTGTTATTTTTGTTCTCATAATTGGTTTTGTTGATTTCATATTTAATTGCACAAAGACGGAAAAGTAATTCTTGGGATAAAGATTATTTTTGGCGTACTTTTTCCAACAGTGGTATCAAAGCCAGGTTATTTTTGTGGTTTTCTTGTGCGAATTAAATGGAGGATTGGACAGCAGGTTGCATGATTAATCTCAAGGCTACAAATTATGCAATTTGGAAGCCAAGAATGGAGGATTTACTTTACTGCAAGGATTTGTACGAGCCACTTGAGAACGATGGAGTTAAGCCCACAAACAAGAGTGACGCGCAGTGGAGCAAGATGAACAGGAAGACTATTGGTCTGATCAGATCGTGGATTAATCAAAGTGTGTTTCATCATGTTGCCACGAAAACTAAAGCATATGCTCTCTGGCAAAAATTGGAGTCCATGTATGAAAGGAAGACGGCGCAAAATAAAGCTTTTTTGATTAGGAAGCTTGTGAATTCTAAATTCAAGGATGGAAGCTCCATTACAGAACACTTGAGTGATTTTTAGAGTTTGATAAATCAGTTGAGTACGATGAAGATGGTCATTGACGATGAGATGTAGGTTTTGTTGTTGTTGAGCTCTTTGCCTGATAGCTGGGAGACGCTAGTTGTATCACTGATCAGTAATTCCGCTCCCAATGGTACGCAGACTATGGATACAGTCAAAGATAGTTTGTTCAACAAGGAACAGAGGCGAAGAGATAAGAGATACTATGGTGATTAGTGCTGAGTCACAAGTTTTTGTCACACAGAGTAAGGATAAAAACAAAGGGAGAAACTCTCCTGAAGATGACAAATCCAGGGGAAGGTCAAGAGATAAAAAAGAAGTAATTTGCTTTCAGTGCCAGAAGCCGGGTCACATAAGACGAGAGTGCAAATTTTTAAAGAAGGAGCAGTCTAAGGAAAAAGATGAGGATAAAGATTCGATTGTGTATTTATCCGACGTTGATGTAGCTATTGTTTGTGATGATAAACCCAAGTGCCATGTTAATGATTGGATTATTGATTCGGGTGCTTCATTCCATGCTACTTCGCGTGGTGAAATCTTCACATCCTACAGTAGTGGTGATTTTGGACATGTGCGGATGGGAAACGGAAGTGCATCCAAGATTATAGGCATTGGATATATTTGTTTGGAAACTAACAGTGGTTACAGGTTGATGCTGAGAGAAGTCAGACATGTTTCGGATATTCGTTTTAATTTGATCTCTGCTGGTAAGCTTGATGAGAATGGTTATAAAAGTTACTTTGGTGAAGGTCAATGGAAGCTCACCAAAGGGTCACTAGTGGTGACTAAAGGTAAGAAGGTAGACACTCTTTACACGATGCGAGCGCATGTGAGAGGTGTTGAAGATGGAGGAGTTAGGCAGAAAAAGGTGTGGTACAAAGCCGTGTGAGATGGGAGAAAAGCCTTGCATGAAAACCACGAGAGAAAAGCTCTTCGCTTTAAATGGGTACCAAAAGTGAAGAAGGAAAGTGATAGCTCGCAGCCAGTGTACAAAGCGGTTGTGACTGAATTTGACAAGCAAAAATCTCAAAAATCTGTCAAGTTTGAGTTAGATCCTCCCATTGAGAAGAACCATGCCGATGAGACCAAGCCGGACATGAAGATATTTGAAAATTCCAAGAAGCTTGAGTTGAGCCAAGACTTCGTTGGAATTGACTCCGAGTAAGGAGTTGTGGTTGGTGATCCCTCCTCTCATGGGTTCGGAGGAGGAGATTGTTGGGTGTGGGTCCTCACCCATGAGATAGAATCCAAGATAGAAAAGAATTGATTTTCTTTGTGAGCAAGTAAGTGGGTTTACTTGATATTAATCCAATTAGAAATTGGGTTAATGGAAGCAATATTAGAATTGGAGATTCCATGAAAGGAATCCAAGTTGAAAAAAGATTTACTTGTTAGATTGGTTGGTGACTAAGACAAAGAGATGTGATCCCTAATTTGATTAGGAGAATAAATTGTTTCTAATCCATAATAGGAATGGATTAAGAAGCGTACTATAAATAAGGCTACGAGGGAGTCTTATTTGATATATGAGAGAAACTTGGTAGCAAGAAGATACCAAAAGAATAAATTGAGAGGATTATAGTTTATTATTCGTTGGCATCCGCCGCCATCTCCGTTCAATTAAAAGCTTGAAAACTTTATTGCTTGGGGTGTTTTTGGGTGGTGAAGTTAATTAGGTTTTTCAACCTAATTAAAGGTAAATTTGTACTATCTCAATTTATTGTGTAACTAAAGTTTTAGGGCATAAAACTTGAGAGGATTATTGTAAGTCCATTATTAGTGATATAGTGGAGATTCGGAGTTTGACCCGTGGTTTTTACCTCTTAATTTTAGAGGGTTTTGTACGTAAATTTGGTGTCTTGCTTGTGGATGCTTATTTGTTAATTTTGTTCTCATAATTGGTTTTGTTGATTTCATATTTAATTGCACAAAGACGGAAAAGTAATTCCTGGGATATAGATTATTTTTGGCGTATTTTTCCCATCACAAACATTTAGAACACTTTCCATCTTGCTTACTCTGGAAGCCAGAAAATCCGGTTGCATTTGTGGCATACTAATCCGATGAGCCTATCTTTTACTCCCTGCAAAATTAAGAGTTCATCTGTAAAATTTGCTAACAATAAGAATATATTTTTATTCTATATTTGGTGGCGTGAAAAACTAATTTTGATACTAAATTATAATGTATTGTTTTCATCTTATAACGTAATTAATAAAAATAGGAATCTTATTACGAAACAGAAAAATTGGCAAACGAATTCTTATAAACTGATGGAATTTGATCGAGTACATAAAGAGTAAAGAAGGTTCTAATCAGTATCGATCTACTTCAATTTGCAATTTAATTCGCAAGATATATCAAACACACTTAAATATATAGGAATGAATTAGTTAGAGAGTCAATTATATATTGTTTGTATAACAAAGGTCACCAAAATGCAATTATCTAACTAGACCAATGCAAATAATTACTATAGAACTGCCCAAATGGACTATCCAAAATGAATTGCCTGTAATCCAAATTCAGTTAATAAGTACCAATCCTTTTCTTTTTGCAAGTTTGCAAGTTATACCGAACACACCTCAATATATTTCCTTTCCAAATATAGGAAAATGTTTGATCTCCATCTAAATGACATGTAAACTTTAGTTCTCTAAAATTTGTGAACTACCTATAAATCAACAAATAACACATTTATCTACTAATTAGGAAATTCTTCACAAATTCCACCACCTCTTCATCAGTATATTCAACATCTCTAAGAGGTGTTCACAAGATCAGTATATACGTAAACAACAAAAGTAATTAATAAATAAATAGCAAACACACTTTGAATGGAAAAAAGCTTTTAATTTTGAAGGAATGCATTATTCATCCAAAAGTTTCCATTAAAATACACAATCAAGTGTATACAATTTTCCAATCTTACAGTAGTGTTGAGTGCTATATAAAGTCCTAGGATGGTATGATCATTCTACACCTTCTCTCATAAATCTAAAGAAAATCACAACATGATGAAAAGCCTTTCTATTTTATTTTGTTTCTCTCTATTGCTTACATCAATTTCAGCAAAAATAAAGGCAGCTGATCAAGCGCAAGCCAACGATGTTTACATCGTCTACATGGGAGGCAAAAATTCATCAAATAGTAGCGCAAAAGATGATCATTCTCAACTTCTGAGCTCATTGTCAAGAAGGTACGTATAACTTTTCATAGTTTCTTGTTTTCATGAGTTTTATGTTTGATAATTTGTAACCCTGCAAATGTTTAATTATGCATGTTTTTAACATTTCAAAAAGATATGGCAAGAGTTCTAATTTTGAAAACCCGCATGAAATAGAAATGCTGTAGTGCACATCTACAAACATGGTTTCTTAGGATTTGCGGCTCGTTTATCAAAGTACGAAGCACATTCAATTGCTCAGAAACCAAGTGTTGTATCGGTGTTTCCCGATCCAGTCTTGCAACTCCAGACAACACATTCATGGGATTTCTTGAAGTATCAAACAGTTCGAAGAAACATTTTGAGCTCGGTGTCAGCCTCACATGACTCAACTACAAAAGGATCCGACACAATAATTGGCATCTTGGATACAGGTGAGTAACCCTAAAATTAAACACGAGTAATAGACAAGAAAATTGATAGGATCCTGATAACAAGCTGTTCGAAATGGGCAAAGCATTTGGGTAGTTTATAGAAATGAGTTGCATTGATATAACAAAAGAGTTGCTTTTCAGATGAACTTTGTAACAAGTATTATAAAATTACAACTCTCAGCTATACAAATGCAACTTGTTTGAAACACGAAATTGCATCATTGCATGCAATCATATGAACATAAAGAATTTTTAATGTTGTTTTATCTCAAGATTCCTTCTTCAGTACTAGCCAAAATGTTTGATATTTTACTTGGACATTTTGTATATTGTGTGGATTCTGATTAGTTTTATCTATCTCAACTATTTGTATTTAACATGAATTTAGGTATTTGGCCAGAATCAGAGAGTTTCAGTGACAAAAACATAGGTACAATTCCACCGTGGTGGAAAGGAACCTGCATGGAAGGAGAAAATTTCACTTCTTCAAATTGTAATAGGTAAACCAAGCAAGTCCACAAGTAATACAGATCCTGATTCCAAATAGTTGCAAATGGGCAGTTGTGGGCAGTTTCTAGACACGAGCTACATTTGTTTAGCAAATTTCAAATAACTTTTGTTATACAAATATTTTACAAGTCCAACTCTTTGTTATGCACATGCAACTCATTTCTATAAGAGTACTCAATTTTAACCGTCTATGATCCAAATCCAAGTAATACAAGTCTTTCTCACATTAAATGATGGAATACTTTTTATTTTTTCTAAAATATTTGCATCACCACCAGGAAATTGATCGGAGCAAGGTATTACGACCCTGATTTTCCCACACCTAGGGACTTGGAAGGCCATGGCACTCATGTTGCATCCACCGCAGCTGGAGCCCCGGTTCATAATGCATCATATTATGGTCTAGCTAAAGGAATAACAAAGGGCGGTTCCCCAGGGTCGAGAATTGCCATGTATAGTGTATGTACAGCCGGATGCATGGGCTCAGCAATAATGGCAGCGTTTGATCATGCCATTGCTGACGGGGTCAACATACTTTCCCTATCACTTGGTTTACCAATTTCGCCAGATTTCTTGGAAGATGTAATCTCCATCGGATCCTACCATGCGGTTGAGAATGGGATAATGGTGGTTTGTGCCGCAGGGAATCAAGGGCCTGGAAGAAAAACAGTAGTAAATGATGCTCCTTGGATAATGACTGTTGCTGCTACTACTATTGATCGTGATTTTCGGTCGAATGTTGTGTTGGGTGGAAAAAAATTGATAAAGGTATACATTCCTTTGAGTTCTATTTTACTTTTTTCTTTTTTTTTTTACTTTCTTAACTAGGTTTGTAAACGAGAATTGAGCTTGACTCGTTGTAATATAGCCATTAAGTTCGAGTCCAGACGAGTATTTAAGGAACAGATTCTCGTGTTCACAACTCGAATATTTATCGAGTCGAGTAGTTTGCGAGTAATACATGCTCGAGTAGGAATGTAGTATTGAGTAGTTATCATAATTATCAAGTACGAGTTTTTTTTCCACTATTTTTAGATATTTTTATATATTAAACATAATTAACACAAATAAAATATATAACTTAATATATATATACACATATATATACATATTGATAAAATAATTAAATTTATTAAATTAAATTAAGTATCGAGCCAATTTGATTCAGGTCGACTACTGCATGAGTCGAGTTTATAAATGTGAATAGTAAACTCAACTCGAGACGGATCGATTCAATTAACGTGAATATTCAACTTGATAACTTAAAATTTGAACTCGGCTCAATTAGTGAGTCAAATCTAGTATTTATTGAGTTAAGTCGACTATCGACTAGCTCAGCTCGTTTAACAAGCCTACTTTTAACAATTATCAAATTTGCCAAGGAGAAAGGGCACAATACTAATATTTTTCATTGATTTTGTTTATGAAAAGAAAGCTAATATGTGTTTCTCTAAATCTCAGGGTGGAGGCATAAACTTCTCTCGTCTCCAAAAATGTCCTATATACCCATTGAAATATGGCAACGTAGCTAAAGGAACTTCGAATAGTACAGATGCAGGAAGGTGCTTTATCCATATAAACGCTTATATGGCACTTTTTTGACCTTGATTGTAGTATACTTTCTTATAACTAATTATATTATATGGCACTTCAGAAATTGCATTCCAGACGAATTAGATGGAAGCAAAGTTAAAGGGAATATTATTCTATGTTCCAACGATGATGAGAACTATTTTTTCTTGGACAAAGTAAACAAAATAAAGGAATTAGGCGGGCTTGGTGCAATTTTTATTGATGATGATATGCGAGTTATGCCGTTAAATACTGTAGATTTTCCAGTGACTTCAGTCATTTCTAAGGATGGCCTTGTAATTATTTCTTATATAAGCTCAATCAGGTAACAGAAATTTAAATAAGAATTATCAGTTTTTAGAATTAACAAGCATTTCGTTAACTAATTATTGTATTAAAATTTCTGAAGGAACCCGACTGCGACTGTTTTAGCAACCAAAGTGTTGTTAAACTATAAGCCAGCCCCTATAATTCCCAAGTTTTCATCTAGAGGCCCTTCCAGCATAATAGAAAATCTTCTCAAGGCAAGAAAAAGTCTTCTCTTTTTTGGTTATAACTATGAGTAAGATGAGTCACTAACCTGGCATTATGTTTCAGCCTGATATCGCTGCACCCGGAGTGGCGATTCTCGCATCATGGCTTGAAAATGACACAGAAATTACATTGCCCGGAAGGAAATCCCCAGTTTTCAATGTGATCAGCGGAACTTCCATGGCATGCCCACATGTTTCTGGGATAGCTGCATTCATCAGATCTCAAAATCCAACTTGGAGTCCTTCCGCGATCAAATCAGCTATAATGACTACAGGTTAGAAATGTACCAAATATATCACGAAAAATAAATTCTAAATACTCAAACTTTTCCATTAACGGAAGCCGGTATGGCTTAAATACAATTTAAAATTTACATTTTTAGCATGATTGAATTTGTATAAGGAGTAATGCTAGGAGTAATGCTACAGACACAAACTATTTTATAAATATTTTACAAACTGTTGATGTGGCATACTCTATCGCACCATATTGATTAACAAATTGTTTCAATATAGTCTTCGGCCCCACACAATATGTTGAAGTGGAGTATGTCACATCAACAGTTTGTAAAATATTTGTACAATAATTTGTGTCTCTATTATTATTCTTTCTATAAGTAAAACATTTTGGTTGTATAATTTAGCATTTCTTGCTGGAATAAGTTATACGATTCAAAATGAAAGGATATTTAATCTTTTAAAGGTATATATCGCTTATGTGCTTCAATTTTTTGTTTTTTTTGTCCTTCAACACAAAGTAATCACGTATCTATAATTTTCTGCGCTATAAAAATATTTAGAACTGAAATAATCCAAAATACTCTCACTTTGATTAATTATTACAAGCTAGTGGCCGGAAGATTTTATTTATACCCTAAAATTAAAACATTGGGGTTTAAGTTCTAAAATGTGAAAAACTCTAAAGTTTAAAGTGTATTTAATCATATCAGTATTATGCCATGTCAATGATAACCATAGATGTAACTAATGTGCAGCAACCTTACAATTAACTTTGCAGCAATCCAAACAAACAATTTGGGAGGTCCAATTACAACAACGTTGGGATCAGTGGGTACACCATATGACTATGGGGCAGGGGAAGTAAGCAACATAGAAACATTGCATCCAGGGCTTGTTTACGAGACTGGAGTAACCGATTACTTGGAATTTTTGTGTAACTATGGGTATAACCTATCTACTATTAAGCTTATCGCATCAAAGATTCCTGATGGGTTTTCCTGTCCACATAATTCAAGTGTAGATTTCATCTCCAATATGAACTATCCATCAATTTCCATCAGTGGCTTAAGTGGGAGCAAAAAGGTAACTAGAACTCTGACAAATGTTGGTGAAGAAGAAACTGTATATGTTGGGACATTAGATGTCCCTGCTGAAATGGATGTGAAAGTAGTACCAGAAAAATTGCATTTCTCAAAGAAGAAGAAAAGGCTAAGTTATGAAGTGATTTTCACATCGCGTGCATCTTCACCCATGAAAGACACGTTTGGTTCAATAACATGGAGCAATGGGAAGAACAAAGTGCGTATTACGATTGTTGTGAGCAAAAAGTCGAACGAATTTGAGGAATGATCTTGAATCATAGGATGCACCAACATTTAATGATGTAAATCAATTTTAAAAATAAGTAAATTTTAATCCAATAAATATTATATCTGTTTATTACATTTGATAGCAAAACATATAAGCTTTCTAGTCCACATATCTCAAGTTGATTTAGCTTTACTTTTGATTACTTACTGTTACAAACACGTCTGTCTCTAAAATTCGAGAGTTTATAGAGCTAATATGTAACATCCCTTCCCGAAAAGGAAAGTGAGGCCAGTGCAAAGCTCAACAAACCTCAAAATAAGTAAACATAACACTAATAACTTCAAAATATTAATAGTGATATCCATCAATGAAGTACTAAATATAATTCTCCAACTAGAGTCAAAATAACCAAAACCAAAAATCGAAACAACCTAGATGGTCAAAAACAACTCTCTTATCACACTAGCCCTGAATCACTCCTGCAAACCTGCCGGAAGAAAAACACAGCGTGAGCCAATTGCCCAGTACAGATATAGATAATACAAATATGTATAACTGAAATACAAAATCAACTGAAACTGCATACTTAACAAGACCTCAAACTTAAAGACTGACGAAAATATGATATCCAAAGTCTGGATATAATATATCCGAATCAACATATTTAACGAAGCAAACAGGAGAGTAAAGAATGAACTGAAGTAATTAACTCAATTAATTAAACTGAACAGAAACAAACAAAACTAAACAATGACATAATAGGCTGAATCAAATGGTTGAGTGTTATTTTATACCGAGTGAGCTCATAAATATACATTGCAACATAGGCAAGTCAAAACAAAGCCACACAAGCAAGTCAAAATAATGCCACACAGGCAACCAAAATAATGACACACAGGCAAATCACACATTGGATCGCGAATCCAAATGTATGCAAATCGGATTGGTGTGTTTGGCACAACATCACAAATCCGCAGAACAGAAAACTAGGGTTAACTCATACGTCTCCCACAACAAAATACCAAATTGTCCACTTCCTCCAGAGCCCAAACGGAGACGCCGTTGACTAATCACACCGCCACGAACAGTGTCATGCCTCTCGTGCCAAGACGACATGCCTGTGGTACCCCCACAGGTGGTTATAGCTCAGGTATACTCTACGGTATATTCTAACAAAAATATCATATCATAACACATGTGACATAATACCAACAAAAGGGTTCTATATGTACATGTTGAACCAAATCAAATTATAGTCACAATGTTTCAAAAATAAGGTAGCAACATGTACCGCTCTACAATTATCAAAAATACATGCTAAACATGATAACCTAATTCAAAGAGTACAAATACGAGTCATATATATCAACTCCAAAATGAAACTATTAAATGAATTTCACAAGAAACAATTATGTGAAAGAATAACGAAATTTGAAATAAGGGACAAAACGAGCAAATCAAATTTTACAAGAATGTCGCTGAAAGAGTACAAAATCCGTACCTGAATATAATGCCGAAATAATTCACCGAACCCATATATCACACCGCTAAACCTCCTCAATCCGATCTATATAATTAACAAAATAATACAAAACTATTAATTAATTCGAAATAATCTACACAATTTTTAGTTTGATTTATACAATTGACATTATCATTAAATACTTACTAAAATATTACATATATACATATGCAAGTTAAATGGCCCACTGCCTCTTGCAACTATAATAGATAACTTATTTAATCTTTATATATATATATTGATGTGAATAGTCTCTAATTCTCCTTACTTGATGGGTGGCAGGATCAAGATAGATACTTATAACAAGCACGTCTGTCAACGATTTACTGAGGATAAAAGCCATAACGCCATAACACGGCTAAAGGCAAAGTCCTAAACGCGACTTGGGTGACGTTCCACTTATTCAAGTATCAAGCTTAAACTTTTCTCATTTAATAAAATGGCATGGATAATTTAAAGGCATATTAGCTATATATTAACAGATAAATTATTGCATATATGGTCTCATAAAGTTACTGTTGATTTGGGGGTTTACCCAAAACTATAAGCCTACAGGTTTCTTCCTGGATGGCTTCTTTAGTAGAAATAATAAAATGTTCAGATTTATTAAATTGTTCTAAAAAATAAGAACGATTATAATTGTTTGTAGCAGTTTGATATGCTGTTTTATAATGGTTACTGTTATCTATATGATAATCTAAAAGTTCAAGTAATGAAACATAATAATTGACAGAAGCAATAATTAAAACTTACAGTAGAGCTCTGCAATTCTTTAAACTTCAAACTTATATATATCAAGTATTTTACAGAGAAAGAGAGAGGAAGTAAAGGAAAATTCTGAGAAGAAATTCTGCCTCAACAAAGGGTGAGGTATCCCTATTTATACAAGTGAAAGGATAAGAAGAGATCGTGCGTGTCCTTGTCAGTGGAGTCGATCATTGATCCTTATCTTTCCTTCTTTAAATCTCAGCCGTAGATAGTGGGACGCATGAGATGATGTCGGTTGGGTGGAGTATTATTGAAGACAAGTGGCGTCGTTTTCTGATAATGGAGAGAGCAACTGGCTTTCTTTTTAGAAAGTGAAATTACTGTTCTTGTCGTTTTCTGATTATTGGATTATCTTTTCACTGTCATACTGCTTTTTCTTTTCCTTTCTTGTCCTGTTCCAATTTTTCAGAAATCATTGAGGTGAGAGAATCCCAAAGTCTCCCATTGTGGGCTCGGGTTCTAGACTTTCTCCTACTAGGACATTGAATTGATTATCGTCTTATTCAGATTCTTCATCACTGGCTGTTTTCATAGAAACATCATCTGGGACTAATGATTGTAAGAACTGAGTCTTCATGTAATCCATAGTCTTGACAATTAATTCTGTTTCAGTAAGATTAGGAAACTTTTGTTTTAAATCAGCCTGTATTTTAACAAAAGGATTAATAGGTACTGGTGAGGGAAGGCTTTGCGGGATAACATCAAGGCAAGCCTGAGTGTGATTCTTAATTGTCTTAAGAAGTTCTGGTAGTGTCGGAATAAGACCTTTATCCCACTATTTGGTAAAGAATATTCTTTTGAGGCGGGGAATCTTATTCTGGTAATCACAACGGAAATCCCATTTCCAAATCCAAGGTATACTGAAACGAATTATGAAATGGGCAAATAATTTAGACATTGATAAATCTCTATTTACTGGTATGTGGGAATAGGCAACTTGCCATTCCTTGAATGCTGTTTGAACAGATTCTGGTAAGGTTTCAATGGTAACACCAATCTTATCCCACCAAACGAAAAACCAGTTGGGAATTTCGTTTGTAAGTACTTCGGGACAGACTCGGATAAACCAAGTATGGTTGTGAATTGGATTCTGGTAATAGAAAACTTGGGTAAAGGAATCAATATAATCCCAATAACTGTAACGGGTTTCTGTTGTGTGACTGGATTCAATAGTACGGGTGGTATGAGGATTAATACCCCAATTGGCAAGAGGCATGATGCTCTTAACTGTTGTTTTACTGTATTGAATCGGGCTGGTGGTTTTGTTAGGATCATGAAGCGTATGCTTAATGTCCATAGATGCTGTTTCAATGATTATTTGTTCATAAACATATCGGTACTGATTAAAACGGGGAGGAGACTGTTGAGTCGTTAAATAACGTCTCTTTATCTCCCATGGATCTTTCATCCATTTTTCATCATTTTGTTCAATGAATAATACTGTTTCATCCGCATTTATGTTTGGGATATACTGTTCTGGTAAAAGGAGAACATCCTTTACGGTAGGTTAGCTAGAAGAAGACGATGAGTTGCTGGTCTGAGAATTCAGAGTAGGAAATTCTGTATAGTACAGATTTGCTCTGCCTCGGCCTCGCTGACCGCGGCCACGGCTTCTACTGGTCATTCCTGCAAGTATTCTCTGGTTAGAAAATCCGGTAAAGAATTCTGTTTTCCTTTGATATATTCAATATCAAAGTCGAATACTGATAAAATACTTTGCCAAGTGGCAAATATCTGTTTAGAAGCTAGATTTTGTACATCCTTTTTAAATATCTGTTTTGCAGCTGAGCAATCAACTCGAATTAAAAAGTGCTGATTCAAAAGATCATCTTGAAATTTTAAAACACATTTAAAAATGGAAAGACATTCTTTCTTTATGGTAGGATAATTCAAAGAAGGTCCTTTCCAAACTCCTGAAGTAAATCGGATAAGATCCTCTTTGTTACTGTTAGGATTAAATTGCTTTAAAATTCCACCATATCCTGTATTAGAAGCATCAGTTTGAACAATCTTCTTCCATTCAGGATTGGGTAAAGAGAGGCAAGGTAACTGTTTAACTCTAGTTTTGATCTTTTGGACTGCATCAGTATGTTCAATAGTCCAGGGTAAAGGGTTTTTTCTTAACCGGGTGTACAGTATAGCAGCATCCTGGGAAAGATTAGGATAATAGTCTCTAATATAATTTAGACTTCCCAAAAATCTTTGCAGTTGATTAATATCTTTAATTTCATCCAGAAATTTAGATGCAAATTCAATACATCTATCAATAGGAATAATAGTCCCATTGAAAATATTATGTCCGAGAAATCTGATTTTTGTTTGGAAAAGTTTCATCTTAGGAGCAGAAACTACCAAACCATTTTTTATGACAACATTTTTAAAAATGTTTAAATGTTTAATATGTTGTTCAATTGATGAAGAGAAAATTAAGACATCATCAATATAGCAGATAATAAATTCAGTAAAAGGATTAAAAATATCATTCATGATATGTTGAAATTCAGAAGGTCCATTTTTGACACCAAATGAAAGAACATTCCATTCATAGTGTCCAAAAGGTACTGTAAAAGCAGTTTTATAAGTATCCTGATCTCTGATTTGTATTTGCCAAAATCCTGATTTCATATCAAATTTAGAAAAAATAGTGGCATCATGAAGTCTGTCGAGTAGGTCCTTCTTATTCGGAATTGGATATCTAATCCATTGAAGGGCTTCATTCAGTGGTTTATAATTAATATCAAGGCGGGGAGTTCCTCGTTCAATTTCGGAGTTTTTATTGACATAAAAAGCTGTACAACTCCAAGGGGAAGTACTGGGTTTTATTAGCTTTTTCTGCTGAAGAGACTCAATTTCAGTTTTGCAAAGAAGTAAATATTCTTTCTTCATTTGACTGGGTCTAGACTTAGTAGGAATATTCTTTTCATTGAAATTAGGAATATAAGGAAGAGAAATAATATGTTTCTTCCTATTCCAAAAAGCATTCGGGACATCACTACAGATTTCTGTTTGAAGAGTTTTGTAAATTAATTTTATTTTTTCCTGTAAAGAGGGCTGTAAAATTCTTTGTTCTGTAGAAAGAAACTTTATTTCTTTTTGGATGAAATTTATCTGTTTTTCTTTTGAATAAATCATGTGCTTGACTTGATTTAGTTCTTTAGTATAAGGTTCTGTTATGAATTCAAAAACAATATGCCTGTTATTAAGAGTAGTGTGAATACCTAAAGTATCTATCTTCGAGATATGCATCAAAAGACAAAGGAAAGGTGTGCCTAAGATGATACTTTGATTCATATTTCGGATAAGAACAAAAGAGGTAGGTAAACAAAGACCTTGATTACAGATTAAGGCTTCTGGAATTTTATATTTAATGTTCATAGTGTTACCACTAGCACTAGTTAATGATAGAGTGGTTTTCTGGAAATATTTGGTAGGAATTAATCCTTCCTGAATACAATTCATATCAGCGCCACTATCAACTAAGGCAATGGCATCTTTAATGATAAAATCCGGTTTGATAACAAGAGTAATTCTAATATACCATTTTTGAAAAACCACTTGATTCATAAGCATTAAATACTGTTCAGAAGATTCTGGTTTGTCAGAAGATCCAGTTTTTGAGGATTCTACATGATTATCATGTTTATTGTTTATCTGTTGTTTGATACTATTTAAATCATGGAAGATGATAGTATTAGTATTTTGTAACTGTTTTATTTCAGATTTTAAAATATTAATTTCGGTTTTAAGATCCTGAATAGTAGTAGGTTTTTCAGCAGTAGAAACATCTTTTATGCGTCTCATAACCTCACGCATACTATACTGATCGATTGGAAGGTTTTCTTCGGTTTTTTGATTTTTATAACATATTTCTAAAAATTTTAGTTTAATTTCGGGATCTTTTATATTTTCAGCTAAGTCAAGGAGAGATTTCTGGGTATCAGTTAAGACATTGATGCTGGGACCTCCAACATCTAAACCATTCATCTCTACGATGGCTTTCCAATAATCAGCTTTAGTGCTTGTTTTACAGTTATTAATTGTGCAGGTTTGACAATGCTCGACATCAGAATCATTACCAGATTCAGAATAGACCTCAGCTAAACCATCATCGGAGCCAGACTCAGAACTGCTGGTAGCTAAACAATTAATAATTTGCTGTTGGATATCCTCATCAAGGGACATCTCATTGAGTTTTTGTTTCAATTTAGATTTGCATTTATTAGCAAAATGTCCTGTTTTACCGCATTTATAACAGTCAATTTTAGACTTATCTTTTTTCTTATTACTCTTCCTCTTCTTTGTAGATTTTTCAGGGGTTTTGTTATTAGAAGAAGATTTTTTAGAAGAGCGTTTCCGATAAGGTCTAGAAGTTTTAGATCTGTGCTGTTTTCTAATCTTATGAGGATACTGTAATTTTGTATCATAAGAGAATTGATCGCAAAATTCTCCTATCTCATGTTTTTTAGTGAGATTCTGTTTTTTCATTAATTGTTGAAGTTTCATGTCATTACATAAGGATAGACCTTCTTCAATAATTACTGAAATAAGATGACCATAGGAATACTGATCATAAGGGATACTCATACGGTCGTGCTTATCTCTAAGCTTTTTTTGAACTTTTTCAGCAAAGAAAGTAGGAAGGCCATCAACAAACTTGGCTTTCCAATGTTCACTGTTAGCGTCTGATCTCTGCATGACTTTCATTAAAAAGACATCTTTATACCATCTAAAATGGGTTAAAGATGGGCAACGAAGGTTCTGAAGGAGCTCACGACTTCTGTCAGTGTTCATCTGACCAGGTCCAACAAAATGATGAAGGATAGCTTGAACAAGAGTGTAACAAGCATCCTCTCTCCTTGTGAGAAGACTGGTAATAGGGTCAAGTTCTTCTTTGTAGGATTGAAGAACTTCGGTTCTTTGGATTGCAGTTAATACATTATCCCACCATCCCTTAAGGATGCCAGTAAATCCATTAACTAAGAAACGACAAATTTGGTGGTCTGTGTTATCGTTCTGTTTACAGACAGTTGCATACATCAAGATATGATGGATGGTTTCGAAGATTTGATATTCTGTCTTACCATCAATATTCCATTCATAAATGGTTTTTCCATGGTAAGATTTTTGTGTATGAAGAAAGTCTTCTTCATAAAGAATATCCTGGGGGGTAGGTCTAGGATAGTAATACCTACTAGGTCCGGTTAGTGCCATACGATTAACAGGCTTTTGACTGTAAGTAGTTTTATTAATATTCTGCATATCCTGAAAGTTATTCTGGATTTCTAACAAATGACTAGGAGAGATATCATTAGAGTTATCTGTATCACTGTCAGTATTGTTACTGGTGGAAGAGGAGTGTCCAGAAATAACATTAATTTGAGATGAAGAAGTAGGTGCAGATGTGAGTTTTAAATCTTTCATTTTATTTAAAAGATTGTCAATAAACTCATTGTCAGGTTTAGAAGATTTCATTCTAAAATTACTGACTTCTAATGGCGGTTTTATAGTTACAGGTTGAAGTTCAGGCTTGTGGGGAACAACTTGACAGTTTTCGTTAATATTATTAATATGTTCCTCAATTCTAGTTAACTGTTTTCCTACAGTTTGAAGGAATAGATTAGTATAATTATTCTGTTTAGACAAGGGTAAAATATCTTTTATTTTAACCTCTTCTTGTTGATGGGGTATTTCAGATATATCAACATACGGATTAATGATTAAAGGTTTTAAATTATCATTTCCCGGACTAAGTTCAAGGGACTTAGGAGGGGGGTGAATGGATTGAATGATATTACCATTAGTGGTGATCCAGTCCTTTTGAATTCCAGTTAAAACATTCAGTTGACTTTCAGGGTAAAATTCTGATTTTAACAAGAAATCATAATACCATTTAACAAATGATAAGATACACTGATTCTTTTTCAGATAAGCATAATAACTATCTTTAATTTCTGCTAATTTTTTACTTTCATGATTTTTAAAATACCAATTTCTAAAATTCTGGTATTTATCCTGCATAAACTCCTGGTTTAAACATTGACGAATTTTACTATTGGGAGAAAAATCCATTAACATTCAAAATTCATATCACTAGCAGTTGGACTATAAGGTCTTCTGTTTTGAGGATTATTTGTTTCATAAATAGCACGGGGTATTTAATTTTCAGAAACATGAATCCCTCTAATCAAGTCTTCATTTTTAACAGACTCATTCTTGGATTCGTGATAGACAGATTCTATCGGATAGGACACAGATTGTCTGGAGGATTCAGGAAAATCAATATTATAGGAAATATTATTAATAGACCGACTACGAGTAAAAGGTCTCTGGAATTTTAAATAAACATTTCCATTACTGGTTTGGATGACATCCTCTATGGACTGTCTAATTATAGGCCTGGTAGGAACAACATTAGTAATTTGCCATTGTTTTGGGAAAGTAATCTCTTCCCAAGGAATCATTCTGGGGATAGCCACTTGACTACTAAAAAGATTAGTGTCAATTAGGACAGTATGTCCTTGATGGCTTTGCTTACGGATATAAGGGTTTAAAGTAGTTAAAACTTTAAGATGAATACAGAATAATATGGCAAAAGGAGGAGATCCTGGCAGATATTCATAACCATGAGATATAATTCTCATTTCTAACACTTTTGACAAATTATTATCAGTTAAGGCTACACTTAGATTCGGATAAATATTGAAATATACTGGTCCATGAGCAAGACTAGTTTCAATAGCTCCCATAAGAGAGGCTTTCCAGTTGAGACACCTACCATCACGGAGGGTGCATTGAATACTGGTGTTTTGGCCAAGCAAAGTCAGGGGTTTAAAAGCTATTTGGACAAGTCCTATTTGAACATATTTATATTTTTGCAGAAAAGGGTATAAGTCTTCGACATGCAACAAATATAAAATTTCATCATTATTCTGTAAAGGAACAGCATGCTCAAAAGTTTTGATAATTCTTTTGCTGATAAAATCAAAGGTTCCAATTTTGTAAATAGTTTCTGGTTTGATTTTAGGAATAGTCCATTTATCTAGGGCTTCCTTTACATCCTGATAGGCAATTAGTTCAGTTGCTTCTAAAGTAGAAGCTGAGGCATTAGCTACTGTTGTCACAGACGAAGGAGAAAAATCAGTCATTTTTCAAAGTGACCATATACGCATAATTTATAAGTAATATATTCATTAATATGACAATAAATTAACATGGCTTTGATACCAAAGGAGGCAGGATCAAGATAGATACTTATAACAAGCACGTCTGTCAACGATTTACTGAGGATAAAAGCCACAACGCCATAACACGGCTAAAGGCAAAGTCCTAAACGCGACTTGGGTGACGTTCCACTTATTCAAGTATCAAGCTTAAACTTTTCTCATTTAATAAAATGGCATGGATAATTTAAAGGCATATTAGCTATATATTAACAGATAAATTATTGCATATATGGTCTCATAAAGTTACTGTTGATTTGGGGGTTTACCCAAAACTATAAGCTTACAGGTTTCTTCCTCGTTCAATTTCGGAGTTTTTATTGACATAAAAAGCTGTACAACTCCAAGGGGAAGTACTGGGTTTTATTAGCTTTTTCTGCTGAAGAGACTCAATTTTAGTTTTGCAAAGAAGTAAATATTCTTTCTTCATTTGACTGGGTCTAGACTTAGTAGGAATATTCTTTTCATTGAAATTAGGAATATAAGGAAGAGAAATAATATGTTTCTTCCTATTCCAAAAAGCATTCGGGACATCACTACAGATTTCTGTTTGAAGAGTTTTGTAAATTAATTTTATTTTTTCCTGTAAAGAGGGCTGTAAAATTCTTTGTTCTGTAGAAAGAAACTTTATTTCTTTTTGGATGAAATTTATCTGTTTTTCTTTTGAATAAATCATGTGCTTGACTTGATTTAGTTCTTTAGTATAAGGTTCTGTTATGAATTCAAAAACAATATGCCTGTTATTAAGAGTAGTGTGAATACCTAAAGTATCTATCTTCGAGATAGGCATCAAAAGACAAAGGAAAGGTGTGCCTAAGATGATACTTTGATTCATATTTCGGATAAGAACAAAAGAGGTAGGTAAACAAAGACCTTGATTACAGATTAAGGCTTCTGGAATTTTATATTTAATGTTCATAGTGTTACCACTAGCACTAGTTAATGATTGAGTGGTTTTCTGGAAATATTTGGTAGGAATTAATCCTTCCTGAATACAGTTCATATCAGCGCCACTATCAACTAAGGCAATGGCATCTTTAATGATAAAATCCGGTTTGATAACAAGAGTAATTCTAATATACCATTTTTGAAAAACCACTTGATTCATAAGCATTAAATACTGTTCAGAAGATTCTGGTTTGTCAGAAGATCCAGTTTTTGAGGATTCTACATGATTATCATGTTTATTGTTTATCTGTTGTTTGATACTATTTAAATCATGGAAGATGATAGTATTAGTATTTTGTAACTGTTTTATTTCAGATTTTAAAATATTAATTTCGGTTTTAAGATCCTGAATAGTAGTAGGTTTTTCAGCAGTAGAAACATCTTTTATGCGTCTCATAACCTCACGCATACTATACTGATCGATTGGAAGGTTTTCTTCGGTTTTTTAATTTTTATAACATATTTCTAAAAATTTTAGTTTAATTTCGGGATCTTTTATATTTTCAGCTAAGTCAAGGAGAGATTTCTGGGTATCAGTTAAGACATTGATGCTGGGACCTCCAACATCTAAACCATTCATCTCTACGATGGCTTTCCAATAATCAGCTTTAGTGCTTGTTTTACAGTTATTAATTGTGCAGGTTTGACAATGCTCGACATCAGAATCATTACCAGATTCAGAATAGACCTCAGCTAAACCATCATCGGAGCCAGACTCAGAACTGCTGGTAGCTAAACAATTAATAATTTGCTGTTGGATATCCTCATCAAGGGACATCTCATTGAGTTTTTGTTTCAATTTAGATTTGCATTTATTAGCAAAATGTCCTGTTTTACCGCATTTATAACAGTCAATTTTAGACTTATCTTTTTTCTTATTACTCTTCCTCTTCTTTGTAGATTTTTCAGGGGTTTTGTTATTAGAAGAAGATTTTTTAGAAGAGCGTTTCCGATAAGGTCTAGAAGTTTTAGATCTGTGCTGTTTTCTAATCTTATGAGGATACTGTAATTTTGTATCATAAGAGAATTGATCGCAAAATTCTCCCATCTCATGTTTTTTAGTGAGATTCTATTTTTTCATTAATTGTTGAAGTTTCATGTCATTACATAAGGATAGACCTTCTTCAATAATTACTGAAATAAGATGACCATAGGAATACTGATCATAAGGGATACTCATACGGTCGTGCTTATCTCTAAGCTTTTTTTGAACTTTTTCAGCAAAGAAAGTAGGAAGGCCATCAACAAACTTGGCTTTCCAATGTTCACTGTTAGCGTCTGATCTCTGCATGACTTTCATTAAAAAGACATCTTTATACCATCTAAAATGGGTTAAAGATGGGCAACGAAGTTTCTGAAGGAGCTCACGACTGCTGTCAGTGTTCATCTGACCAGGTCCAACAAAATGATGAAGGATAGCTTGAACAAGAGTGTAACAAGCATCCTCTCTCCTTGTGAGAAGACTGGTAATAGGGTCAAGTTCTTCTTTGTAGGATTGAAGAACTTCGGTTCTTTGGATTGCAGTTAATACATTATCCCACCATCCCTTAAGGATGCCAGTAAATCCATTAACTAAGAAACGACAAATTTGGTGGTCTGTGTTATCGTTCTGTTTACAGACAGTTGCATACATCAAGATATGATGGATGGTTTCGAAGATTTGATATTCTGTCTTACCATCAATATTCCATTCATAAATGGTTTTTCCATGGTAAGATTTTTGTGTATGAAGAAAGTCTTCTTCATAAAGAATATCCTGGGGGGTAGGTCTAGGATAGTAATACCTACTAGGTCCGGTTAGTGCCATACGATTAACAGGCTTTTGACTGTAAGTAGTTTTATTAATATTCTGCATATCCTGAAAGTTATTCTGGATTTCTAACAAATGACTAGGAGAGATATCATTAGAGTTATCTGTATCACTGTCAGTATTGTTACTGGTGGAAGAGGAGTGTCCAGAAATAACATTAATTTGAGATGAAGAAGTAGGTGCAGATGTGAGTTTTAAATCTTTCATTTTATTTAAAAGATTGTCAATAAACTCATTGTCAGGTTTAGAAGATTTCATTCTAAAATTACTGACTTCTAATGGCGGTTTTATAGTTACAGGTTGAAGTTCAGGCTTGTGGGGAACAACTTGACAGTTTTCGTTAATATTATTAATATGTTCCTCAATTCTAGTTAACTGTTTTCCTACAGTTTGAAGGAATAGATTAGTATAATTATTCTGTTTAGACAAGGGTAAAATATCTTTTATTTTAACCTCTTCTTGATGATGGGGTATTTCAGATATATCAACATACGGATTAATGATTAAAGGTTTTAAATTATCATTTCCCGGACTAAGTTCAAGGGACTTAGGAGGGGGGTGAATGGATTGAATGATATTACCATTAGTGGTGATCCAGTCCTTTTGAATTCCAGTTAAAACATTCAGTTGACTTTCAGGGTAAAATTCTGATTTTAACAAGAAATCATAATACCATTTAACAAATGATAAGATACACTGATTCTTTTTCAGATAAGCATAATAATTATCTTTAATTTCTGCTAATTTTTTACTTTCATGATTTTTAAAATACCAATTTCTAAAATTCTGGTATTTATCCTGCATAAACTCCTGGTTTAAACATTGACGAATTTTACTATTGGGAGAAAAATCCATTAACATTCAAAATTCATATCACTAGCAGTTGGACTATAAGGTCTTCTGTTTTGAGGAGTATTTGTTTCATAAATAGCATGGGGTA
Source organism: Panax notoginseng (assembly GCA_016801055.1). Classification (NCBI taxonomy): domain Eukaryota; kingdom Viridiplantae; phylum Streptophyta; class Magnoliopsida; order Apiales; family Araliaceae; genus Panax; species Panax notoginseng. The sequence continues at coordinate 137,271,813 of CM029020.1, read as the reverse complement.
TTTGATTTTCAGAAACATGAATCCCTCTAATCAAGTCTTCATTTTTAACAGACTCATTCTTGGATTCTTGATAGACAGATTCTATCGGATCGGACACAGATTGTCTGGAGGATTCAGGAAAATCAATATTATAGGAAATATTATTAATAGACCGACTACGAGTAAAAGGTCTCTGGAATTTTAAATAAACATTTCCATTACTGGTTTGGATGACATCCTCTATGGACTGTCTAATTATAGGCCTGGTAGGAACAACATTAGTAATTTGCCATTGTTTTGGGAAAGTAATCTCTTCCCAAGGAATCATTCTGGGGATAGCCACTTGACTACTAAAAAGATTAGTGTCAATTAGGACAGTATGTCCTTGATGGCTTTGCTTACGGATATAAGGGTTTAAAGTAGTTAAAACTTTAAGATGAATACAGAATAATATGGCAAAAGGAGGAGATCCTGGCAGATATTCATAACCATGAGATATAATTCTCATTTCTAACACTTTTGACAAATTATTATCAGTTAAGGCTACACTTAGATTCGGATAAATATTGAAATATACTGGTCCATGAGCAAGACTAGTTTCAATAGCTCTCATAAGAGAGGCTTTCCAGTTGAGACACCTACCATCACGGAGGGTGCATTGAATACTGGTGTTTTGGCCAAGCAAAGTCAGGGGTTTAAAAGCTATTTGGACAAGTCCTATGTGAACATATTTATATTTTTGCAGAAAAGGGTATAAGTCTTCGACATGCAACAAATATAAAATTTCATCATTATTCTGTAAAGGAACAGCATGCTCAAAAGTTTTGATAATTCTTTTGCTGATAAAATCAAAGGTTCCAATTTTGTAAATAGTTTCTGGTTTGATTTTAGGAATAGTCCATTTATCTAGGGCTTCCTTTACATCCTGATAGGCAATTAGTTCAGTTGCTTCTAAAGTAGAAGCTGAGGCATTAGCTACTGTTGTCACAGACGAAGGAGAAAAATCAGTCATTTTTCAAAGTGACCATATACGCATAATTTATAAGTAATATATTCATTAATATGACAATAAATTAACATGGCTTTGATACCAAAGGAGGCAGGATCAAGATAGATACTTATAACAAGCACGTCTGTCAACGATTTACTGAGGATAAAAGCCACAACGCCATAACACGGCTAAAGGCAAAGTCCTAAACGCGACTTGGGTGACGTTCCACTTATTCAAGTATCAAGCTTAAACTTTTCTCATTTAATAAAATGGCATGGATAATTTAAAGGCATATTAGCTATATATTAGCAGATAAATTATTGCATATATGGTCTCATAAAGTTACTGTTGATTTGGGGGTTTACCCAAAACTATAAGCCTACAGGTTTCTTCCTGGATGGCTTCTTTAGTAGAAATAATAAACTGTTCAGATTTATTAAATTGTTCTAAAAAATAAGAACGATTATAATTGTTTGTAGCAGTTTGATATGCTGTTTTATAACGGTTACTGTTATCTATATGATAATCTAAAAGTTCAAGTAATGAAACATAATAATTGACAGAAGCAATAATTAAAACTTACAGTAGAGCTCTGCAATTCTTTAAACTTCAAACTTATATATATCAAGTATTTTACAGAGAGAGAGAGAGGAAGTAAAGGAAAATTCTGAGAAGAAATTCTGCCTCAACAAAGGGTGAGGTATCCCTATTTATACAAGTGAAAGGATAAGAAGAGATCGTGCGTGTCCTTGTCAGTGGAGTCGATCATTGATCCTTATCTTTCCTTCTTTAAATCTCAGCCGTAGATAGTGGGACGCATGAGATGATGTCGGTTGGGTGGAGTATTATTGAAGACAGGTGGCGTCGTTTTCTGATAATGGAGAGAGCAACTAGCTTTCTTTTTAGAAAGTGAAATTACTGTTCTTGTCATTTTCTGATTATTAGATTATCTTTTCACTGTCATACTGCTTTTCCTTTTCCTTTCTTGTCCTGTTCTAATTTTTCAGAAATCATTGAGGTGAGAGAATCCCAAAAGTCTCCCATTGTGGGCTCGGGTTCTTGACTTTCTCCTGCTAGGACATTGAATTGATTATCGTCTTGTTCAGATTCTTCATCACTGGCTGTTTTCATAGAAACATCATCTGGGACTAAGGATTGTAAGAACTGAGTCTTCATGTAATCCATAGTCTTGACAATTAATTCTGTTTCAGTAAGATTAGGAAACTTTTGTTTTAAATCAGCCTGTATTTTAACAAAAGGATTAATAGGTACTGGTGAGGGAAGGCTTTGCGGGATAACATCAAGGCAAGCCTGAGTGTGATTCTTAATTGTCTTAAGAAGTTCTGGTAGTGTCGGATTAAGACCTTTATCCCACTATTTGGTAAAGAATATTCTTTTGAGGCGGGGAATCTTATTCTGGTAATCACAACGGAAATCCCATTTCCAAATCCAAGGTATACTGAAACGAATTATGAAATGGGCAAATAATTTAGACATTGATAAATCTCTATTTACTGGTATGTGGGAATAGGCAACTTGCCATTCCTTGAATGCTGTTTGAACAGATTCTGGTAAGGTTTCAATGGTAACACCAATCTTATCCCACCAAACGAAAAACCAGTTGGGAATTTCGTTTTTAAGTACTTCGGGACAGACTCGGATAAACCAAGTATGGTTGTGAATTGGATTCTGGTAATAGAAAACTTGGGTAAAGGAATCAATATAATCCCAATAACTGTAACGGGTTTCTGTTGTGTGACTGGATTCAATAGTACGGGTGGTATGAGGATTAATACCCCAATTGGCAAGAGGCATGATGCTCTTGACTGTTGTTTTACTGTATTGAATCGGGCTGGTGGTTTTGTTAGGATCATGAAGCGTATGCTTAATGTCCATAGATGCTGTTTCAATGATTATTTGTTCATAAACATATCGGTACTGATTAAAACGGGGAGGAGACTGTTGAGTCGTTAAATAACGTCTCTTTATCTCCCATGGATCTTTCATCCATTTTTCATCATTTTGTTCAATGAATAATACTGTTTCATCCGCATTTATGTTTGGGATATACTGTTCTGGTAAAAGGAGAACATCCTTTACGGTAGGTTGGCTAGAAGAAGACGATGAGTTGCTGGTCTGAGAATTCAGAGTAGGAAATTCTGTATAGTACAGATTTGCTCTGCCTCGGCCTCGCTGACCGCGGCCACGGCTTTTACTGGTCATTCCTGCAAGTATTCTCTGGTTAGAAAATCCGGTAAAGAATTCTGTTTTCCTTTGATATATTCAATATCAAAGTCGAATACTGATAAAATACTTTGCCAAGTGGCAAATATCTGTTTAGAAGCTAGATTTTGTACATCCTTTTTAAATATCTGTTTTGCAGCTGAGCAATCAACTCGAATTAAAAAGTGCTGATTCAAAAGATCATCTTGAAATTTTAAAACACATTTAACAATGGAAAGACATTCTTTCTTTATGGTAGGATAATTCAAAGAAGGTCCTTTCCAAACTCCTGAAGTAAATCGGATAAGATCCTCTTTGTTACTGTTAGGATTAAATTGCTTTAAAATTCCACCATATCCTGTATTAGAAGCATCAGTTTGAACAATCTTCTTCCATTCAGGATTGGGTAAAGAGAGGCAAGGTAACTGTTTAACTCTAGTTTTGATCTTTTGGACTGCATCAGTATGTTCAATAGTCCAGGGTAAAGGGTTTTTTCTTAACCGGGTGTACAGTATAGCAGCATCCTGGGAAAGATTAGGATAATAGTCTCTAATATAATTTAGACTTCCCAAAAATCTTTGCAGTTGATTAATATCTTTAATTTCATCCAGAAATTTAGATGCAAATTCAATACATCTATCAATAGGAATAATAGTCCCATTGAAAATATTATGTCCGAGAAATCTGATTTTTGTTTGGAAAAGTTTCATCTTAGGAGCAGAAACTACCAAACCATTTTTTATGACAACATTTTTAAAAATGTTTAAATGTTTAATATGTTGTTCAATTGATGAAGAGAAAATTAAGACATCATCAATGTAGCAGATAATAAATTCAGTAAAAGGATTAAAAATATCATTCATGATATGTTGAAATTCAGAAGGTCCATTTTTGACACCAAATGGAAGAACATTCCATTCATAGTGTCCAAAAGGTACTGTAAAAGCAGTTTTATAAGTATCCTGATCTCTGATTTGTATTTGCCAAAATCCTGATTTCATATCAAATTTAGAAAAAATAGTGGCATCATGAAGTTTGTTGAGTAGGTCATTACCAAAGGAGGCAGGATCAAGATAGATACTTATAACAAGCACGTCTGTCAACGATTTATTGAGGATAAAAGCCACAACGCCATAACACGGCTAAAGGCAAAGTCCTAAACGCGACTTGGGTGACGTTCCACTTATTCAAGTATCAAGCTTAAACTTTTCTCATTTAATAAAATGGCATGGATAATTTAAAGGCATATTAGCTATATATTAACAGATAAATTATTGCATATATGGTCTCATAAAGTTACTGTTGATTTGGGGGTTTACCCAAAACTATAAGCCTACAGGTTTCTTCCTGGATGGCTTCTTTAGTAGAAATAATAAACTGTTCAGATTTATTAAATTGTTCTAAAAAATAAGAACGATTATAATTGTTTGTAGCAGTTTGATATGCTGTTTTATAACGGTTACTGTTATCTATATGATAATCTAAAAGTTCAAGTAATGAAACATAATAATTGACAGAAGCAATAATTAAAACTTACAGTAGAGCTCTGCAATTCTTTAAACTTCAAACTTATATATATCAAGTATTTTACAGAGAGAGAGAGAGGAAGTAAAGGAAAATTCTGAGAAGAAATTCTGCCTCAACAAAGGGTGAGGTATCCCTATTTATACAAGTGAAAGGATAAGAAGAGATCGTGCGTGTCCTTGTCAGTGGAGTCGATCATTGATCCTTATCTTTCCTTCTTTAAATCTCAGCCGTAGATAGTGGGACGCATGAGATGATGTCGGTTGGGTGGAGTATTATTGAAGACAGGTGGCGTCGTTTTCTGATAATGGAGAGAGCAACTGGCTTTCTTTTTAGAAAGTGAAATTACTGTTCTTGTCGTTTTCTGATTATTGGATTATCTTTTCACTGTCATACTGCTTTTCCTTTTCCTTTCTTGTCCTGTTCCAATTTTTCAGAAATCATTGAGGTGAGAGAATCCCAAAAGTCTCCCATTGTGGGCTCGGGTTCTTGACTTTCTCCTGCTAGGACATTGAATTGATTATCGTCTTGTTCAGATTCTTCATCACTGGTTGTTTTCATAGAAACATCATCTGGGACTAAGGATTGTAAGAACTGAGTCTTCATGTAATCCATAGTCTTGACAATTAATTCTGTTTCAGTAAGATTAGGAAACTTTTGTTTTAAATCAGCCTGTATTTTAACAAAAGGATTAATAGGTACTGGTGAGGGAAGGCTTTGTGGGATAACATCAAGGCAAGCCTGAGTGTGATTCTTAATTGTCTTAAGAAGTTCTGGTAGTGTCGGATTAAGACCTTTATCCCACCATTTGGTAAAGAATATTCTTTTGAGGCGGGGAATCTTATTCTGGTAATCACAACGGAAATCCTATTTCCAAATCCAAGGTATACTGAAACGAATTATGAAATGGGCAAATAATTTAGACATTGATAAATCTCTATTTACTGGTATGTGGGAATAGGCAACTTGCCATTCCTTGAATGCTGTTTGAACAGATTCTGGTAAGGTTTCAATGGTAACACCAATCTTATCCCACCAAACGAAAAACCAGTTGGGAATTTCGATTTTAAGTACTTCGGGACAGACTCGGATAAACCAAGTATGGTTGTGAATTGGATTCTGGTAATAGAAAACTTGGGTAAAGGAATCAATATAATCCCAATAACTGTAACGGGTTTCTGTTGTGTGACTGGATTCAATAGTACGGGTGGTATGAGGATTAATACCCCAATTGGCAAGAGGCATGATGCTCTTGACTGTTGTTTTACTGTATTGAATCGGGCTGGTGGTTTTGTTAGGATCATGAAGCGTATGCTTAATGTCCATAGATGCTGTTTCAATGATTATTTGTTCATAAACATATCGGTACTGATTAAAACGGGGAGGAGACTGTTGAGTCGTTAAATAACGTCTCTTTATCTCCCATGGATCTTTCATCCATTTTTCATCATTTTGTTCAATGAATAATACTGTTTCATCCGCATTTATGTTTGGGATATACTGTTCTGGTAAAAGGAGAACATCCTTTACGGTAGGTTGGCTAGAAGAAGACGATGAGTTGCTGGTCTGAGAATTCAGAGTAGGAAATTCTGTATAGTACAGATTTGCTCTGCCTCGGCCTCGCTGACCGCGGCCACGGCTTTTACTGGTCATTCCTGCAAGTATTCTCTGGTTAGAAAATCCGGTAAAGAATTCTGTTTTCCTTTGATATATTCAATATCAAAGTCGAATACTGATAAAATACTTTGCCAAGTGGCAAATATCTGTTTAGAAGCTAGATTTTGTACATCCTTTTTAAATATCTGTTTTGCAGCTGAGCAATCAACTCGAATTAAAAAGTGCTGATTCAAAAGATCATCTTGAAATTTTAAAACACATTTAACAATGGAAAGACATTCTTTCTTTATGGTAGGATAATTCAAAGAAGGTCCTTTCCAAACTCCTGAAGTAAATCGGATAAGATCCTCTTTGTTACTGTTAGGATTAAATTGCTTTAAAATTCCACCATATCCTGTATTAGAAGCATCAGTTTGAACAATCTTCTTCCATTCAGGATTGGGTAAAGAGAGGCAAGGTAACTGTTTAACTCTAGTTTTGATCTTTTGGACTGCATCAGTATGTTCAATAGTCCAGGGTAAAGGGTTTTTTCTTAACCGGGTGTACAGTATAGCAGCATCCTGGGAAAGATTAGGATAATAGTCTCTAATATAATTTAGACTTCCCAAAAATCTTTGCAGTTGATTAATATCTTTAATTTCATCCAGAAATTTAGATGCAAATTCAATACATCTATCAATAGGAATAATAGTCCCATTGAAAATATTATGTCCGAGAAATCTGATTTTTGTTTGGAAAAGTTTCATCTTAGGAGCAGAAACTACCAAACCATTTTTTATGACAACATTTTTAAAAATGTTTAAATGTTTAATATGTTGTTCAATTGATGAAGAGAAAATTAAGACATCATCAATGTAGCAGATAATAAATTCAGTAAAAGGATTAAAAATATCATTCATGATATGTTGAAATTCAGAAGGTCCATTTTTGACACCAAATGGAAGAACATTCCATTCATAGTGTCCAAAAGGTACTGTAAAAGCAGTTTTATAAGTATCCTGATCTCTGATTTGTATTTGCCAAAATCCTGATTTCATATCAAATTTAGAAAAAATAGTGGCATCATGAAGTTTGTTGAGTAGGTCATTACCAAAGGAGGCAGGATCAAGATAGATACTTATAACAAGCACGTCTGTCAACGATTTATTGAGGATAAAAGCCACAACGCCATAACACGGCTAAAGGCAAAGTCCTAAACGCGACTTGGGTGACGTTCCACTTATTCAAGTATCAAGCTTAAACTTTTCTCATTTAATAAAATGGCATGGATAATTTAAAGGCATATTAGCTATATATTAACAGATAAATTATTGCATATATGGTCTCATAAAGTTACTGTTGATTTGGGGGTTTACCCAAAACTATAAGCCTACAGGTTTCTTCCTGGATGGCTTCTTTAGTAGAAATAATAAACTGTTCAGATTTATTAAATTGTTCTAAAAAATAAGAACGATTATAATTGTTTGTAGCAGTTTGATATGCTGTTTTATAACGGTTACTGTTATCTATATGATAATCTAAAAGTTCAAGTAATGAAACATAATAATTGACAGAAGCAATAATTAAAACTTACAGTAGAGCTCTGCAATTCTTTAAACTTCAAACTTATATATATCAAGTATTTTACAGAGAGAGAGAGAGGAAGTAAAGGAAAATTCTGAGAAGAAATTCTGCCTCAACAAAGGGTGAGGTATCCCTATTTATACAAGTGAAAGGATAAGAAGAGATCGTGCGTGTCCTTGTCAGTGGAGTCGATCATTGATCCTTATCTTTCCTTCTTTAAATCTCAGCCGTAGATAGTGGGACGCATGAGATGATGTCGGTTGGGTGGAGTATTATTGAAGACAGGTGGCGTCGTTTTCTGATAATGGAGAGAGCAACTGGCTTTCTTTTTAGAAAGTGAAATTACTGTTCTTGTCGTTTTCTGATTATTGGATTATCTTTTCACTGTCATACTGCTTTTCCTTTTCCTTTCTTGTCCTGTTCCAATTTTTCAGAAATCATTGAGGTGAGAGAATCCCAAAAGTCTCCCATTGTGGGCTCGGGTTCTTGACTTTCTCCTGCTAGGACATTGAATTGATTATCGTCTTGTTCAGATTCTTCATCACTGGTTGTTTTCATAGAAACATCATCTGGGACTAAGGATTGTAAGAACTGAGTCTTCATGTAATCCATAGTCTTGACAATTAATTCTGTTTCAGTAAGATTAGGAAACTTTTGTTTTAAATCAGCCTGTATTTTAACAAAAGGATTAATAGGTACTGGTGAGGGAAGGCTTTGTGGGATAACATCAAGGCAAGCCTGAGTGTGATTCTTAATTGTCTTAAGAAGTTCTGGTAGTGTCGGATTAAGACCTTTATCCCACCATTTGGTAAAGAATATTCTTTTGAGGCGGGGAATCTTATTCTGGTAATCACAACGGAAATCCCATTTCCAAATCCAAGGTATACTGAAACGAATTATGAAATGGGCAAATAATTTAGACATTGATAAATCTCTATTTACTGGTATGTGGGAATAGGCAACTTGCCATTCCTTGAATGCTGTTTGAACAGATTCTGGTAAGGTTTCAATGGTAACACCAATCTTATCCCACCAAACGAAAAACCAGTTGGGAATTTCGATTTTAAGTACTTCGGGACAGACTCGGATAAACCAAGTATGGTTGTGAATTGGATTCTGGTAATAGAAAACTTGGGTAAAGGAATCAATATAATCCCAATAACTGTAACGGGTTTCTGTTGTGTGACTGGATTCAATAGTACGGGTGGTATGAGGATTAATACCCCAATTGGCAAGAGGCATGATGCTCTTGACTGTTGTTTTACTGTATTGAATCGGGCTGGTGGTTTTGTTAGGATCATGAAGCGTATGCTTAATGTCCATAGATGCTGTTTCAATGATTATTTGTTCATAAACATATCGGTACTGATTAAAACGGGGAGGAGACTGTTGAGTCGTTAAATAACGTCTCTTTATCTCCCATGGATCTTTCATCCATTTTTCATCATTTTGTTCAATGAATAATACTGTTTCATCCGCATTTATGTTTGGGATATACTGTTCTGGTAAAAGGAGAACATCCTTTACGGTAGGTTGGCTAGAAGAAGACGATGAGTTGCTGGTCTGAGAATTCAGAGTAGGAAATTCTGTATAGTACAGATTTGCTCTGCCTCGGCCTCGCTGACCGCGGCCACGGCTTTTACTGGTCATTCCTGCAAGTATTCTCTGGTTAGAAAATCCGGTAAAGAATTCTGTTTTCCTTTGATATATTCAATATCAAAGTCGAATACTGATAAAATACTTTGCCAAGTGGCAAATATCTGTTTAGAAGCTAGATTTTGTACATCCTTTTTAAATATCTGTTTTGCAGCTGAGCAATCAACTCGAATTAAAAAGTGCTGATTCAAAAGATCATCTTGAAATTTTAAAACACATTTAACAATGGAAAGACATTCTTTCTTTATGGTAGGATAATTCAAAGAAGGTCCTTTCCAAACTCCTGAAGTAAATCGGATAAGATCCTCTTTGTTACTGTTAGGATTAAATTGCTTTAAAATTCCACCATATCCTGTATTAGAAGCATCAGTTTGAACAATCTTCTTCCATTCAGGATTGGGTAAAGAGAGGCAAGGTAACTGTTTAACTCTAGTTTTGATCTTTTGGACTGCATCAGTATGTTCAATAGTCCAGGGTAAAGGGTTTTTTCTTAACCGGGTGTACAGTATAGCAGCATCCTGGGAAAGATTAGGATAATAGTCTCTAATATAATTTAGACTTCCCAAAAATCTTTGCAGTTGATTAATATCTTTAATTTCATCCAGAAATTTAGATGCAAATTCAATACATCTATCAATAGGAATAATAGTCCCATTGAAAATATTATGTCCGAGAAATCTGATTTTTGTTTGGAAAAGTTTCATCTTAGGAGCAGAAACTACCAAACCATTTTTTATGACAACATTTTTAAAAATGTTTAAATGTTTAATATGTTGTTCAATTGATGAAGAGAAAATTAAGACATCATCAATGTAGCAGATAATAAATTCAGTAAAAGGATTAAAAATATCATTCATGATATGTTGAAATTCAGAAGGTCCATTTTTGACACCAAATGGAAGAACATTCCATTCATAGTGTCCAAAAGGTACTGTAAAAGCAGTTTTATAAGTATCCTGATCTCTGATTTGTATTTGCCAAAATCCTGATTTCATATCAAATTTAGAAAAAATAGTGGCATCATGAAGTTTGTTGAGTAGGTCATTACCAAAGGAGGCAGGATCAAGATAGATACTTATAACAAGCACGTCTGTCAACGATTTATTGAGGATAAAAGCCACAACGCCATAACACGGCTAAAGGCAAAGTCCTAAACGCGACTTGGGTGACGTTCCACTTATTCAAGTATCAAGCTTAAACTTTTCTCATTTAATAAAATGGCATGGATAATTTAAAGGCATATTAGCTATATATTAACAGATAAATTATTGCATATATGGTCTCATAAAGTTACTGTTGATTTGGGGGTTTACCCAAAACTATAAGCCTACAGGTTTCTTCCTGGATGGCTTCTTTAGTAGAAATAATAAACTGTTCAGATTTATTAAATTGTTCTAAAAAATAAGAACGATTATAATTGTTTGTAGCAGTTTGATATGCTGTTTTATAACGGTTACTGTTATCTATATGATAATCTAAAAGTTCAAGTAATGAAACATAATAATTGACAGAAGCAATAATTAAAACTTACAGTAGAGCTCTGCAATTCTTTAAACTTCAAACTTATATATATCAAGTATTTTACAGAGAGAGAGAGAGGAAGTAAAGGAAAATTCTGAGAAGAAATTCTGCCTCAACAAAGGGTGAGGTATCCCTATTTATACAAGTGAAAGGATAAGAAGAGATCGTGCGTGTCCTTGTCAGTGGAGTCGATCATTGATCCTTATCTTTCCTTCTTTAAATCTCAGCCGTAGATAGTGGGACGCATGAGATGATGTCGGTTGGGTGGAGTATTATTGAAGACAGGTGGCGTCGTTTTCTGATAATGGAGAGAGCAACTGGCTTTCTTTTTAGAAAGTGAAATTACTGTTCTTGTCGTTTTCTGATTATTGGATTATCTTTTCACTGTCATACTGCTTTTCCTTTTCCTTTCTTGTCCTGTTCCAATTTTTCAGAAATCATTGAGGTGAGAGAATCCCAAAAGTCTCCCATTGTGGGCTCGGGTTCTTGACTTTCTCCTGCTAGGACATTGAATTGATTATCGTCTTGTTCAGATTCTTCATCACTGGTTGTTTTCATAGAAACATCATCTGGGACTAAGGATTGTAAGAACTGAGTCTTCATGTAATCCATAGTCTTGACAATTAATTCTGTTTCAGTAAGATTAGGAAACTTTTGTTTTAAATCAGCCTGTATTTTAACAAAAGGATTAATAGGTACTGGTGAGGGAAGGCTTTGTGGGATAACATCAAGGCAAGCCTGAGTGTGATTCTTAATTGTCTTAAGAAGTTCTGGTAGTGTCGGATTAAGACCTTTATCCCACCATTTGGTAAAGAATATTCTTTTGAGGCGGGGAATCTTATTCTGGTAATCACAACGGAAATCCCATTTCCAAATCCAAGGTATACTGAAACGAATTATGAAATGGGCAAATAATTTAGACATTGATAAATCTCTATTTACTGGTATGTGGGAATAGGCAACTTGCCATTCCTTGAATGCTGTTTGAACAGATTCTGGTAAGGTTTCAATGGTAACACCAATCTTATCCCACCAAATGAAAAACCAGTTGGGAATTTCGATTTTAAGTACTTCGGGACAGACTCGGATAAACCAAGTATGGTTGTGAATTGGATTCTGGTAATAGAAAACTTGGGTAAAGGAATCAATATAATCCCAATAACTGTAACGGTTTCTGTTGTGTGACTGGATTCAATAGTACGGGTGGTATGAGGATTAATACCCCAATTGGCAAGAGGCATGATGCTCTTGACTGTTGTTTTACTGTATTGAATCGGGCTGGTGGTTTTGTTAGGATCATGAAGCGTATGCTTAATGTCCATAGATGCTGTTTCAATGATTATTTGTTCATAAACATATCGGTACTGATTAAAACGGGGAGGAGACTGTTGAGTCGTTAAATAACGTCTCTTTATCTCCCATGGATCTTTCATCCATTTTTCATCATTTTGTTCAATGAATAATACTGTTTCATCCGCATTTATGTTTGGGATATACTGTTCTGGTAAAAGGAGAACATCCTTTACGGTAGGTTGGCTAGAAGAAGACGATGAGTTGCTGGTCTGAGAATTCAGAGTAGGAAATTCTGTATAGTACAGATTTGCTCTGCCTTGGCCTCGCTGACCGCGGCCACGGCTTCTACTGGTTATTCCTGCAAGTATTCTCTGGTTAGAAAATCTGGTAAAGAATTCTATTTTCCTTTGATATATTCAATATCAAAGTCGAATACTGATAAAATACTTTGCCAAGTGGCAAATATCTGTTTAGAAGCTAGATTTTGTACATCCTTTTTAAATATCTGTTTTGCAGCTGAGCAATCAACTCGAATTAAAAAGTGCTGATTCAAAAGATCATCTTGAAATTTTAAAACACATTTAACAATGGAAAGACATTCTTTCTTTATGGTAGGATAATTCAAAGAAGATCCTTTCCAAACTCCTGAAGTAAATCGGATAAGATCCTCTTTGTTACTGTTAGGATTAAATTGCTTTAAAATTCCACCATATCTTGTATTAGAAGCATCAGTTTGAACAATCTTCTTCCATTCAGGATTGGGTAAAGAGAGGCAAGGTAACTGTTTAACTCTAGTTTTGATCTTTTGGACTGCATCAGTATGTTCAATAGTCCAGGGTAAAGGGTTTTTTCTTAACCGGGTGTACAGTATAGCAGTATCCTGGGAAAGATTAGGATAATAGTCTCTAATATAATTTAGACTTCCCAAAAATCTTTGCAGTTGATTAATATCTTTAATTTTATCCGGAAATTTAGATGCAAATTCAATACATCTATCAATAGGAATAATAGTCCCATTGAAAATATTATGTCCGAGAAATCTGATTTTTATTTGGAAAAGTTTCATCTTAGGAGCAGAAACTACCAAACCATTTTTTATGACAACATTTTTAAAAATGTTTAAATGTTTAATATGTTGTTCAATTGATGAAGAGAAAATTAAGACATCATCAATATAGCAGATAATAAATTCAGTAAAAATATCATTCATGATATGTTGAAATTCAGAAGGTCCATTTTTGACACCAAATGGAAGAACATTCCATTCATAGTGTCCAAAAGGTACTGTAAAAGCAGTTTTATAAGTATCCTGATCTCTGATTTGTATTTGCCAAAATCCTGATTTCATATCAAATTTAGAAAAAATAGTGGCATCATGAAGTCTGTCGAGTAGGTCCTTCTTATTCGGAATTGGATATCTAATCCATTGAAGGGCTTCATTCAGTGGTTTATAATTAATAACAAGGCGGGGAGTTCCTCGTTCAATTTCGGAGTTTTTATTGACATAAAAAGCTGTACAACTCCAAGGGGAAGTACTGGGTTTTATTAGCTTTTTCTGCTGAAGAGACTCAATTTCAGTTTTGCAAAGAAGTAAATATTCTTTCTTCATTTGACTGGGTCTAGACTTAGTAGGAATATTCTTTTCATTGAAATTAGGAATATAAGGAAGAGAAATAATATGTTTCTTCCTATTCCAAAAAGCATTCGGGACATCACTACAGATTTCTGTTTGAAGAGTCTTGTAAATTAATTTTATTTTTTCCTGTAAAGAGGGCTGTAAAATTCTTTGTTCTGTAGAAAGAAACTTTATTTCTTTTTGGATGAAATTTATCTGTTTTTCTTTTGAATAAATCATGTGCTTGACTTGATTTAGTTCTTTAGTATAAGGTTCTGTTATGAATTCAAAAACAATATGCCTGTTATTAAGAGTAGTGTGAATACCTAAAGTATCTATCTTCAAGATAGGCATCAAAAGACAAAGGAAAGGTGTGCCTAAGATGATACTTTGATTCATATTTCGGATAAGAACAAAAGAGGTAGGTAAACAAAGACCTTGATTACAGATTAAGGCTTCTGGAATTTTATATTTAATGTTCATAGTGTTACCACTAGCACTAGTTAATGATTGAGTGGTTTTCTGGAAATATTTGGTAGGAATTAATCCTTCCTGAATACAGTTCATATCAGCGCCACTATCAACTAAGGCAATGGCATCTTTAATGATAAAATCCGGTTTGATAACAAGAGTAATTCTAATATACCATTTTTGAAAAACCACTTGATTCATAAGCATTAAATACTGTTCAGAAGATTCTGGTTTGTCAGAAGATCCAGTTTTTGAGGATTCTACATGATTATCATGTTTATTGTTTAACTGTTGTTTGATACTATTTAAATCATGGAAGATGATAGTATTAGTATTTTGTAACTGTTTTATTTCAGATTTTAAAATATTAATTTCGATTTTAAGATCCTGAATAGTAGTAGGTTTTTCAGCAGTAGAAACATCTTTTATGCGTCTCATAACCTCACGCATACTATACTGATCGATTGGAAGGTTTTCTTCGGTTTTTGATTTTTATAACAGATTTCTAAAAATTTTAGTTTAATTTCGGGATCTTTTATATTTTCAGCTAAGTCAAGGAGAGATTTCTGGGTATCAGTTAAGACATTGATGCTGGGACCTCCAACATCTAAACCATTCATCTCTACGATGGCTTTCCAATAATCAGCTTTAGTGCTTGTTTTACAGTTATTAATTGTGCAGGTTTGACAATGCTCGACATCAGAATCATTACCAGATTCAGAATAGACCTCAGCTAAACCATCATCGGAGCCAGACTCAGAACTGCTGGTAGCTAAACAATTAATAATTTGCTGTTGGATATCCTCATCAAGGGACATCTCATTGAGTTTTTGTTTCAATTTAGATTTGCATTTATTAGCAAAATGTCCTGTTTTACCGCATTTATAACATTCAATTTTAGACTTATCTTTTTTCTTACTACTCTTCCTCTTCTTTGTAGATTTTTTAGGGGTTTTGTTATTAGAAGAAGATTTTTTAGAAGAGCGTTTCCGATAAGGTCTAGAAGTTTTAGATCTGTGCTGTTTTCTAATCTTATGAGGATACTGTAATTTTGTATAATAAGAGAATTGATCGCAAAATTCTCCTATCTCATGTTTTTTAGTGAGATTCTGTTTTTTCATTAATTGTTGAAGTTTCATGTCATTACATAAGGATAGACCTTCTTCAATAATTACTGAAATAAGATGACCATAGGAATACTGATCATAAGGGATACTCATACGGTCGTGCTTATCTCTAAGCTTTTTTCGAACTTTTTCAGCAAAGAAAGTAGGAAGGCCATCAACAAACTTGGCTTTCCAATGTTCACTGTTAGCGTCTGATCTCTGCATGACTTTCATTAAAAAGACATCTTTATACCATCTAAAATGGGTTAAAGATGGGCAACGAAGGTTCTGAAGGAGCTCACGACTTCTGTCAGTGTTCATCTGACCAGGTCCAACAAAATGATGAAGGATAGCTTGAACAAGAGTGTAACAAGCATCCTCTCTCCTTGTGAGAAGACTGGTAATAGGGTCAAGTTCTTCTTTGTAGGATTGAAGAACTTCGGTTCTTTAGATTGCAGTTAATACATTATCCCACCATCCCTTAAGGATGCCAGTAAATCCATTAACTAAGAAACGACAAATTTGGTGGTCTGTGTTATCGTTCTTTTTACAGACAGTTGCATACATCAAGATATGATGGATGGTTTCGAAGATTTGATATTCTGTCTTACCATCAATATTCCATTCATAAATGGTTTTTCCATGGTAAGATTTTTGTGTATGAAGAAAGTCTTCTTCATAAAGAATATCCTGGGGGGTAGGTCTAGGATAGTAATACCTACTAGGTCCGGTTAGTGCCATACGATTAACAGGCTTCTGACTGTAAGTAGTTTTATTAATATTCTGCATATCCTGAAAGTTATTCTGGATTTCTAACAAATGACTAGGAGAGATATCATTAGAGTTATCTGTATCACTGTCAGTATTGTTACTGGTGGAAGAGGAGTGTCCAGAAATAACATTAATTTGAGATGAAGAAGTAGATGCAGATGTGAGTTTTAAATCTTTCATTTTATTTAAAAGATTGTCAATAAACTCATTGTCAGGTTTAGAAGATTTCATTCTAAAATTACTGACTTCTAATGGCGGTTTTATAGTTACAGGTTGAAGTTCAGGCTTGTGGGGAACAACTTGACAGTTTTCGTTAATATTATTAATATGTTCCTCAATTCTAGTTAACTGTTTTCCTACAGTTTGAAGGAATAGATTAGTATAATTATTCTGTTTAGACAAGGGTAAAATATCTTTTATTTTAACCTCTTCTTGTTGATGGGGTATTTCAGATATATCAACATACGGATTAATGATTAAAGGTTTTAAATTATCATTTCCCGGACTAAGTTCAAGGGACTTAGGAGGGGGGTGAATGGATTGAATGATATTACCATTAGTGGTGATCCAGTCCTTTTGAATTCCAGTTAAAACATTCAGTTGACTTTCAGGGTAAAATTCTGATTTTAACAAGAAATCATAATACCATTTAACAAATGATAAGATACACTGATTCTTTTTCAGATAAGCATAATAACTATCTTTAATTTCTGCTAATTTTTTACTTTCATGATTTTTAAAATACCAATTTCTAAAATTCTGGTATTTATCCTGCATAAACTCCTGGTTTAAACATTGACGAATTTTACTATTGGGAGAAAAATCCATTAACATTCAAAATTCATATCACTAGCAGTTGGACTATAAGGTCTTCTGTTTTGAGGAGTATTTGTTTCATAAATAGCATGGGGTATTTGATTTTCAGAAACATGAATCCCTCTAATCAAGTCTTCATTTTTAACAGACTCATTCTTGGATTCTTGATAGATAGATTCTATCGGATCGGACACAGATTGTCTGGAGGATTCAGGAAAATCAATATTATAGGAAATATTATTAATAGACCGACTACGAGTAAAAGGTCTCTGGAATTTTAAATAAACATTTCCATTACTGGTTTGGATGACATCCTCTATGGACTGTCTAATTATAGGCCTGGTAGGAACAGCATTAGTAATTTGCCATTGTTTTGGGAAAGTAATTTCTTCCCAAGGAATCATTCTGGGGATAGCCACTTGACTACTAAAAAGATTAGTGTCAATTAGGACAGTATGTCCTTGATGGCTTTGCTTACGGATATAAGGGTTTAAAGTAGTTAAAACTTTAAGATGAATACGGAATAATTTGTCAAAAGTGTTAGAAATGAGAATTATATCTCATGGTTATGAATATCTGCCAGGAGAAGGCTTTTAATTATCTACATGATGTTGTTTTATAATATGTGATAGACCCATAGTTTTAAGCAATGCTTTTAGAATAATGATGATGATCATTCTAATGAGATCTAAATTCTTAGAAAGCTTAAAACTAAAATAGTTCCCAATCGTTGGATTACTAAATAGGGGATTAGTGAATCCGGATAGATTGGTACATACGTTGCTTGCTTATTGGATGAGGATGATTGATCTCATGATCATTTATGTGGAGACACTAAAGCAAGTATGTAGGTGCTTATTAGAGAATAAGTTCACTGAATGTGGCTCGCTAAGGAATACCTAATGGAGTTTTACTTACCTGTCAATAGGAATTCCTGTAGTGATAGTAGTACAAGTGATCCTTGGACTTGAGGTCATCATAGTATCTTGTGTATGATGAGTTATACTTTGACTTATTCCTTAAGACCCTTAGGGTATATCAAAGGGTATGCTTGGGTATAATAGTACATGGAGATAATGTATGGTCAATAAAGAATCTACCGCTTCTAGTAAAAGAAGAGAAATGTCCTATGTGATTCGATAAACTCCCTTCTAGCAAACTCCCTTCTTCTTCAGACAAACTCCAGAATGATTCTTCCCACAAGTTGCACATGGCTCCCTCCCTTTCCTATTATCTTCTGTCTTGTTACCCGATTCGGTACTTTCGCTCCACTTTCTCTTGTTCGGATTACTACCACCACTGCTTCCTCCATCACTTGTCTTCTTCTTCTTCTCTTGATGAAATCGAGATGCAGCTTCGCTCCCTCCTTCAGCAATTAACGCTTTCTCCTACAAAACTACAAACATATTAATCTGCAATACAGCTACTTTGTCGTAAATACTCGGCTTCAATCCATTTTCAAACCTTCTTGCCTTTCGTAATTCCGTATCCACCTGATGAGGTGCAAATCTCTCTAATTCATTGAATTTGGCAGCATATTCAGACACCGACATATTCTCCTGCATCAGTTCCAAAAATTTAACTTCCATCCGAGTTTGCATACTTGACGAAAAGTAGTTCTCAAAGAACAACTCCTTGAATCTTGTCCAAGTCACCACTGCTGTACCAGCTCTCGTCTGATTAGTCTCCCACCAGTAATTGGCTTCTCCCTTCATCAAATAAGTTACAAAAGTTATCTTTTGCTCTTCTGTCACCCTAGCAATAACGAATGCTTTCTCTATCTTCTTCACCCAAGTTTGGGCTTCAATCGGATCGGTGGTTCCCTTGAATTTTGGAGGTCCCACCGCTTTAAAATCCTTAAAATTTGCAAATCTATCAGCTGGATGTTCTCTTGCTCTTCCTGTTGCTGCTGGAGCTCTATTTCCCATAGCTTGGGCTAATATGTCTACGAAATTCTGCATCGGGTCTGCTTGACCTCCTTCATTATTCATTGGCTGCTCTTCTCTTTGATTTCGACTCTGTCGTCTAGGCGGCATGATCTGCACTCTTCTTCTTGAAAATTCTTCTTCCTTGGTGGATCACCTCTAGAGGCCATACACTTGGGTGACTTACATTGATCAAAGGAAGGAATCTACCCGGAGATTCAAGGAGATCGCGGAGAAGTATGAGGTGAACTCGTACCTGAGGAAGCTCGTTTCTACAAGGGTATGATTTCATAATTTCTTATTCTTCGTTTAATTAATAATATGCATAAAGGATGATCCGGTTAATTGGTTTGTGAAAAATTTTAAAATCTGATTTTATTATGCTTCCGCATTTTTGCAATTTGATTGCTACTTTGATTTTCACAAAACCTTACAGTGGTATCAAAGCCAAACTTTATGCGAATTATTAATTGATTTGATTCTATATATGTATGGGTATATATTTTGAATAATTTATTCGGCATAATTTGTTGTATAAAATTATTATTTTATGAAAAAAAAAACTTCGCCGAAAACTATTTGTCAAAAAATGTTTTTCACCAAGTCCGTGCGTGACTTTATTTTTTTCAAAAGGTGCTCCTGTATATGCATTGGATGCATGATTGGTTAATATAATAAATTATATACAAGGATTACGTTGGAATCTATTAACATGTTATCCAGTAAACATGTGATTCATGTTAATAGGTTCATATGTAATATGTATATAATATATATATAACGTTACATTAGTACGGTGTCATAACTTAGGAAATATATATATATATATATACAGAAATGATCAAGTAAGGGATCCCTTACTTTCTTAAAATGAGGGACTTTTTTTTTGTTTTTTTAAAACAACTAAAAAAAAGTTTAATATTTTATGGAACTGAATTTTTTTCATAACACAATGTTTTGGGCGTGTTTTGCATACCTATACCAAAAAGTGGTGGTACAGTCTGCCCAGACTATACATACATATTTTGTTATACGTACCCAAATCACACCCAAAACACTGTATTATGAAAAAATTTCAGTTCCATAAAATATTAAACTTTTTTTTTTAGTTGTTTTAAAAAAAAAAGCAAAAAAAAAGTCCCTCATTTTAAGAAAGTAATGGATCCCTTACCTGATCCTGACCCTATATATATATATATATATATATATAAATATATATATATATATATATATATATATATATATATATATATATATATATCAATGATTTTATAATTAAAATAAAAAGTTTATTTTAATCTTGAAATTGGATTTCATGCAACATAAAATTGCCCATTAAATGATATATATATATATATATATATATATGGAATGATTTTATTTATTGATACATATAATGATATGTATGATGATAAATGTGATTGATTATGGACTATTGACCAATGTAATTGGATTTATTTTGGTTGGATATTTGAATGAATGAGTTTTATTAAATGGGGTCTGCGTACCTCCTCTTTTCTGGTTTTCTTCTTGATGTAAATTCTATTTCTCTCCTATGTACTTCCCCTTGACTGCTGATCAAAGTTTCTATTTAAATTAAATAGTTTATGTAATGGGATTAGTTAGAATTATTTTCGAAGAACCGGAGATCAAGGAGCAAAGAGCGTTTGAAGACCCATTTGTAATGGAGCCTGAGTTTAAATGTAATAGTTATATTTAAATGTTTATTCTTGCATCCTAGGGTTTGACCTTTTGGTTCACTTGGTGGCTCTAGTGAACCAAACTAGAATAAAAGTCCATAATCAATCCGGGTAGAATATAGTATTCTATATGTGCATGCTAGTATTATATATATTATATATTATGCAAATATGCTTCACATGTTTAATAATATGACGCGTATTTTATATATATATTTGCATGCGCGCTAAACAAGATGAGACAAATAATAACAAATCCCTCAAAATTTTTATATATTAAGTCTTAAGCGTTCAAAGATATTTAGAATATCGAACGTCACCTTCTAGCATGATAAAATTAATAGAGTATTAAATATTTAATATGAGTTTGTTGTGTCACCACAAGGCAAGTATTAAGTATTTAAGATGTTAATTTATCACATTTGATGCTTATAAAAAAAATTGAACAATATTGTTTTGTTGTGTCACCACAAGGACAATATTTTTCTTTTTTAAATATATGAAGTTCTATGTTGGACTTAACTTAGATAATTTTGATTCGGATGTGCCACCACTTGATCAGAATAATCTAAGAGGCAAAACATAAGGAGTTACATGATGATGTAATTGACAAGGAGTTGTCTACTTATTTATTTATATACAGTTTGCTGTATCACCACAAGGCTATATATATTTGAAATGAGATCTTTATTCTCACTAGCAAAAACTTTAATTAGATTTTGTCGAACTATATAAATGAGGGTAATATAGTTTGAAGAAAATAGTGGGAGATACCAATATAAAATAAGACCTAATTTAATTTGGTAATTAATTAAATGAATGTTTGTTAAAATATTGTCTTTTTACATGCAGAATTTTGAAAATGTCACATTCACTAATTTCACTGCGTAGCATACTTGATGCTAACAAAACTGATCGGACCGAATTACACGGACTAGTTAAGGAATTTGAGAATTGTTCTCACTGCTGAAAAGATTTCTTATGTCCTAAATTCACCCGTACCTGCAAAAGTTGCAGAGACAACCTCTAAAGAAGAGATTGCTACTTTTAAACAGTGGCAAAATGATGCATCTGTGGCTCAATGCATCATGCTCGCATCCATGAGTAATGAGCTTCAGCGTCAGCATGAAAACATGGATGCTCCTACTATACTGCTGCACCTGCAAGAGCTGTATGGTGAGCAAAGTAGGACTGCTAGATATGAGATATCAAAGGAGCTCTTCCGATCTAGGATGACCGAGGGTACTACTGTTGAGACTCATGTCCTAAAGATGATTAATTTGATTGAACGTCTTGGACAGCTTGGGTTCGTCATGGATGGGGAGTTGAGTCAAGATTTGATCTTGCAATCACTCCCGGACACCTTCTCACAATTTGTTGTGAATTTTCACATGAATAAGTTGGACGTCAATTTGTCTGAGTTACTTAACATGTTGAAAACTGCTAAAGATCACTTCCCAACTAAGAAGAACCATGTCTTACTGGTGGATGCTTCTTCCAAGAAAAGGAAGAGGCCTAAGGTATCTTCTGAAAAGAAGAAATCCAAGAAGGCTAAGGGAAAGGCGAAAGTGAAGGATCAAAAGAAACCTGATTTAGCTAGCAAAGGAATTTGCTTCCGTTGCAACAAGCCGGGTCACTGGAAGAGGAACTGCATGGATTATCTTGCGGAACAAAAGCAAAGAAGCTTGGAGAAGCTTCGAATCCTAATCAAGGTTTGTTTATGATTGAAATTAATTTTTTTGAAAGTCAATCTTCTACTTGGGTATTGGATACCGGTTGTGGTTCTCACATATGTAATAATATGTAGGGACTAGTCAGAAGTAGAAAGTTGAGCAAGGATGAGGTAGTCCTACGAGTGGGAAATGGAGCAAAGGTTACTGCATTAGCTATAGGGACTTATTGTTTAGCACTGCCTACGGCAAGTTCATTAATTTAAATAATTGTTATTTTGTTCCAAATATCATTAGAAACATTATTTCTATCTCTGTATTGGATATGGATGGTTTTAATATTATAATAAAGAACAACAGTTGTTCTATTTATAATGATAATGTTTTATATGGTGTTGGTAATTTGCGAAATGGACTTTATATACTTGACTTGCATGAAAATATACTTCAAATTGAACAAACTAAGAAAAGGAAAAGAGATGATGTTAATTATACCTATATGTGGCACTGTAGACTTGGTCATATTAATAAAATAAGATTATCTAAGTTGTATAAATATGGGCTCCTAGAGCTATCGGATTATGAATCATATCCAACTTGTGAATCTTGTCTCATGGGAAAAATGACTAAATCTCCTTTTAGTGAAAAAGGAGAAAGAGTTATAGAGTTGTTAGCGTTGGTACACACAGATGTATGTGGACCTATGACAACGATTGTATGAGGAGGGTATTCTTATTTTATTATATTCACTGACGATCACTCAAGATTTGGGTATGTGTATTTAATGAAATACAAATCTGAATCATTTAAAAAGTTCAAAGAGTTCAGAAGTGAAGTAGAGAAGTAAACTGGTAAGAGTATTAAGATTTTCGATCTGATCGAGGAGGAGAATACTTAAGTGGTGAGTTTCTCAATTGTCTCAAAGAAAATGGTATAATTTCACAATGGACTCTACCAGGGACGCCACAGATGAATGGTGTATCTAAAAGGAGAAATCGAACATTGTTGGACATGGTTCGATCCATGATGAGCTTTACCGACCTTCCAGTTTCCTTCTGGGGATATACCCTAGAATCGGCTACATACCTACTTAACAAGGTACCTACAAAATCCGTCCCCAAGACCCCATATGAGTTATGGATAGGGAGGAAACCAAATCTTAAGCATGTTAAGACTTGGGGTTGTCCAGCTTATGTCAAAAAGTTTGAAAACGATAAGCTACAGACTAGATCTGATAAATGTAGATTTGTGGGATATCCTAAAGAAACATCGGGGTATTATTTCTATCATCCAACTGATCAAAATGTGTTTGTTGCGAAACATGCTGCCTTCTTGGAAAAGGAGTTTATCCTTGAAGGGGTCAGTGGGAGTAAGATATATCTTGAAGAGGTTCAAGAACCACAAAATACTACAGATCAAAGTGAGGTACCTAACCAAGTAGAGATTCCTTCTGTACCACACCCTATTCGTAAATCTGGAAGAGTACCAAAGATACCTGAGAGGTATGGACTTGTCATAGAGGATGACGATGATGTACGCATTATAGATGATGATGATCCATTGAATTACGAACAAGCTATGAGTAATAAAGACTCAGAGAAGTGGCAAGAAGCCATGAAATTCGAGATGGACTCCATGTATGAGAACCAAGTATGGACTTTGGTTTCACCACCTGAAGGCATTAAGCCTATTGGGTGTAAATGGGTCTTTAAAAGAAAGACTAGAACAGACGACAAGGTTGAGACCTATAAGGCCCGACTGGTCGCAAAATGTTTCAAACAAATACAAGGAGTTGACTATAACGAAACCTTCTCACCAGTAGCAATGCTCAAGTCCATTCAAATTTTGCTTGCGATTGCAACTTACCATGACTACGAAATCTCGTAGATGGACGTGAAAACGGCCTTCCTCAATGGGAAACTTGAGGAGGATGTGTATATGACACAACCAGAGGGATTTGTTTCAAAGGTTGGAACAAATCAAATCTATAAGCTACAACGATCCATTTATGGATTGAAGCAAGCTTCTCGTAGGTTGAACATCCGTTTTGATGAGACAATCAAAGAGTTTGATTTTATCAAAAATGAGGATGAACCATGTGTGTACAAGAAGGTTAGTGGGAGCGCTGTTTTATTTCTCGTATTATATGTTTATGATATATTACTGATAGGGAATGATATTCCTATGCTACAATCAATTAAAATCTGGTTATCTAAAAACTTCTCCATGAAGGACTTGGGAGAAGCATCCTATATTTTGGGGATAAAGATCTATAGAGATAGATCTAAAAGGATGCTTGGCTTGTCCCAAGTAATGTACATTGACACGATGCTAAAGAGGTTTAGCATGGAAGATTCCAAAAGAGGTCTCATGCCGATGAGCCATGGAATACATCTCTCTAAGAAACAGGCCCCAAAGACACCTGAGGAGAAAGACCGTATGAGTAAGATTCCTTATGCTTCAGCAATAGGATCTATCATGTACGGTATGATATGTACTAGACCAGATGTCGCTCATGCACTTAGTGTAACAAGAAGATATCAGTCGAATCCAGGAGAAGAACACTGGAAGGCAGTGAAAAATATCCTAAAGTACTTAAGAAGAACTAAGGATGTATTTCTTGTCTACGATGGGTCTGAATTGAAACTAGATGGCTTCACAGACTCAAGTTTTCAAACGGACCAAGATGACAGTAAATCCGTTTCGGGGTATGTGTTTACCTTAAACGGTGGCGCAGTGAGTTGGAAGAGTTCCAAACAGCAAATAGTTGCTGATTCAGTGACAGAGGCAGAGTACATAGCTGCAAGTGAAGCTGCAAAGGAAGCTGTTTGGATGAAGAAGTTCATTACCAAACTTGGTGCGGTTCCTAGCATTACAGGACCAATGCCTTTATTCTGTGACAACACTGGAGCTGTTGCGCAGGCTAAAGAACCCAGGTCTCATCAGAAATCCAAACACGTGTTGCGACGATTTCATTTGATCATAGAGATCATTGAAAGAGGAGACATCACCCTGGAGCGTGTGGACTCTCAAGACAATATTGCAGATCCATTTACTAAAGCGTTAACACAACAGCAGTTTGATCGTCACTTAGAGAAGATGGGTATGAGATACCACAACGATTGGCTTTAGTGCAAGTGGGTGATTGAAAGTAGTATGCATACAAGCCAATCATGTATGATGATAAAGCATATACTTTGTAATCAATCTTATTTATTTATTAATAAAATAATTATTTATTGAAGGCATTTTTTATCTACATGGTACTGTTTTAATAATATGTGATAAACCCATAGTTTTAAGCATTGCTTTTAGAAACATGATGAGATCATGCTAATGAGATCTAAATTCTTAGATAGCTTAAACTAAAATGTTCCCAATCAATGGATTACTAAAAAGGGGATTAGTGAATCCGGATAGATTGGTACGTACGTTGCTTGCTCATTGGATGAGGATGATTGATCTCATGATCATTTGTGTGGAGACACTAAAGCAAGTATGTAGGTGCTTATTAGAGAATAAGTTCACTGAACGTGACTCGCTAAGGAATACCTAATGGAGTTTTACTTGCCTGTCAGTAGGAATTCCTATAGTGATAGTAGTACAAATGATCCTTAGACTTGAGATCATCATAGTATCTTATATATAATGAATTACACTTTGACTTATTCCTTAAGACTCTTAGAGTATATCAAAGAGTATTTTTAGGTGTAATAAGTTATATATGAAGATAATAAATTATCAATAAAGAATCTACCACTTCGAGTAAAAGAAGAGAAATGTCATATGTGATTCGATAAATGACAACCCAGAAATTTTTGGCCAAGATGGAATGAAATTAGAAAGTAGTTTCTAATTTGCATTCATTAGGAGTTGTGCATTTAGAAATCGAAGTACATATAATTAAATAAAATAAGACTTGACAGTAATTTCATATCTTATATTTAATTAGGACATTGTATGATGGAAGGATTGAATTGTGCGGTAACTATTAACTCAAAGATTCTTTAATGATTAATGTTGAAATCTATATTATCTGAAAAGTCATTGATCGCTAGGGAGGCTTATCCCTATTGTAGAATAAATATTATTTATTTAAATAAATTAATCGTTTAATTTATTTATTTAAATAAGATTAGAATTGTTCTAATTGATTTATTCACAACCGGTTTAATATAGAGAACCTAAAGGGTCACACCATAAAAGGAATAATAATTATTTAAGAAGTTAATGGCATAATCGTAATAATATGTTAATTATATTTAATTTAATCTATGGTGATAGAATAAATTAAATAGCTTAATATTTATTATTTAATATTTTAGAAATATTAAATATAAATAGTCTTATTAATATTATTACAATTATTATTATTTTAATTTCTAAAAGAGTTTAGCAATTAATTTAATATAAGTACTCTCATTTATTTCTAATAGGATTAGGAGGGAAAATTAGTTAAAGGAGTTTAATTAATTATACCTAATAAGATTAGGAGCCCATTTAATTAAAAGAGTTTAATTAAATAAATAATACCTTATTTTAATTAAATAGGGTTACCTGATATCTTTATAAGAGGAGTCTTATATCAGATATCAAAGATATACGTAATTCTAAGAGTTGGAGAGTACGCTCCCTTTTTCTATAGAGATAGGAAAAACTAGGGTTTGAGCCAATACACCATTCTTCTTGAAAATTCTTCTTCCTTGGTGGATCACCTCTAGAGGCCATACACTTGGGTGGCTTACATTGATCAAAGGAAGGAATCTACCAAGAGATTCAAGGAGACCGCAGAGAAGTAGGAGGTGAACTCGTACATGAGGAAGCTCGTTTCTACAAGGGTATGATTTCATAATTTTTTATTCTTCGTTTATTATTAATATATAAATAAAATGGATAAAGATTATCCGTTAATTGGTTTGTGAAAAATTTAAAATCTTGATATTATTATACTTTCGCTATTTTTGCAATTTGATTGCTACTTTAATTTTCACAAAACCTTACAATTACATCCTTTAATATCACACACTATCAAAAGATACTGCCGCTTATATCTAAGCTGTCTACCGTCCACTCCCTTCACTAATCTTCTTCTTGTTGGGACACTTGTTGAATCCGTGACCCGTTCTCCCACATGAATAACACTTCCTCATATTCGGCTTAGGACAATGTAGGAAAATATATGTCCTTCTTGTTTACAGTTGAAGCACACGTTCTTCCCAATCATGCATTCTCCCACGTGAGTCTTTCCACACTTGCTACAAACTTGCTTCTTCTTCGGGTTTGAAATTTTAGAATTATCGCTGTCGTTATCCCTCTTTCTCTTATTCTTACCCTTCTGCTTGATTGTTCCTGTGACGACCCGAAAATTCGGATCGTCTAGAATTTAGGTTTAAAGAATTAGTTATTAATAAAACTAATTTTTATTAATACTATTATGTGATATGTGTTTATTAATCGTTCTATAACCTAGGATGATTATAAGTCGGGAGGATTCTGGCTACGAGCAAGATTGATCGAATAGGAATTTTCAAGACGAAAATAAAAAATTTTCGGGAACAAAAATATTTTCGGGAAAAAACGAAATAGGCCCCTATTCATCCGTTTCTGCTCGAAGATTTATTTTAAAATTCCGAGAGTTATTGATTACGTAAAATGTTTAGACGTGGTGGAATACTC